>JAVHKY010000040.1:1200000-1760141 GCA_035079385.1 Aspidiotus rigidus
ACCACCATAAGACTCATAATTTCTTTCTAAGGTATTCTAAGTCCCCCTCGTATCGTATATAGCTCGAGAAAGGAGTCTCCCCTCCCCCTCTCTACCATGTATAGCTCGGGAGTCGACATTTTTTCATGTCATCTATCATATATATTCTAATTTCCCCTCTTGTCATAATCTACATTTCTAAAATCCTAGTCCACATATTCTAAGTCTCCCTCCTATCTTATAACTCAAAAGTCGAAATTTTAATAATGAACCTGATTTATGGTTACTTTTTTTTTTGAAAAAATCGCCGTGCGCCGTCCCGCAGATGCTTGGAAAAATTCTAACTTTCGAGCTGTATTATAGGATGGGAGGTGACTATTATAAGAATTTCGACTCTCGAGCTATATGTGATCGGAGGGGATTGTGCCAAGTTCTAAACTAAGTTGGAGCTGATAATTTGAGATTGTAAAGATTGATTTTAACGGAGAACCTGTTTTGTCGGGGAGTTTTTCGGAGAAAACGTCCGCTGTCCGCCGTCCAGCAAAGCTCAGAGCTCGAAAATTTTTTTCCAAGTCCCCATCCTATCATATACAGCTCAGAAGTTGGATTAGGATTTTTGACAGGGAACTTGTTTTATGGGGGGCTTTTTGAGAAATTTGCCGTGCGCCGTCCGCCGTCCAGCAAAAAACTTGGAAAAATTTCAACTCCCTATATAGCTGGAGATTCGAGAAAAATTTAGACTCTCAAACTATATTATACTAGGCTTATTGTGGTATGGGTAAAATATGCTGTTTAAAGGTGAAAATGGATACCGTTTTATCTCCAGAATTGAAAAGGTATTATGTCCATTTTCACCTTTTAAAAAGCATTTTTTACACATACAGGCTGCTGACACACTCACACAAGTACACAACAAAATATTACTTTCAACAGCCTGCAACAATAGAGTCTACTACTGAATGATATTATAAGTAAGTATGGGTTGCGTGAGTGAATAAAAAAAGGTAAAAATTGAATCTAAACTTGATACCTGCAGAGAATGGTTAGTTCATACCCTTTTAATCCCATATTTTATTGTGTGCTTGTCTGAGTGTGTCAGCAGCCAGTATGTGTAAAATATGCTTTTTAAAAGGTGAAAATGGACATAATACCTTTTAAACTCTAAAGGTAAAAACGGTAGATTTAACTATCGAAGTGGAGAAAAACGTTAAATAGCATTTTTTACACATACAGGCTGCTGACACACTCACACAAGTACACAACAAAATATTACTTTCAACAGCCTGCAACAATAAAGTCTACTACTGAATGATATTATAAGTAAGTATGGGTTGCGTGAGTGAATCAAAAAGGGTAAAAATTGAATCTAAACGTCATGATACCTGCAGAGAATTGTTAGTTCGTACCCTTTTAATCCTATATTTTATTGTGTGTTTGTGTGAGTGTGTCAGCAACCTGTCTGTGTAAAATATGCTATTTAACGTTTTTCTCCACTTTAATAGTTAAATCTACTGTTTTTACCTCCAGAGTTTAAAAGGTATTATGTCCATTTTCACCTTTTAAAAAGCATATTTTACACATACAGGCTACTGACACACTCACACAAGTACACAACAAAATATAACTTTCAACAGCCTGCAACAATAGAGTCTACTACTGAATGATATTATAAGTAAGTATGGGTTGCGTGAGTGAATCAAAAAAGGTAAAAATTGAATTTAAACATGATACCTGCACAGAATTGTTAGTACGTACCCTTTTAATCCTATATTTTATTGTGTGTTTGTGTGAGTGTGTCAGCAACCTGTCTGTGTAAAATATGCTATTTAACGTTTTTCTCCACTTTGATAGTTAAATCTACTGTTTTTACCTCCAGAGTTTAAAAGGTATTATGTCCATTTTCACCTTTTAGAAAGCATATTTTACACATACAGGCTGCTGACACACTCACACAAGTACACAATTAAAATATGGGATTAAAAGGGTATGCAAAGTAACCAATCTCTGCAGGTATCATGTTTAGATTCAATTTTTACCTTTTTTGATTCACTCACGCAACCCATACTTACTTATAATATCATTCAGTAGTAGACTCTATTGTTGCAGGCTGTTGAAAGCTATATTAACAGGGAACTTGTTCTATGGGGGGCTTTTTGAGAAATTTGCCGTGCGCCATCCAACAAAAAACAGAAAAATGTCGACTCTTGAACCATGTATGATAGGAATTTTTCTAAGTCCCCCTTCTATCATATATAGCACGAGAATCAAAATTTTTCCATGTCCCCCTCCTATCATGTATAGCTCGAGAAAATTTAGACTCTCAAACTATATTATACTAGGCTTATAAGTAGGTGTAGGCCTTCTTTATACTAGCTTTATCTAGATCTAGGCTTCCTTGAATTCTCAATACCAAATCCCATATGACTCATAAAACAGGTTCTCTGTTTCCATGTCCCCTCCTACTATATATCTAGCTCCAAAGTCCGCCTTATGACGTCACCGTTTGATGACGTCATAGATCTGGTACGTCAACATTTTTCAGTTTCCACGTGCCCCATAAAACAGGTTCCTACCACCCCTTGTTGAACTCCGTTAAAGAACCTGTAAGTTTTTAATAAATTAGGTGATTGTGGTCTATGATGATAATCAATTACTCGATAAAGTCGAACATTTCCTATGTGTCGCGAGATAGCCAACAATTTCAAATTTTTTCAAAAACCCTTAATTTGGGTAGAGCACCTTCCCGGATACCTATTTACCTTCGAAAATTTTCAAGTTCCTAAATAGTATTAGATCAAACGAAACCCTCCTAAAGCCAACTTAAGTGGAAATCGTCGCATTAACAAGTCGAAAATTTCCCAAGTTGTAAAGTGGTCGGAGCTCCTATTCATCGCCGGGAGGCTAGAGTTTCCTTCGAAAAATTTTACAAAACTCAGAGAAAATTTCAACTCCTCCCCCCTTCCCGTTTGAGCTACAATTTTTGAGCTGCTAGAAGAAATGAGCAGAGATTCATCGAACAAAACTAATAATATTAGGCTGGATTTTGACCAGAAAATCACTTTTTCGTTTCACATGAATAAAAATGCGTTCCTTTGGTGCTTTGTTGTACGACGCGTGGAGACGCGTTTTTAGTTAGGTTGCGCGCATGCGCGTATTCTGTATGCGCCCAACATTTTGGCGGTCGCGGACAAAAATGATCTTTTACTGCATGCAGGGCAATTTACCGCCCGGCAATGAAAATTTAACGCCCTTTATACAGTAAAATATCGTACGCAACTTGTGAAAACAAGTGGTAAATGACTTCTCGTGCGATTCACTTCACTCGGCTTCGCCTCGTTCAGCAAAATTTGCACTCGAAAGTCATTTACCGCTTTTATTTCACCCGTTACGTAATATACTATTAATAATTTCAAATACAACACTCGAATTTTTCCTTGTGTTCATCAATTGTAAGAAAATTACAATTTCGTTATTCTGTGTGTGTTTCCATCATCAATATTATGATGCTCTAATAAAAAACTGAAAATTTTAATTACAGATCATCTCGCGTTTGCGTTTTTATTCATGTGAACCGTAAAATAGCGTACGCCACATGTGGACGGAGGAAAGTGATATACTCGCGCTGCATGGCGGCCCCCGCCACGGCTCGGGTCGCCAAAGCGCTCGTATAGAAATCGCTCTCCTCCGTCCCTTATAGCGTAATATACTATTTCCAAGAACTCAAACAAGGGATCGTTGAATTTTTAGTCAATTTATCTAAGAGAAGATGAGAATATCGAAGTTACGGTAGGTATAAAGAAAATCTGAAAGACTAATTTTTACAAAGTTTACTAGAAATCTCAATGTGCCCTCGAAATAATTATTAAAATCCATTATTAAAATACCCTTTCAAAATTATCACTATTTCAACACTTTTTTTCGTATCAACAGATGATTAATAGACTTTCAATTAACAAGTCAAACGTTGTGTTGAAGAGAAAGGAACTCCTTAAAATGGAAAAAATCCTGAAAGGCGGATGTTAAAAAAGACATTCTACAAAAAGTTTCCTGTTAAAATTCTTGAAACTGGTATTATGGATCGTTTGATCCAGCTGATTGTAAAAAAGAGGTCAACAATGACGTGAGAAGTGTCTCGAAAGATCGAACGCCTAATAGCAGCCTAAACAAGGTCCATTTCTCCGGCCCCCCTTTCTGAAATTTTCAATTTTTTTTTCGGTAAAATGAATGGATTTGTGCTGAATTGTGCTGCAAGAATTATCTTTTGTGCTTGTCCCCTTCCGAACATGAAAATTCTCGTTGTTTGAGGCAATGGAGAAAAACATACCGCGAAGATCGCGTCCCAGTGTGACCTCGAAGGAGAGAACTGTAACAGCTCCGTTTTATCTAAGCAGGTGATATCAAGAAAATTCTTGTTTTGTCAGCCAGTGCAGAGGAGGATATCCCGAGACCGTCGTTCGTTAAGCAAGACCCCTTGTTCGATCCTTCAAGTATCTTCACGCAAAATTTTACAGATTCACCCGCCTCCATTGAACAGGTGGCCCTTCCCGATCTCCCGCCGCGAGCTCATGACCGAAGACAGACTTGAGAAAAACCTTGCCATCTTTGCGTGAAACAACGAGATTTTTCGTGAATTTGCCCGTCCTATTACGGGGCCTATTCAATCTCTCACCGCGAGCTAATAACGAAAGACGAGCTTCACAGTATCATTCCCTCCCTCGCGTGGACGTACGAGAATTTTCTCGCATCCGCCTGCCCCTATCAAACACGGTGCCTCAGTCGATCTTTTACCGCGAGTATGTAATGGAAAACAAAGTCGCCGGTATCACTCTCTCCTTGGCAAGGAACGACAGGAGTTTTTGCGGAAGCACCCGCCTCGGTCATACACGGGGCCTCATTCGATCTATGTTGAACCCAGGGATCATATGCCTGACTCTGTCAAACACGGGGTCTTGATCGTTCACTTACCACGAGCTCATGACAAAAGTCGAGCTACCATTCCCTCCTCCGGGTGAAACCCTGTGAACTACGGTGAAGGGGGGTTGGCATGTCTCCCACCCTAAATTTCTTGTTCACTTTCGTCAAGTTCCACTTACCTTATTAGGTTAGGTCAATTTCCACCAGATTGAAAGTCAATATTTCTCCAAGTTCTTCACATACAAATAGCTTGATAGTCAAAAATATTCCAAGTCCCATAGAACCAACATGTTCCCAGTGAAAATTTGGAAAAGTGAGGGGAGGGTATTGTTTTCATAGTAACCCCACCAAAGATTGTGAGTATTTAAAGAAAGGGGAAACTGCAAAACATAAAATTTGCGCATTTCAACACTAATTGAGCACATTTTATTCAGCGAGACAAGAATGCAAAATTTGGGGTCTGTTGTTTGACAAACTTACGTCTATTCCAGAGGAGGGGAGGAAGCACAAAACATAAAATTTGCGGCACATTTCAACACAAATCGAGCACAATTCATTTTGACCAAAAAAAATGCAAATTGCAAAAAAGGGGGGCTCCCATTGCACCAGCCCCCCTAGAGACTTTTTCGTATATCTTTGGAAGGGAGCAAGTAAAAAATATAATTTTTGCAGCAAAATTCAGCACAAATCGAGCACAATTCATTTTACCAAAAAAAAAAAAATTGAAAATTTCAAAAAAGGGGGACGGTGAAATGGACCTTTCCAAACAGGTCTTCATAATGCGAACAAAAGGTACCTGTATAATGATAATCAGAAAACATTTTTTCCAAATTATTTATTTGAACGATGTACTACAGTATGTAATGATGGACAATTTTGAGCATGTAGACACCGGCAAGTAGAATTATGATAATACATGATATTGCCTAGATGGTATTATAGGTATACCTCATATCATATGGAATATAATCGTTATACACTAATCTTTCCAAGTCGTTCCTTGAATTAGGCCTATTCCCTTTATTTTTAATAGGCTTGCTTGCAGTTATAGGAATCATTCTTTTTGAGATTGTTTCTGGCCACCATTCCCAATTTGAGTACTACCTACTGTTTGCTGTCTTATTTGGAGATGGAACGACCCGATTACTGTGCGAGTATTTATTGGTCATATCCAAAGCGATCTTTCGACCACCACCGCTCGTTTTCAAATGTATCGATGCTAGGCTAGGAAATACGCCATTCAATGATGTCACAGTGTAGAAATAAGATTAGTTCTATACTAGTGGGGAAAAAACGGTCTTAAAAATTGATAAGAAAATAACGTTCTTTACTCATCGAAGTTTATTGTGGAAAAGTTCACTTTCGTATTATGTCGATTTGGAAAGAATGATAGTTGGAGGTTTCAGAAGAAAGCATGGAAAACTGGATAACGAGGCGAAGAGATTGCGTACAAAATCTGCTTAAAGAGGGATATTTTAAACCAATATTGAAGGGCAGTACCGTTGTTTCAGCTGAACTTCAAAGTGTTATATGGCTTAAATAGCATCGGCAACACTGTATCTACATTCATCTGTATTCAATGTAGATACATCAGTATTGATTATGGTCTCGCTCGATAAGATGGTGTTGTCTCAATTTCCTACATCAATTACTCTGAACTAATCATAAAGCTGAGTTAATATTATAGACGTACAATATTACATACTTACTATTTCTTAATAAATCTTGAAATATTTTCTTTAATCTTCGAAACTATATCTAGTAGGTACATACTTATATATCAAGGGGTCAGGCATCACTACTTATAATTGAAAAAAAAAAAAAAAAAAAAACTGCATGAAAATTGTTATAATATGACGAAGGACTTAATAATATCAATGAGCAATATCTAACAGCTCGTCGAAAAAAAAAAAAAAAAAAAAAATTAATATCAAATCAGTAAGTTATTGTATTTTTATGCTTTCAACATTTAGGTTAATCGAGCTAATAATTTTTATTATCTACCGTATTATTTCATCTTTTATTTGTTCGAAAAATAATGTCAATTTCACAAATTGATACTGCGGAGATCCTTATTACTTAATTACGATGTATTTCTTTGATTTGATTTTCAACAAACACTTCGTGTATCCATTTTAGGTAGAAAATAACATTAGTATATATTACATAAGGATTTGGGTGTCCACATCCGTATCCCCACGATACGATACCTGCTTGTTGATAAATTCGATCTTCGCCTTGTAGAAGACAGATCAACGGTCCTCCTCCGTCTCCCTAAAATAAATGCGTCCTTTCTTTTTAGAACCCATCGCTATTACTTACTTTAAGCTCGGTACTTCTCTAGCTATCAATAGAATTGACCGCTTACCATACAAACATTATCACCGCCACCACATAACCAACTTTCGTAAAATTTAAATTGTGGATGTTGTAACTTGAACTTATCTTCGCATTTTTCTTTAGGTACGACAGGTACGTCTTTTTTTTTCAGAATATTGGAGTACGTTTTGTAATCTGTTGATAAAAAAACAAGTTTATATTATTTTTGTATGAAGGACGGAAGAAATCGGTACCTAACTGATGAAAACAACATAAGAATTGGCCTACCTCGTGAGCCTCTACCCCAACCAGTTACAACGCAATCAGAATAATTTGATAGTTGTCCTTCCCAAGGCAGACAAACAATATCCACGTTTTCAAGAAGTTCGAAAGGTTTCCGCAGAATGACAAGAGCTATATCGTGGTGACGAAGTCCCGAATTGTACAACGGGTGAATGATAATTTTGGTAGCCTCTCTTTCTTGATGCTCCGTAAATTCTTCCGTAGTTTCTATATTCCATTCTCCAGCTCTCAGAATTGTTTGTTTCGGTTTATTTCTGTAGAAAAGAAAATGAAATCGAATGAGCACGTGTAATCATCTTCACGAATCGAGCTCCTGGGAGAATTTAATAGACTGTACTAATTTTGAGGGACTCCGAAAGAGTACTCACCCGACCACACAATGTGCCGCAGTCAAAACAACGTCTTTATGGATTAGTGAACCTCCACATTTGAATTCAATGATTTCATGACCATTTGTAAGTACTTTCGCAAAAATAGCTACCATCCACGGAAATTCTCCGAACAGAGCGAGATCGTCTTCGGTAGACGATTTGAAACCAACACCATTAACTTGTCTCGCACCGCAAAACGATAAACTTCTTACTGACGGCGCTTTAGGAGCATTCGTTGTACTGGATGGGACGCTTTCACAGCAAACGTGTTCCGAATTTTCACATTCACTAGTGTAAGGACTTCTGTAACGCAGATGAAAATGAGGGAATATTAACTTACTACTCTCAATTCCTTTATTGTAATCCGAGTGACTATTTGGCTTACTTCGGTTGTATTAAACCTGCACCGTTCTTATTTAGCGATTCTCGTTGCATTCCACACTCATTAATTGGACGACAATCGCATACCGACGACTCGGGAACTTCTTTTTCCAAACCGGTAGCTGGTGACGTGGTTTCTTTCGGCCATATGAGATCGTATTTTTTTTCATCAGACAAGCTGTACTATATTTTTGTTGAAAGCGAGATCTTATATGAACGACAGTCGTTTATACAGAGGATGTACCTACTTGAATACTTTTTCGCGGAAAGCTATTAAACTCACCCAATCTCTTTTAGAAAGTCGGATGCTCGAAGGTGGTACGCTATACTGATTGAATATTTCCGATAACCAATCTGAATTAGCTTCCAGGGAAGCGTATACAGCTGGAATTTCGTTACCACAACCTATGCCCCAAGATGTGACGCCCACTTGAATATACTTATCCGGATTTTCGGTCAACGCACACATAAGAGGACCTCCTCCATCTCCCTACAGGGACAAAAAATATTAAATTTGATTAATGGAATGTTTAACTCGAATTTTCTACCGTAAATTTCGTAATTAAAAATTATGTATACAGTATATGTAGGTACGCGACGTACACGAAATAAATACGCAGTCTACTGTCAGGATTATCTAGTTTTTTAGCGAGAAGAACGAAATTTACTCATCTTACGAGTTTTCGTGGATGAGCAAGGTTTAAGTCGAGAAGTTCTTTATTTTATAATCCCCGCAAGTCGCTGACCCAAATTTCCAAAATTACGACTCGTAAATTCTTGAAAGAAAATTTGTAAGTCGTGCAAAAGGATTCTTCGTTGGTTACCCACTCACTTTGCAAGTATCCATACCCAGTTGACCGCCAGCGCAAATGAAACTTGGATTTAATATAAATTTCGCACCCAGACGTGTAGCTCTCAATCGCTCAGCGCATTCTTTATTCGAGACTAAGGTCAAATCCACTTTTTTCAAAGTGGTCGAGTAGGGCGACTCGGGTGCTGAAAAAAACGAAGAAAAAAAAAAGTATGGTGAAGTCAACTGTAGGTAGATACGGAGGTATACCCAATGATTGGTAAATTCATGCGTGAGAACGTTCAGAATACGGTAAGTGTTGATCGGTGAAACTTACAAAATGCATCTTTACCCCATCCGGTGGCGATACACGCACTACGATCATAGATACTTAAATCCGGGAATTCAGGATCATGAATACTCGAATACGCAAATTTAGGATCCAACAAAAACGAACACACAGGGAAAACGTTTCTTTGCAAAATGAATTGTTCGGTCGTCACAAGCAATGCTAAGTCGTTATGTAAAGATTTTGGATTGAAATGTGGATGCACTATGACTTCTGAAACGTTAGTTTCTTGATAAAACGAACTCTCTTCTTCAGTTCGTTTACTTATGTCATAATCGCCGACTCGAACTTTCAATACACGGTGATCTCTGTTCCTGCTTGTACAGAGGAAAATTGGGTCTACTATATATTCATTTCGCAACTACTGGGATCATGAAAATTTCTGACTGAACTTACAGAACGCAGTGTGCTGCAGTTAAAATAATATTAGGTGACAGTAAAGAAGCTCCGCAAACAAATATGTGATCACTAGGTTCACCGTCTTCGGAGGTACCTTGGGTAAGAATCAGAGCCATCGACGGAAATTCACCGAAGCTTGTGCTTTTTGACTCTGTGGGAGAAGCGATGTAGATGTCTAAATTATGAAACACGTTTTTACAAAGATTGAATCACTGAAAACTAACCCTCTGGAGCTGCGATACGAACGCTCAATTTCTCTGTAAACGTGCGTCTCTCCCCACATTTATCCGCGAGTGTGAAAAAATCATCAGCGGCTACGGTGGGAATTGTCTCGTCTCGTTCGGTCGGAGTAAATTGAATAAGATCATGTGGAAGGCAACACACCTCTTCAAAGTTACACAAAGTGCTCCTGTATGTAAATAAATTTTATAAAGTAGTGGACTGAAGTATTTTGCACTTTCTTGTGAGACACAATATTAATGTCTTTTTCAATGTGTATCCATAAGATAAACACATTGCATAAAAATATGAATCTACGCTAGTTGAAGAGGATGAAAACATTGTATAAAACTTTGTAGTAAGTTTTCCTTACTTAGGAGCTATAAATCCAACCCCATCTTCTTCGTCTTCGGACGAACGACGGCACTCAGAGGTTGGTACACACGCGCATGAATCTTCTGCATTAGTATCGTCATTTTGAAAACTCACTTTTTCGCGATCGACATCTTAATTAAAATTCGAGATGAAACAATTGTATAAGGTTTGTGTTTGTAATCAAAGACAACTAACTTGACATTACAGTGAATAAAAATTATACGATGTATGCTCACCTGTATCAAAACCTAGACCTCTCAGAGTTATGTTTACATCATTTTTTTTCTGTAGACGAACTCTTGGTATTTTTTTGTCTGTTGAATACATCGAGCATCAGTTAAAAGTGAAAAAACATAATCAAGTCTTATTTTCTACAAAGTATTTTGAGTATGTTTAACATAATTAAAGTCAAAAGTAACTCGTGTAGGTGCGCATGTGTAATAGATTAACAATTTTTTGCTTAAAACCATCTCACTGAATTTTAATTTTAGCTCGAAAGAACATCATAAAATTTTATATTTTCATACCCTACAATAAAGAATAATGTTTGGAAATTGCATTACACGTTAAAAAGGCCGACTGGCTATCTGCTCTGAATATTCTTAGGGAGTACCTATTACACAGTTGGAAATTGTATTTGTTATTATGTACCTACTTGGCTTTTAATTGTCTCTTATATCGTTCAGCATAATCTCATTAACTCCCAGTTTCTATAGTCCTTCAAAGCGTCTATCTTCGTAAGTAAATTGAATTACAATATTGCTGAACCACGCTTGTCAACAATACCCAAACGTACCAACTCACAATATTGAAAATATAATATCAACTGAGAGTTATTGTAGGCTGTACAGATATATACTAATTATAAAATATCAATTACGTTTTTATAAGCCTCATCAGACCCGAGTATAAGATCTTGCACCTGGTGGGGATCATGGAGACGTTACAAGTTGTTTTTTTGTGATCGTTCTTTAAATTAATCACAGTTCGTTACCCCCTCCCCCCTTGTGTATGTTTTGAGGATTTGAATGTAGCGTAGCCGACTGTTCTCAAATTGCGCCTTTTTGTGCCAAGAAATTCTCACAATTTATTCTGATTTTGTTCCTAGAATATTAATGAAATATTTGAGGCGAGCGTCTCTATATCTCCTTACACCCCCTCACTTCTTTTTCTACTTTGAAAAGGAGAGAATTTTGTCAAAATAGTGGACGCCGAATACATATTAATCGTGACTATGGCCGCCACATCAAGATACCACGAATGCGTAAACTAAAGATTGACTGTGACCGCACGAGAAAAAACTAAATGATGTTAAAACAGTACCACCTAAGGGAACAACATGCCTCACATTGTTACTCATATCATAATTTTAATTTCGATACGATAACCACCAGTAGAGCAATGAGTGTTTGAATTCTAACAAAGTTTACTTCGAATCTGGTCCCTCGCCCCCTCCCTCCCAAAAAAACTAGGTAGAAATGGTTGGTTACATTCTTCATGATGAAAAAGGTAAAAAATAATCAATAAATTTTAAAAGTTTTCAAGACGGTATGAAAATCAATTAGTTTTAATTTCCCAAGAATTTTCGTTTTTATTGCAATTTATAGACTCATTATCTTATCTGATCAATGTAGATGCTCGCAAATACATCTATTAGAGAAAATGTATTGTCTTCCCATGTTAATTATCGAGGTAGAATGGCACTTACACCTTACTGATCGTGACAATCACTTTTTCAAAACAGTCAAGGTACTTATTGTTTTCGGATATCGTCTCGTCAACACAACATAACCACTGCCCTTGATATTTGTTAGGTTCGTTTGATTGTTTTTTTCGCTCGAGAAATAGAGACTCAATGTTGAAATAGTCACAATACAAAAAAAGTCGTTAGAAGAGACCGAAATCGGTGAATTGTCTGGCGAGTCACAATAGGTACAGCCTAATGGAGTTAATCTGAATTGGGTACTGCTCGATTAAATTTAATTTTTCCACGTATTTGATAAATTATAAATTTACCCGCAAGATTTTCTGGAAACGTGAAAACCATACCCTTTCATGTTCGTCAACATGTAGTCTATGTTTTTTTTTTTTTGTTTCAATGTTGCACTTCATTTGCGTGCGGTTAGAAAAATTATAATTATTGGCGTCTGCTCTACTGGTTCACGTCAGTGGGCTCATTTATGAACGTAAATCAATAGTTTGTGGTACCATCCAAGTTGCGGAATGTAGTCTTAAACGAGGTTTAAGTAAAATACCGGACGAATAAATTTTTTCGCGAAAATACCACTTCGCTTTACGATGTCTTCGTCAGAAATTTTATAAGCTGACATAGGTTCCTACAACGGACAAATATTATCTACGGTACCGTCTCCAGAAAATAATTTTAGAAAATTATAATAAAAACTAGATAGCTTATAAGGAAATTTGGTATGTATAGCGCTACGCGAAAAGCTAGGAAATCCTATGTAACTTACCTACTTAGTTCAAAATATGTATATACCTAGCGTGAATAGCTTCGATACGTACCTACGATAACCTTTCTTCTTCAAAATAGAATGAAAAATAGTAGTGTTGTAAATCTCGTATTATACCTACAATATGTGCGAAGGCGTAGAAAGTGTGGTTGAGATTCATTGCAAGTAGTGTAGAAAATCTTTATTTCTTAAAATTCTTCTTGATTTAACAAGAATGTTGTTAAAATATACGAATATCTCGTAATTGATGTCTGCTGAAATTGAGAAGAATGGTTGACCAGATAATTTTGAGATTGATTTGATAAAAGATATCCAGAAACAAACGTTAGCCTACCTATTCACTAAGAATAAATCAATATTTTCACAACATGAAATAAATTTAATTCAACAATATTTCGATCAAGTCGATTAAAAGTGTAGATTTTATTTCATTAGTACATTTGATCCCTTTATTGAAAGAAGGGGCGGGGTGAATTTGATTGAATAAAATTTCAGATAAGTACAAAATTCTCCCGGAGGATCAATTTTTATTCTGAAAAATTAAAAGGAAGAACTATGTTTTCTCCACATATTTATCCGAAAAAACAGTCAACAGAATAACGTCATGATAGAATTACCGATTTCCTCTCTAGAAACCGGTTCCTGTAAGAATTTTGCATTCATTATAACACCTGACGAAGGCTTGTGATAAAATAAGGATAATAATGAAATACCTACTGGTAATATAAATAAAATGAATTCTATTGAATTTTGAATCTTTATAATAACTGCATAAAATGAAGCCTCGGTTTGAACTGACTATCTACATGTACATGAGTGAATCTGGGGTCTAAGATAAAATTTTTCATTTCAATAATTGAATTGACTTACCGTATTTGGATAATAGGTAATACCGATTTAAAAAATTTGATTATTTCCTTGTTAACAATAGGTGTACTAAGTATTTCTGTTCAATTGTGAAATATAGTACGCAGCGCACAAGAAATTATCACTCAGATAAACAGAAACTCAATTAACCTTTAAAATTTATTTTGGCCGGTGATTGATAAATAATTAAAATTAGTTAGTAGGCCTAGGATAAGAATAGAGATGTTCGTTAATTGATACAATTCTTTGTCTTCATACCTTCAAAGCAGTATCATTAGATGCTACGAATAAAAATCTTACCGATTGAAACAAAGAAAAAATCCCTTATCTAAAGGGGAACAGAACCAAAATGAGCACTTCATACTCAAATACTTTGCAAACGACTCACTCATCCAAGATATGACTTACCTTTCCTTTCGGAGCATCAATAAGTAGCCTGTACTGTAAGCTAAATGATATCTAATAGGCCTACCTAAGTAATTAATACATATAGCTAAGAAGGTAAGTACTTACGTTCATCATTTTTCAAAAAAACTTTCTCGGCAGTTATTTGTACATTGGTAATTTTATCGATATTTTTTGCGGTAGCAGTCGTCAAAATTTTTGGCTTTAAATTCCTGTTTGTAGCCGCTGTAACTGTCGTCACTATTATTACGAAAATCGACACTGTTAATTTCATTCGTTTCATTTTGAAAATCACGGCCACGTACGGGTACCTACCAACAATTTCTTTTCACGCTTCTCGCGAAACTTGATCACCTACAAATATGATTTGAGGAAAGAAGGTTTATATCTACAATTCAGGGAATTCCTGGAAAAGAAGACGCTTTATTAATACAAAATAATTACGATGAGTCAGATAGGTACAAATATTATGCTACTCGTGGTTGAAATGATGAATGATTAGTGGTACTACAGGTATCTACCAATATTCAAAATAATTATATACCGGTACCTACCTATCTACTTAAGAGTGATTTTTTATTAGAATAATTTTGCATTCTGTGTACATTATATCAGTTTGCGTCCGATTGAACAAATTGGAAACGTTTCATGAAAATACGAATGACTCAGATCTAACGTCGTTTTAATAAAAATTTGATCAAAATTTGTGGTTAGCTAAAAATTTCATATTCCTGCAATTTTAGAGACGGTCGTCGATACGACGTGCTATTCTGATATCGCTGCTGCTTTATGATACTTTCGAAGATGTAGTCACAAATTAATCTTTCATCTTTAATATCCGTTTATCATCACGAATTTAACATTGCGTATAAGTACACGTTTGCTCCTCTCAAGAATGGTACTTATCATTAGACCATTTACAACGTACGGTACCGGTGTTCTACTCACGAATATTTCTCGTAAATTTTCATACGCTACACAAACGTAGGTAGGTAGTTGGAATATTTTACGTTGAATTTTGACACGGTCTCATCTGCCGCTCTGCTCATCAACCTAGGTAGAAATGCGGCTTCAAAATGTGTTGCCTCTCGTCTTGTGCAATATTGCATTGCCTCGTTATATCAAAATGTACGTAAATGATTCGTATTTATTTATTCGAACCATTATTCATTTATCGACAAAGTACAATGGGAGTAGAACTGAAATGAGGTCCTGCACCCTGAAGATTTATATTTTCATGGAGATTAGTTTGTGACGATAGACTTGTTTCGATATTTTTTTCGCCACTCTTGCGAAGTACCATAAGAAATTCCAACACCAACGTAACTCTTCTGAAGATTTGCCTTATCCCTGTGCTTCAACTTGAGCGTACAATTTTAGTTTGAGACAAAGGTACCCAACGTGGTTTCTTCGGACGCGAGGAGTGCGATACTTTGAGGCTGAAGACCAAATGAATAAAAGAAAAAAAAATCTTGGATTACGGTAGCAACACGTTTGAGTTATTTAATTTGTTATAAATCTAAAACGATTAACTCCCTGAAAGGCCTGGCATACAAAACAACATGCCTGCTTCCCATGTTTGCTCCATGGCATGAGTTATAATATTATGCACTTTGTTCTTTTGGCATTTTTCCATCGAACCAAATTCGTTCTCAGAAAATAAATATTTGCCTTGACCCTTGTATGGACAAAGATATTTCGGATGTTAGATGTTGTGGTGGCGAATTTTTCACAAACGTGTTGTGTTATGTCAATAAATAAATAGAATAAACCCCCTCTCACCATAGCTTACCAATTTTTCTTTCTCGACTTTCATCCTTCAGTGGAATCTATGGCGCCTACGGGATATGAAGATTACAATCGGGAACTTCTATGGTAAATAATTGGTTGAATCAGCCAGCTTCATAATCTTAAAATTCGGCTTTTTCTAAGGCTGAGAACCATTATTTTACCATTACTTTTTTCTTAAAGGTTTCGAGTTCTGGTTTGGTTCTGGTACCATTCCATATTATGCGCTAAAAAATTCCGTTTCCTTTTGGTTCCGGGAATAACCATAAAATTAAAGGTTCCGGGTTCTTTTGGGTTCTGGTTCCAACTCAAAAATACCGGTTTCTAGGGAATACCGGTTCTCATTTTGGCTTTTTCCAAAGGGTTTGATACCGGCTGCGGCTCCGGGTTCCAGTAGCCCGGTAAAAAACGTGATTTCAAATTTTGTATTTTTGAGACCTTTGAAAAGATTTTCTGGTTTGTAAAGATAACGAAGTAAACAACCAGTTGGCAACAGTTTGTTCTTCTCATTGCACAATCTCTCATGACACAGACAAATGGCCTTTTTTGATCTTACAAAGACAGTCAACATGTGAAAAGTTACCTTACCGCAGATTTTCAGTTTCCACAGGCACCTACAGTAAACAACTAAATGGGAACAAACGCACAAAACGGTGTTTCTCTGAATCAAGAAAACGGAGAAGAGAAAACTCCAAAAGTCCAAAGGAGAAGAACTGAGAGTAATGGCTGTTTTTGCAAATTGTATACTTATTTTCCTTGGGAAGCAGTTTGGAGGAAAAGTAACAATGGCTCATATGGGAGAAACACGCTGATTGTTAATTTGCGAGTAAATTTGATTTGGAATAATGAAAAAGAGTAAACATATTGAAAGAGTAAACAATGTTTCTCGATTTTCCAAACTACCTACGTTTTGTTAAGATTGATCAACTTCAAAGCGAGTTATAATTGTTTGAAAATAAAAAGTTGGATTGGGGACAAAGAGTGTTATTTTTTTTTTTTTTTACTTTTTAGAAAATGATATTGTACTAATCAGTGTACAACAATCATATTTTGGAATAGGTAATTTACTGTCAATAAATAAAATATTCAACAAGTGAGTGATTTTTTTCACGATTTCCTTAGTCATTTAAGGATTGTAATGCAATAGATAAGTAATATGTACCTAGGTATTTGACTTTAACAATCTGGTAATCTTGGACGGGAAAACTTTAAATTTGCTTTCTTGTCACTGGTTCTCTTTCTTGAAACAAAGTTACCTACCTGCATAGGTTTTATTCATTCAACTTAATGCTGCAGAAAGATATGATCACTTTTTTTTCTTTTTTACTTTTTAGAAAATAATATTATACCAATCAGTGCACGATCATATATTCGAATAACTTACTGTCATAAATAAAATATTCAACAAGTGACTGACTTTTTTCACTACTTCCTTAGTCATTTAAGGTTGAACCTGATTCGTTGACTGGAGAATCTGAAGTAGTTGTGTATTGTTCATACACTGAGGTCAACCAATCTTTATTGGCTTCCAACGACGCGTATACTCCAGGGACGTCAGTTCCACAACTTACTCCCCAAGAGGTGATTCCGATTTGAACGTATTGGTGGCGGTTGCTGTGTAACGGGCAAAACAGTGGGCCACCTCCATCACCCTTAAAAATTAGATTAGTTCAACCTTTAGAGACTTGGCAAACAAATTTTATACCCCGGTAAACAATGTTCCCACTTGAAGCCCTCGAATGCAAAAGGCTTTAGGGATTCAAAAGGGGAAACAGGGCTTCAAATAGGAACTCAATGAGTAGTTTTTCCCAAAGAAGTCCAGAGAACCGAGGGGGTTTGTTTTTGTTCAAGCCCTTTGAGCAGGGGAATCCAAAGCGCTCCGACTGGGGAAAAACGGGAAGAAGGGGATCAATAAATCTTCACGGGGTGGGGGGTCGGAGGGGTAGTTCTTCCCATTTTTTCTAAGGCTTCAGAGGGGAAACAATTTATTGACGGGGGTACGTTTTTTATAATTATTTCTCTATATATATATACTATACCGTGCACGTGTCAAATCCCGGCTTTCCTTTAGCGCACAGAAAACTCGAATTTAATTCAAAAAATTCTGAAAGACGCGTTTTCCTCAAACTCGCTTGGCACTCGTTGAACGGTACAACCTTCAAATCAACTTTTTTCAGTTTAGCGGATATCGTTTCATCAGAATCTTGTAAGAAAAATTAAAGATGATCGAAATCAATCATAGATATCAATGAGCAAGAAAAAAAAAAAAAAAATAATAATAATAATAATAATAATAATAATAATAATAATAATAATAATAATAATAATAATAACAATTACTATTATGATTAATTGTATCACGTGAGAACAGTCACAACTAACGACTGTTCTCACATTATAGAGATTCCACTAAAAAAAAAAGTTCAGTCAGAAACATATTTAAAATTAGAAGTTCATTTCTTCGTTAATTTATACTTGATCACTTGTAGGATTAATTACACTTACTCGCAGAAGACCTGCCCCAGCCGGTAGCAAAACATTTGGAAGAATTGTAGTTTTCTGATGAACCAGCAAATTCTGAACCGAACAAGAATGTACAAATTGGTAAGACATGATACTCGAAGTTGAAAGGTTCAGTCGTAACAATAATAGCCAAATCGTTGACGAGTGTTTGCGAATTGAAATCAGGATGTTTGATTATAGCAGAAATACTTTGTTCTTGGTAGGAAGCGCGTTCTTCGGGTATTTCTCTTTTTATATCATAATCACCAACCCGTATCTTCAGTCCGTCGGCACTTTCCTTGCTGTTGAATGGAAAAACGACCGATCTAGGTACTTGTATAGCCTATGTCTACTTCGTACAAATGAAACCATACTTTATGCAATGGGCTGCAGTTAGAATGATGTTTGAGGATAAAAGAGAAGCCCCGCATATGAATTCATCTTCCGAAACAGTTTTCCAGATCGAAGCCATCCACGGGAATTCCCCAAAATTGGTGGCAGTCGAGTCTGTGAATATTTAAACAGATAACAATGCAATGTTGATTGAGAGGCAATATCCTCGAAAAAATGGTTTCTGGATTTTCATTAGGTACCAGTCCTTTTTTGCAACATGTTGATCTTCGATACAATTCTTCATCGAGTAAAGGAGGGGGAAAAAAATATATTCTTATGAATTACATTCTTAAAATCAAAGAATTTTTTAGAATTCCACTTTATTCAAAAACAGATTACAGCAACAGAACCCAAGTTATCTACTCTTATTAAAAGTTCGAAAATTATATTTTTCACTGTGTGGAGGTGAATATTTTTACCATACTACTGATATGAGGAGAATACAACAGCTGAGAAAAAATCATCAGTAGAGTAACCAGAATTTGAAGAATCAGACAGAAAAACTTGACTATTATTTTCTCTGAGGTAGTTTTTACGGTAAAAATTGTTTGAGAGTATGCGAGGGAGGGAGTGAAGGGATAGAGGAAGAATTTATTTTTTAACCTCGCTACATCATGCGAATGACAAATGAAAAGTTTTGAATCAAACCTCAGCTAAGGGTATAATTAGGTCTAATTACTACGGTATATTTTCGTCAACAAATTAGCTTGAGAATAAATTGTTCAATTTATTCGCTTAAACAGGTAAAGGCCTTGAATGTCAGGGGTGCCGCGAGCCCCCTAGGCCAATGAAGAAACCCCCCTCAAACTTTAATTTCTTGTAGCTAAAAAAAAAGGGGGGGAAAAATTGAATCATAAGCCCCCCCCCCCCTAAAACGAATAGGAAGAATCATCTTCATAAAAATGGCCTCACGGCACCCCTGAATGTAATACCAAAGTCATCATTTACCAAAATTAATTCATTAAATCACCTTCAGATCCCGATATGCGAACATCTAGAACACCTTTTCTTTCACCACATTTGAGTTGTGGCACTACGGGAGCCGGACTGGGAATCGAAGAGCTGGGACAGCACACATCATCACTGTTGACACACTCTGACTCACTGGAGAATCTGTGAAATAATTTCACACCGGTCTTGTAATTATTATTTCGATTTAGTGAAACATAATCTGTAACAGGAACTCTTATGTATACGATGGAGTAGACCTAATCAAAAACCGGCAGCGTCATCGCATGTTCATCGCGAATTTATTGTCCGCATAACTACGCATTCTCTGCGAGTAGTGTGGTTACAGAACAAACAAAATTCTAAATTTCTTCAAATATCCAAAGGCTGTTACTTGGGGTCGATGATTCCTGCTCCGGTCTTTTTATTCGATGAAATCTGACACTCTGAGCGGCGTACACATTGACAATTTGATGATCCATCGTCTGGATTCTTTTCAGTACCAGTATCTGAATCTATTAATGGAGTTTCAGTCTTACAGCAAACGTCTGTACCCGGACAACTATTCATAGAGAATGAAAATAAAAAATAAATATTAGTAAATAATATAACGGTACAGTCTATAGTTCAATCAACTTGGAGGTAGAATTGAAAATCTATTCTCTCATCCAAAAAAAAAGTATGGTGAAAGATTTACGATTTGTTTTAAAGCCATTAAGTATAGTCCTCAAATAAGTTAATCAAGAAATGTACAGTCGCAGTCTGTTCTACGAGTCACCGATAGACTGTACCAATAATCGATTAATCAATCAATTAATTTCGATGTTAATCCAACGATTACCGGTAATTCTTCTGAAAGTCGTAATTTTCAGGTCTGTCTTCTGAAAATAGTTATATACAAATAGATAAAACATATAAACTACGGGGACTGATGTATGTTCGAATAAATATTAATAACTATAAGTACTTAGCAATTTGTGTTAGGTACCGTATTTTTTCGAACGGTGCGTATACGTACATAATATACGCAGTAGGAATTTGATGGTGGTCATGTTGGAATTTTTTTGGAAATCAAATATAAAGCACACTATACTACTGAGAGAAATCTGAATGATAAATTTTCACAATTGTGAAGAAAAGAAGGAAACATTAAATGTGAAATACAGGTAATTATAGTAATATTAGCCTTTCTTGAAGGAATTCCCAATATTGGTGAAGAAATTTGTCTCGAAGCTCTGGAAATTTACTGGACTACAATATAAATGCGGGCGCTTAATGCAAAAGGAAACGTACATCTGCGGAGAAAATGAAAGAAAAGTACTTTTTTTTTGATAAAAATCGCAATCTGCATTAATTTTTGAGTCAAAAGCAATTTTCTAAAAACGTTTTGTCTTTGCACACAAATGTGCATAATGCACACCTCGATTTCAGAATTTCGCATTATATTCGGAAAAATACGGTATATCTGTTCTAAAATAATTCTGTACATACGATACGATATTCGAGGTGTCATGATCCTCTTGGTCCAATGAGGAAACCCCCTTCAATCTTTATTTTATAGCTTGAAAAAAAAAGGGGACAATTTATATGCCCCTCCCTTTCTGAAGCGATTACAAAAAATCGTCGTAATGAAAATGGCCTCACGACACTCCTGCATATTCATTATGTTGTACGATAAGGAACAGTAATTATCTAATGAAGCCTCTTTCTGAGCTCATTAACAGAATTATTATGTAACCTGGAAGTCAACTTTTTTCAATTTCTATTTCTCATACAATACGGCTTACTGATTGAAATTCTGACAAAAAAGAAGAGGACTTTGAAAATCTCAACTTTCGAGGTATATATAGGAGGAGGTGAGGTTTATTACCCTTGTTGAAAGACTCGTTTTGCTCTGATTTGCAACATCCATCATTTAATCATATAAATGATCACATAGGTCTATTACCTGTTACAGGTTATTTCAAACTTACGGTTTTTCAGGAACCTCAATGTAATCCGTTAGAGCACAGCTATAGAACGTAGTACATTTACAAGCTTGCCGCGTCTGATCGCCGTCATCTCCAAATCTTGTAGTGATGAAGATAGTTCCATTTTTGCTTGAGTGCTTCGACGTTATTACTGTGGAATTGTTCTTTCGTTTGGGGGTTGCAGTGTCGTAGCCATTTAGTTGAAAGAAAATGTATAAGAGGATAAAAATGAAATTGGATACGCGAGAATACATTATTTCTATTTAATAATTTAGGAGCGCAAAATAAAATAAAATAAAATCAAGAATGAAATACAATATTATCAGGAATGATAAAGTTAAGACACGTAATCTTCGTGTAACGTGGTAATAACGAGTTATAAAACGAGTTGTCCCTCTATATGAATGAACACAAGTTGGCACGATGAACAGTGCAATAGATTGAATATTTGTCACCCATCTATACTCGTATTTATTAGAGATTATTGGTAACACAAGATAAGGATATAAAGAGGAAATGAAAAAAAATGAAAAAAATTATATATAAAAAAAGAAAGAGAACGCTCGATTAAAAACTGTACTTCACGGCTTGATTAGTGCTAAAAAGTTGGAAAGAGCGCGCCGAAAACTACGACAGAACAAGTCCATAGCCGGTAGGTAGGTGAGTAATTTGAATGAGAGGTACTTGTTCAATCGAAACCTCGAAATGAACATCGTGTTAATTTTTTTTTTTTGGTATTTGAAACAGGTTATGTACTTGTCATAGAAAGAAGTACAATCATAGTGAAGAGTTGCTTGTTTAAATCTCACCCAAGGTTTTCCTCTCTTCATTTTCATCCCCACAAAATCGTGCATAATTTTCGCCTCCTCCCCCTCAAAACAATTGGTTTTTAATAAACGACGATAGATGAGATATAATACGAGAAAATTTGGATTTATGTCGTCAAAAATAGATATTTAGTTTACGATATGCGAGTAATATGGGGAATTCCTATCAAAGAAATATGTGACGTCATTTACCAGAAGTTATTGGGTATGAGGGCGTTACATGAAGGTTGCTTTTTGCGTATCGTCGTACAATGCCATTATTGCCTCGTCTCTACTATACTTCACGTATCAAATTCCAAACTTCTTCATTCGAAAGAATTTCCAAAGCGGTGAATATCATCCATTGAGATTCTGTTCAAGCTTACCACGTGAGAACAATTAATCTTCACGTAATTATAGCTCACTATGCGGAAGCCGTAAATTAATTTGAACCGACAGAGGAATATGTCTATTCATATGAATTCATTGATAAGAAAACATAAGAAACGGAAAGCGTTCTAGGATACCGAATAATTATACGTAATCGTCGTGTCAATAATGGATGATAAGATCAACCAAGAAAATAAAATTATTTGTATCTGCTCATAATTTTGTTTAGAAATGAACCAAAAAGGTTGTCAAAAAAAAAGCTCACGCAGCAGCGAAGGCATCACCGACTTTTCAATAATTTGCAATGAAATAATTTACACATGCCCCCCATATCTATACTTCATTGTTTCTTAGTTAGGAGCTGATCATTATGTAAGGTATTCCACTTACTCTTCTATTGTTCAATTCATTTCTAATCTTTTTAATAGGTACTTTTATGATTTTCAAATACAGGATAACTCAAAAAGGAGTCGATTGATAGCTTTCTCTCCCCATACGTAAATTAAACTCTAAATAGAAGAACGGGAACGGAACATGGCTCTATTGAAATTAAAATATAAAACTTTGGTGATTTAGAAGAATCTCAAAGTATTAACCTGACTGTCCATTTCCAGAAACACTGTGAGATATATGAAGTCGATGATTACGAAAATCAAAACATAGATGAGGAAAATGGCCAATGAAACTTCCACTTCTTTGTCTTTACATAAATTTCATTACTCCCCAGTGTTCAGGCTACGAGCTATTGCGATGACGTAGAGAAAAAAAAATAACCTTACTTTCCTTCGAAAAGTCGGTAAAAATATGAAAAAAAATAAAAGAAGTGCGAACACAGTCACTGTTAGGAACGCACTAACATATTGACGCATTAATCGATCTGAAGAGATTCATCGGAAGGAAACGCTCAACCGTGCAAGTCTAGGCATGTGAACAGAACAAAAGAATAAAAAGGGTTCCTTATTGCAATGATAGGAACTCGTTCGATAACGTCAGCCGTTAACTAATACTAGACAACAAAAACAATTAACAGCGCACGAATATTCGTCAATCTCCTAAAAATGTAAAAAAATTGCTAATATCTCGAAAACTACTTATCCGATCCTCACAAAAATTGGTGGCGCTCATCTTCACATATAGAGCTACACCCTGGACAAGTTTCCAGAAATTCTATTCAATAGTTTTGAAGAAATTTCTTTCAAATTTTTCAAATTGCTCATATCTCGAGAACTACTCGACCAATTTTTTCAAAATTAACGCCAGCACAACTTCAAATGTACTTCTCCAATATATTTTCATTTCAAATTAATTGATCCCGTAGTTTCTAAGATTAACGTGCCACAAAATTTAGTGCTTACATATACATATATATATACATACATACATACATACATATATATATATATATATATATATATATATATATATATATATATATATAAATATAAGGAAACCTGAAATTCTGCCACTATTACAGCCGTGTTCTACACATTCTGAAACGCAAAAAAAACATTGTCCCCGCCCCCAACTCCACAACTGTTGCGGGTATAATACCTTACTTTTCTTCGAAAAGTCGGTAATAAGTGAATAATTTACATTTCTAAAATGAGTAAATCACACTCTACCATTTGAATGAAGTAATTCAGTTTTTCTTGTTCCACTCCTAGACCACCCGAAGCCACGTCTACATCCCTCTCTTCACGGAGCAACAAATGGATTGTTTGTGAATCGTCAATGAAGGCTAGGGCTCACGTCAAGCTATTTCATTAGTACAATACGACACCTCTTTCTCTATGAACAATCTAGAAAAGAGAGTCATTCATCCCTCGCTCAATAGTCTTCAGATTGCAGAATATAAGTACCCAAGCAATTGCTCACACATGTTAGTACACATGTTCCTTTCCTCAATGCACAAATCGTACGACTGGACGACAGCCGGTTCTCTCGTCAATATGAAAACTGGAAGCTGTCATATCTCTGAGACCGTGAAAAAAAAATCCTTCAATTCTTTCCTTAATTTCACCACAAAATCAAATATATTATCAGATTTGCACCGGAGAATATACCCTGCAATTTGTAGCCTTTCCACAAAAATTCAACAAGGAATCTATTTATGGGATTTTGTTTCGTCAATTGTTTTAACAGGCAACCCGTTCTTTGTTTTTTTGTTTTTTTGTTTTTTTTCGAAAATCTGCCGCGCGCCGTCCAACCAAAAACTTGGAAAAATGTTTACTCTCGACCTATATATAATAGGAGGGGGATTTGAAAAAATTTCGACACCCGAGCCATAATATACGATAGAAGGGGGACTTTTGGTGTTTGAAGCGTGGCATATCCATTGTATTTTTCATTGTGGTGGTTGTGTAATTCAGAGAAAACAGTTATCGATTAGAAAATAAATTCGAAAATATTTTTAGGTGTTTATCGAGATGAAACAATTTTCAAATTATTGTTAGAAGTAGCATTCTTAGTCTATTGTAAAATCTTAGTTTCGTTAACTGAAAAAATTATCGGAATTTTCCTTAGTAGATATTGAGGAATTTTTAAGCGTGTGGCCTTAATATTGAGGATATAACACTTCTCTGTTTACTAGATGATTCAGAAAAAGATTTCTGATTAAAAACTATTCCTATATTTGTGAATGTGAATGCGAAGGTTTCCGGACTATAATACACAGTAATTATAATCTCCACTGAAAATACAGCTAATTTTTTTTTATTTAAAAACTAGATTTTTGTATTTAAGGATGCAAACTCTCAATTTTACATAATTATTTTTTGGTTGTTTTTGACATGTTTCATGACTTTTGTCTCACTCTACCACTAATTTGAAAATTCGCGAGTACACCCCCCCCCCAAAGTTGGATGTGCACGTGCAAATGTACATCCCGTGGGGAATTCAGAAATTTGCGGGTACAGCCCTTTCGAGCGTGCACGTGGGCGTGCGTCTAATGTACAGTATAATATATAGACCAAAAAGGGGGAGAACGAACGGGGAGAGCGAGCTTTCCAAAAGCTATTAGGCGAGTGAGCCCCCAAAAAGCCGTACGGGGCTCCCCCTATAAGCTATTAGCTTGAAACTCATTTGTCCCTCAAAAGCTTTTACCTTAAAATATTGTAAACTAGACTTACACTAGATCAAGAAGGAGGACGAATGAACGGAACAACCTTCTCACATAACACTAAATTATTTGATATTGCATACTAGACTTATATTTTAAACTATCTTTATTTATTTAAATGAGAAGGTGGCAACAAAAGCAAACTGTCTCATTTAAATTGATATCTGTTTGTCACGGAAAAACAAAACAAAACTTTCTTTATCTTTATTTATTTCGCTACGCCAGAACACGGCTTTTTTTCTATTCTACTTTCTTTCGTTTTTCTTTCTACTTTACAATGAAGAAAATAATCATCTTTTCATTTTCAGAATATTTTCAAGATTGAAGAAACTTCATGAACCGTACTACAAACATAAACCTTCAAAAGCTCTTGAAAATACGCAGAAGTGGTGATTTACTGGAACCCGACTATCTACACGTTTGAATCTTTGACGCACAATAGAGCTGATAATGCTTTATGTAACGCAGAAAGACAAACGTCAAAAAATAGTCTACATCATCGACACTAAGGTTTCGAATGTACACAATATAAAGAACACAGGGCAAGACAAAGGGAATAAGTACGCAGAGTTGGCGAATGGAATTAAGAAACAATGGAGGCTGAAGACCAAGATCCTGCCAATAGTAATATCCACCACAGGAATCATCCTGCAAGCATTAATTGAGACCGTTTTGGAGCTGGGAGGATGAACAAGAGAGCTACGACGCATGCAGAAAGCGGTAGCACAATCAACACAGTCCAAAAAGTTATCGACAAATAACGAAACTTCGTCATTAAGCTTTGGTTCCAAAGATGCACTTAATACTGTATTCCAAGCTCACATTGTGTATGACAGGGAGAGTTATCGTAATATTAATGAATAATACAGGAGGGGGGTTGTTGGTAAATGAAGAACTCGATCGAAAAATTTGACCACCTTATCGGGATCCCACCTCGATACCTTTCGCTTGCCGGGAGACTGCTTTAATTGAGCTACGAGAACGATCAAATCTTCCGCGAATTTTTCCAAGTACAACGAGAACATTTACGTCACTACCCGCAACGGTGACGAACACTTATCGAGTGCATTTTTAAAGGGAGTAAGCATAGCTTGCATTAGACCTCAAACGAAACAACCTGACAAAGGAGAGCTGAACGAAAGACACAATACGTACGTGCAAGGGTAATATTAGAAGAAGGGGATTGTTGGTAAATCAAAAACTCGAGCGAAAATTTTGACCACCTCGTCGCGATCCAACCTGCAACCGCTGAGCTACAAGGGCGACCAAATCTTCCGTGAAATAGTAATAATAGGTACTTAGGTAATAATGATAAAATTATATTTCCAGTGATATAAAGAGGTTGATTGAATAATTGCATATTTTACTCATTGGAGGAGAGAACTCAACCACTGGTGTGATGTAAATTGCAACATTTTACTCAAACGTCCAATTACTCATGCAATAAAATCATTCATTTAATGTTTTTTCATCCTCTTAATACGTCGGCTTTTAGAAAATATGCGAGTAAAATCTGAAAGCTTTTTCAATAATAATTAACCGCGTCGTCTAATAATTTGAATCTTCTCTTTGATATGATAAAGGGGATGCTAGGCAATCTTTCAAACATTCACGATGGAAGTACTACCAGTGGTCTCCTTGCGCACTATAAGGTTTTTACGATATTTATATTTTTTTCAGTTTGCAGGACGAATATCATAAGAGCAAGAAAAATAGAATGAGAGTGACGCTATCTTTCTTTTTTTCTTGCTCTCTTGGTATTCGTCCTACAAACTGATAACAAATGTAAACATTGTAAAAGCCTTATTCATATTGAGTAATATTTTCGTTGAAATTGATCTAGGATCCTACATTTATCTGTGCAGTGTTGGAAATTTGAGGATGGAATGAATTGAAAATAGTTAGTGTATTCAGATAAAAGAAACGAACTGCCAGAGAGAAGATCCCATTTGAAGAGTAATTGATGATCTGGACAACTGGGCTAATCTTTGTATTTTCGTCCCAATCAATTGTATATTTACGTACAACTTTTTTATGCATCCATCGTAGCAATTAGAGGAATTATCCATCTTCCTAATGTTTCCATCTGTTAACGATAGAAAAATAATGTATTGCTTACATTAGATTTAGATTGATTTCCGACAGCACCAGTAATCATAACGCTAAAATTGAGACTTCGATACTCTCTTCATCACAGAGATATCGCATTGATTCCTAATCTGGTGTAGTTATACGAAAAGATTTGGGAATAATGATCCTTTTTCTGTCATTAGAAACTCATGGTAGAATTAGGTTATGGTAAAAGCGACACTGTTGCGCATAATAAAGGATGTACTTGTATTTCAAAAGACAGCAGTCTTAGACAGCGATTGACGAGAAAGTTTTTCAATGCAGACATTCTTTTTCCTTCAAATTTTATGTAGGCACCGGTGTCTTAAAATTTCTAGTGATATCTTTCAGATCTTTTTTCTTTCATCAGTGGAAAGTAGTGGTTGTTTGATTAACATTAGTGCAGTTGAGTTCAGCAAGATCTTGTAAGCCTATATAAGGCGCGTAAATCAACATCTCCAAAATCGGTAGCACTGCACATTATGGTGGGGTTTAATTTGTAAGTATAATTCTATTTTTTCGGCAGTTTTGTTTTCCAGTCTGTGTCGGAATTTGAAAAAAAAAATTTTTTCGCGTAAATTCTTTACGACTTTAATTCTTCTCCTATTTTTATTAAAAGGTCGCTTAGCGTACATCAGAAAAAGCCTTTGAAACGAACGTATGCATTCAGTCTGTGTTAGGAAGAAAATCTATCTCCATCATTGTGACGAGCGCGACTTGTGTAGATTACATCGCGTTTGATGAAAGACGCTTAAATTTTGGGTCAGACCATACAGGTGAATGACACGAGGTAGACTGTTGATAGATCGAGCATCGGCCAATTAGCCATCATCATACGGCGCCTACTTCAAAAATGTATAAATCTTTGAGACAAAGATATGATAAGAATAAGGTATTTGGATTCCCACGCTTTTGATCGCAATGCAAACATGTTGCCTGCTTAACTTTCCTTAATTTTTCATGAAGGTACTTGTTGAAGCAGCCATGGCTGCTTAACACCCGCTTTAGGTGAAAGTTCAGCTGACCATGGTCTTGGTTCATCCATTCACCTTGTGTATCAACACACGGGTCGCGCATTTCCCTAGCTCACTTTAAGCAATTCTCGTTTTCTATTTCTGAAGCAGAAACGCTTAGCCTTGTCTTTACTTCAAACACCACCACTCTCTCTTCAGCATTGAGTTTGATTGATGGTGAACATGCTAACATGCAAAAAGACTTGCGGTACGCACTAACACACCTCAGGTCAACTCTTTGTTGGGTCTTTTCCATCTCTTTCCTTCTGTATGCTACCTTCATGGAGTCGGCTCACACTAGGGCATTAAAGAAGAGGATTGACGATACAATGCTAAATAATCCTTCTTGCTTACGAAAACAAAGATTTTTTACACACGGGATAGTATTCAATTTTTCGCTTGTATTCTCATCTACTAACTACCCCCCCCCCCCTTCTTGCTTAGCACAGCCCTCCTAGGTTTGTCATCAGGCGACTTAGGTAGGTCCCTACCTTACCCGCCTTTTGGCAGTTTCTGCCGTAGAGATAGTTTAACTACTAATCTCAATTTTGAGGATCTAATTTTTGAATTTACTTAACTGCAAGCGAGGGAAAAGATGTTATCTGTCAAAAGGGCACCCGTGAGCAATAGTTGATTTTCAAAATACGTCTTCGGAGTTTCATGTTCAGATTACTCATTCCACATTCATTTTATCAAAAAATCTATAATGACAAAAAATATTTTGCGTGTTTTCATCTTTACAGATCACAAATTATTTTTCAAATTGATCGACAAATAAATCTGGGACAATTCCATAAAGATGTGTACCTCGGGTGCCCTTTTTATGGAGATGAGGTTGAGTGACCATAAGCGTACATGTAAAAATGTGGATATCCGCAAAAAGGGCACCCCTTTGACGGATGCCTTTTTGACAGATAACTCCTCAAGTGATATTAGTAATCAAATAGAAATTTTGAGCCACAATTTAGCATTAGTAGATAGTCTCCCTAAATAAATATTTAAAAATATTAGTGATTGATAAACTTTGAAATTCCAGAAATTTCTCATGAAGCGGCATTTTCATAGGTGCATGTAGCGGCAACGCACTTGAATTCGACGCTCAATCAATTGATAAAATTTACACGTTGTGCTAATCACCTCAAGTTTGGAATTATTAAGGCTCTATAAGTATAGGTAATGACACGACGCCATGATGGATCTTTCCCACGGAATTGCCACGAGAGCCTGTGTATTGAATTCAGAAATGGAAAGCGATTCAATAATGCTATCGCTTTTCAATTTTGCTTCTGACCTTCGGAAATAAAGCTACCGCTTTTCGCTTTTTGCTTTTTTGACTTTTTGTTTCGTTTTTCGCTAACGCTTTTTGCTTTTCACTTTTTTACAATTTTCAGAAACAAACAAGCAAAAGAAAAAAAATAGGAACGCAAAAATGAAAAGAGCTATTGCTTTTTGCTTTTTTAACATTTGTTTTGCTTTTTGCTTTTGCTTTTCGCTTTTTGCTTTCGTTTTTTGCTTCCAAAAAAGATTTTGCTTTTTGCTAAAAACCGACTACTTTTCAATAACTTTTCATCTCTGGTATTGATATTCCAAAAACTACTGTTTTTTTTTTTTTGGAAAAATGAAGAGAATAAAATTTGTTTGTCTTGTAATTTCCTATCAGATGACCTCTTTTCCAGAATATTATTTTGCGATAATTTTTAAACTCCAAAATCTGACACCAGTTGCTCTGTGTAGCTGCGGAACGCAATTAAATATGCTCGCTCTACCAATAAATCCAGCATGGCATTGTGTCATTACCTAAATTTAATATTTATAGAGCCTTAGTATTGTCGAGTAAAGTCTATGCTGTTGATGATGTTCGGTCCAATTATCCATATTTTTTATATCATCTCTCTGTTTGAATATTTATCATCAAGAGTCTATACCTAATTAAGAATATTATAATCAGATATATAGCTACTATGTATTAGCTTTTACCAGTCAGTTGATGTCAGTAATCTGCATAGGTAATAATGTTGTAAGGTGGATATAGCAAATTTACACACAACGTTCTGTAAAAAAAAAAAAAAAAAATCATCAAATAGTTATTAATTGCATCTGAAAAGAAATAACAAAAGCCTCAACTTCCTGTCCAAACTTGATGCTATCCTCGGAAAATAATTCTGTTAGGGTTTTCTTTCATAAGAGCTATATAGTGTTGAACCTTTGCATATGAATCATATGAATAGTAACAGAGAGACAAAAATCAAAGTTTTAGCGGGAGTATTGGTTGTATAGTATAGTTCCTTATTGATAGAGCATTTTATATCGTACTTCTTATTTTGTACAACTGAAATCTCAGCTGTACAATATAAAATATATGAGACACGCTATTTAAATGAGAAAGTTTCATGCAAACGCAGCAAGACCTGTCAATACCCCACACAAACTATAAGAAACCATTGTTTCTTGTTGAATTGTCTGACAATCTGATATGAATTCAGGTGGGCAGACAGGCAACCGCCTTAGAGAGAAAAATACCCAAGTTAAACTAGAGCTCTATGTTAAACTAGAACATACAAGTCAATGTATGAAAAAAAAAATAAATAAATAAGAAGACCAATCAGATATTTCACTCACGGATTTTCTTAATGAGAATCCGCCCATTTGCCTTGACGCGCACCACATTTGTGACTTCTCTCATTCCTGCTCTTCTTTTGTGGAATATGGCTGAGTAAGCAGGATGCTTGAAAGCTCAAAATTTCAATTTAAAATGGAAGTATAATTGTGAAAGGTATGACTATACAATAGGTTTGCAAAAAATATTAGAAATTAAATCAATGTAAGAAAAGTAAGTAACTCATTTACGATTTTTAGGAACAAGAAATTTAAAAAAGAATCAACAAAAGAAAGAAATAAGATTATCATAATTTGACTGATAACTGATAAGTATGTGGACTACAATCCTACAATCTACAAGACTACAACTCTGGTAGGTATATTTTTGCAATGCAGCCACCGCGTTGTGTTGCGTTCCGCGTTGTCGTGTAGTTCTTCTCAAATCCCAACCTACTTGTTTGTCAAGCTGCAGCGCTGCGGAGTTCAGGTATTTCGAACAACGGGGTGCGGTGGCTGCAGCAAAGTAGGGTAGTGCTGCATTGTTTACCGTTATGTTCCACTACCATTTCTGCCCACTTTTGATGATCCGCTGGACTGTGGCCTCTGGCCTCTGGCAATGGCAATTATTGTATTTCGTTTTTTTCTATTTCATCCGTGACTTGTAGGTATTGCTGTAATTTCGCATTAATTTGTTCTCGTTACGTTGTGGACCTACATTTATCTGTTCTCGACCTCGGTAAAGTGCACTGTAATAACGCCAAGCAGGCTTTCATTGTAAAATTTCCGTAAGTTCAGTGATTTCATATAATCATTACTCTTAAAATTTACCATAGTTTTCCGCTATACTTCAGTCACGAAAATTTGTGTATTCTCGAATTGTTCTAGTCGAAATTTGTAGCCATTTTGGAGGTAGATGTTAGATTATGATTATATTTGAATTATGATGGCCGAATTCAAGTATCACGTTATCATCGATTTATTTGTAAAGGAACTTGAGTATTCGATTTTGATGTGGAACTGAGAATACTTATACTTTTCCTTCTGAGAATCTCGTATCGTTTAAAATCGAACAAGTTCTTTCTCAAATGCAAGATGAAGAGATCTATTGCACAAACTAGAGTGTGTATGTTAGAGGTTCAGCTGTGGTGATATTTTCAACAAATTTTATTTCATTTTGGGACCCGCACCTTCGACGTATTCGTTTTCTATGATTTTCATTTTTATCGATTTATTTCAACGTGAAGTCATATCATCTTTTCACTCCCGCTCTTAGAATGCGAATATAGTTTGGTCTTGAGGCATTGCAGCCGGAATACGTTTAACTGATAAGAGTACGCGTGAGCTTACCATCGTGTCGTTGTACAAGTTCAGACTAGAGGATTTCGTTGTTCAGTATGATTTTGAATTTCATTGATATTCATTACGACAACGAAAACTGTGACTCATAAGTATCAGAAAAAGGGTTGCAGCTAATTGCATCATTTGCTAGTTGACTAGAAAGGTTTAGGTTGTTCCTTGTGTTTATCGAAGAAAAGTTGTACATCAATAGTGGTATAAGTTGAGAGAATTTATATCTAGTTGATCGTACTACGTATAATTTATTAGTAACCAATTTTAATTCATTGTAAGTGTACTATTAAACTGTTTTATCCACCCGAAAAAGTAAGTTGCATCGCATTTGCTCAAGATTATTCGCTCCGTGCAAGAAACGGATGCGATCTAACTCAAATCCATCTCAGAAGTATTGAATATTTGACCTTTTAGTACCAAAGATGTACATCCTAAATCAATTGGTGGATAATATCATGTGTTTAAGTGTGAGAATACGCGCACATCCTCCTTTTCATTCAAGGAAGTCATTTTTTAACTTTTTTTTTGTAATCGAAAGTTATTTGTACTTGTGGTGAAATAGTCATGAGTGGATTACTGCATTGAACGTAATTGGGTTGGTATCGGAAGAGCGATTTTTTCAAAGACTTGTAGAACTCTTTGTAAAACCCAAATCAAATACATGTAGGTACAACTTTTCTTCCCTGACTATAGTTTATCAGAGTTATGAGAACAAGCCTATAATATAGAATTCCTAATATTGAACAAACGAATTATTTTCTGAAGATTGCTCATTTCACTCGTGCCCCTAGACATCCGCGAAGAAATCGTTCATTATCAACTCCATTGCAGCATGGGGCTGGTTGCCTAGTCCGAACTTACGCTATGATGCAAAGGCGTAAATGTACGAAAATATAAGTTTTCAGGTAACCAGTTGCCAGTTGCTGCCAAGTCTACCAATTATCATAAAACTTGGTAAAATGATTACAATCGAAGATTCAAAGGATATTCGAATATTCTATCTCAAGATAATTTTTATTAAGGAACTAAAGTATTTATGTACACATAATTTACTTAAAAATATACCATGTAATTTTACATTCATTTTCGCACCTTTATGAAAAACTTAATCACAGTTGGTCAAATTTCACAGTAAACTTGAAAAACCCTTTTTCAATATTAGTGCTCTACTTACACCTCACTCACTCATTATGAGTTCCGATAATTCACAGTAAACAGTTCGTTCTCTTTATTTGGACGCTTCTCATCAACCTATAAACTCATATTATATTTTGTATATAGTTACCCGTTTTTATTCTATGTAAAAGTAAAGCATAGGCCTACTTCGAATATGATTTTAGGGGGTAACTTTTGTTAGTATATTCGTCAGTTGATGGGAGAAAGCACTCTTACTGATTATTTCTTTTTTGAGATGTACGCATACGGTAATCTACTTATATGCAAGTACTGATGGTATATACCTGAGCTTGAAAAACGCTTCCATCAGGATGCGAGGTGTACCTGTATAAATATTACATGCAAATCTGTTGGCGGCACTAAAATGAAGAATGCAATAAATATTTTGTAGTACGCGAGATAAATGAATTTATTTTGGCTTATTTATCCTTGTACATGAAGAACCTCACTCTTTTTAAACTCCATTTCTTTTATTTATTATTATTTTTCTATATCCAAGTACATGAAACGAAGATTTAAAAATTCTACACTGCAGCTGACTCGTATGTCTAGTTCTATTGAACCTCTGTTTACCGAGAAAATTCTTATCGTGAGCAGTGTAGTGTTGTTGGGTAAAAATAGGTTCTTCAGATGTGTGGGGAAGAGTGTTAGGGTTATGTTCGTGATGAGAGGGAAAGTGATTCCTGACAGACGAGTCCGAGTAACCGCAACAAGAATCAAACCCCCAACTTGACTTAATAAACGCAACCCTGGCGGTACCGAAACATTGCACCTAAATTTCATGTTGTTGTAGTAAAGCCTTTTAATTTATATTTCTAGCGGTTGGTCATGTTAAGGAATCGAAATACAAAGAATTCGTGACTAAGTATATTGCACCAATAATTAAATGTTTATTTCGAAGAACACCTGTCGTCAAAATCTCTTGTGCGTCAATGTGTTGTACTACTTATACGCTCCTCGAGTATTTAACGGCATTTGATACTTTTTTTTTTCCTTCCTATTTCGTGTCCTCATAGCAAATTAGCTGATATAAAGAGAGACGCTTTGATTCAGTTATCCGGCAAAAACTGAACTATCCTAATCTAATTAGGCATTGGAGAAAACTTCACCTTCTTTTCTCTTAATTTCCTGTTTTTTTTTTTTTTTTTTTTTTTGCTTTTTTAATGTGGGAAGGAGGACTTGAAAAAATCCGATCACCGAGCTATGTAGGGATGGAGTACTTGGAAAAATTTTGACTTTTGTGCCATATACGATAGGAGGAGGACTTAAAAAAATTCAAACTATTAAAGAACTGAACTTGAAAATATTTGGACTTTTGAGCCATGTGTGACAGGAGGGAGACCAAGAAGAATTTCGACTCTTGTGATATACCCACATGATGGAGGACGGGAACTTATTTGAACCATAAAAAGATTTAGAATTGAAAAAAACTAAAATGCCGAGCTATATGTCAGAAAAATGTAGACACTCCAACGCTGAATTTAATCCTCAATATCGGAATCAAAACGTCTCATAGAATGAGTTCCATGAATTCTTCGTTCAATTTCTTTCCAAATATATCACAATTAAGATTAACCTGTGTTTAATGTGAACTTCATTAAAGGCGAATTTATGGTACCTAATGCGGGCTCCTAATCTCGCCAGTCTGCTCTGCGTAAATCACATATCTTTTTGTGACATCTATACCAAGAGTGTTGTTGGTCGAATGTAATGAAAATTAAACCGCAAAAATTATCGTTCGTCCCTATCGAAAATGTTTCTTGTACTTTCTCGTTATATTATTTGCAGAAAATGCCTGAATCCACCACGTATAAAAAGCGGACATCGACCCGACGTCGAGCCTTATTTTTACCGATCAAGTCCGCGAAAGACGTGCCGCTCACCTATAGCGGATCTTGGACCCTATCATCAGCCGATGATAGTACCGATTCCTCTATCTCAGACTCACCACCCGAGAAACAGTCTTCCAGTTCGGAAGACGATAATAACACGACGAGTCGTTCTTCCAGTTTGTTAGATTCGGCTGGCGAAGAATGGTCCTTAGATTCAAAAGAATTGACTAAATACTTGAGCTTATCTTATGGATTTTCCTCTGTTGACAAATTGCTGCATTTTTGTTTCGATAAAACGTTTTCATTCGGTCTGTATCTCTCCGGTTTGAGAAAAACGACCGAATCTTTGTATACTTCTGAAAAATGGTCGGTGAGTATTTTTCCCTCGTCCGCGTTTTTGTTCAAGATAGTCGAAGAGAATAAAGAATTTTCTGATCATAAAATCTCCCTTTCAGGATTACGAACTTAGAGAATTTCAAGTACTAAAGAAAAAATTGAACAGCGTGAAAAACGAACTCGACCACTTCGAACTTAACGAGTGGCACAGACATACAAGTGCGTCAAACCCGGCTGCGCTAGTGATGCGCAATTTAAGAAACGAAATGAAGGTGGAATTTTTAACGCAAGCTTGGTGTAAATTTTACGAAATTGTTTCTTCGATCAGTTTGATACCTAAAGATGCTATAAACACGCAAAAGCTGTACTCGATTCATTTGTGCGAAGCTCCAGGTGCTTTCGTAGCTTCGCTGAATCATTACCTGAGATTGAATCATCCAAACATGAGAGTGAGTGTACTGATAGTCGTCGATTGCGAGAATGGTCACCCTTTGTACTACATCTAATCCTTTCGCCTTCTTGTACAGTGGTTCTGGAAAGCAAGCACATTGAATCCTTACTACGAGGGTAATACGCTGTCGCAAATGATTAACGACGACAGATTTATGCTGCAAACGATTGACCATTGGGATTTTGGGTCGGATTTCAGCGGAGATATCACTCATCCTAATTACTCAGAGCATTTAAGGCGCGATTGTGGTGATCAACTTGCCCATTTAGTTACCGCTGATGGCAGTTTCGATTGTCAAAATGGGCCGAATGAACAAGAGAGTAGCGTTTCCTGGTTACACATGAAGGAAACATTGACTGCTTTACGAATTTTGAGAAAAGGCGAGTTAATTCTTATCAGAGTGCTTTCAAAATCTTGATTTGTACGACAGTCATCTTATTTCAACGTACAAACTGTGATGATGAATAAGTTTCTTTCGTTTCAGGTGGTCATTTTGTACTCAAGATGTTCACTTTTTTCGAGTGTGATACGATTTGCCTATTGTATTTACTCAATAAAGTTTTCGAATCGGTTACCGTCATGAAACCTTCCACGAGCAAAGAAGGCAACTCGGAAGTTTATGTGATTTGTAGAGAGTACGGAGGAGAAGAAGAAGCAGGAATTTATCTGGATGAATTACTCGACATTAGTAAGTACGAGTAATTTGTGCGCGTCTGTAATTTTTCTTTATCTTTTTTGATGATGTCGGCGCGCAACGTGTCACAAAACCTTATTCTTATAATATTTTCCGTGCCTAAGGTTATTTCGCCATTCTTTCAAAGTTATTTTTCATCTAAATTTATAGCGGAGGAAAGACATAAGAAATTTGCGATGTTTTCATTTAGAGAAGTAAGTCGTCCATTTATGCGGAAACTTACAGAATGCGCAACGATATTTGCTGAACGTCAAGTAAACATTTTTTTGTGACCTTGTCATAAAGAGTGAGAAATCTGAAAAATGATCAAATTTTGGTTTTACTCACAGATTTCAGTCATACAGCGGAATATACGCCTTTTTCCGAGTCGAAATGACCGAAAGCTTCGGAGTCTATTTGAGCTTGTTCAAAAGAAACTATGGGAAAAATTTGTCATTAAATACCAGATTGAACCCATTCCGTCTACTAAAAACGTTGCACCAGCATTTAATGACGTGAGTGGAGTTCCTAAACCTTCTATAAGTTTTGCATCCTTCAACTTGTTATCTCTATTGCGATACTTCTTTCCTTAGACATGGAAACGTACTAATGTCATAGAAAAACGTTATTATAGACGTGGTTCACACGCGGATCACGTCTTGCGTTCGAGTTTAGCAAAAGAAGATATTTTCCACAACATATCTGCCGAGCTTGAAGAACTAGAAAGTCAGTGCGTAGTCAGAACCAAACGGATGCCGGTAAGTGGCCTACCTCTATTTGTCTCTAATAAAACCGAAGAAACAACTAATTCAAGTCTCCATTTAATCAATGCTCGCGTATTTGTATTTTTCACAGTACATCGACATTGACTATCGTACATTTGATAAAAAATGCGGTAAACCTGTCGAAATGATTCGAAGTAGCCAGTTCTGTCATGGAACATTTATGCGAATGAGAAACGAACTTATTGAAACTGTGACAGCATCTGGCTTCAATTATTTTTCTTGCGATTGGACGGCTTGTCCTTACGTCGGTGCTGAAATTTGTGATGTACGAGAGATATACGCATATACGGGAAACAACAACGAAGCTCAATACAAAGCGTTTTGTGCAATTTACAACTTACTGTTCCGAATAAGTCGTTCAGAAGATATTATTTTGGTCGGATTTCCATTATTTACACAGTTCAACGTTAATTTACTGTGTGTCCTGAATAGAGTGTTTCGTGCCGTGAGTAAAAATTGAATAACTTAATTGTTTCATGCTAAATCGCTGTGGGTGCAACTTTGATACCTTTGCTTTATTGCCAATGAAAGAACTACGAAAGCAAATTTTAAGAAGTTGGAATTTTGATTTTAAATTTTTAGGTCGAATACGAAAATGCGAACACTCTACGTTTGCGCTATTTCGATCCAGACAAACTTGAAGAATGGGCGATAAATTTGGAGGATGTTAAGAAATCGTTTTCCAGAAACCATGCGGTGCTATCGTTTCTACCCCTCGGATTCGTTGCCAAGGCAAAAGCGCCTCTCCATTCGTGGTTGGTGTCCGTAAATAATGCGCGTGTCTGTAGCGAGATTCGCCGATTACTGGCTAATTCCAGATAGGCGTTTCTCTCGAACCATTTTTCTTTAGGTCTATCCAATGTAGGCCAAACTGATTTTTCGTTACGTTTTTAATATGTAATTTTTTTTTTTATATTGTTACGTTCATGAACAATTGTTTAGTTGTAGAAGATCACGTTGTGTTTATAATAATTTTCGTCTATTAACGTAATTTTAGGTAATCAACTTGGAGAAATTTTTTTTCCTTCTTTTCATCTACAACTTACAAACTTGAGATCTTTGTAAAGTCCACCAAAGCACCTAATCTGTTTTATTGATTTTGATTGCTTTCTAACGATTGTGATTTTTCTATCTCGAATTTGTTTGGTGTTAATCAATTTTTAAACAAGTTTTCACAAATTATCATCAATTTGAGGTTTGAATGTTATCTACTTTATTTGTAAGTTTAAATTATTATATATCGTCCGTGAGTATACCTCGAGGCGCAGAGTGACGTTATCACTTTTGCATTAACTTTTACAACAAAAGTGCTAACATCATTCTGTCTCACCATACTCGTATATGCATAGATAATAGCTTGCGTTTGAGATTTTCCGGTCTAATTGAACTCGTTATGTTTCAATCCGTCTGTTTGCCGGTTTTCATTCATTTAAAACGTGCGTCATAAATTTCTTTTTTCATGTTTTATATTCAAGTTTTGATGATTGAAATTTATTAGTCGAAGCTTAATATATTTTTTTTTTTCTTTAATTGTGAGAATTTTTTAAATTTTGCCGCTGATAATATTATATGGTGTATAGGTAGATGTGAATGATTGATTGATTTTGGTCCTAACTAAATTCAATTTGCTTACTTCTTGTTTTTAATTTATCCGATAAAATAGACATAATATAAGAAACTCAAATTGTTGTCTTAGTATGAGACTAATACTCAGTGTGTTCCTCCTTATCTCGAATTTTAGTCAGATAGAAATTTTTTTTTGTAATTTGTAAGTATCGAAGTTGTTTGGGCATATGCGCGCGTATATGTAATAGTATATTGTAATTATATGATTGCTCCATTTAGTTTCCGAGTTTTATTCAGAAGAAACGTTAAATATTATTTTTCTGATCATCACGATCATAATAATGACTAAGCGGAAAAAGAAAAACAAAAAGAGCTTACGCAGAAGCGTAATTTTCTATCTCTAAATTTAACCACCCTTTCAAAGTCAACTATGTAGGTACTCATGGTATCCCTTCTGACTAAAATCATCAATTTTTGCGGTGTTCTGCTGCGTAATAATGGAGCGTTTGAATTTTTAGTCACGAATGAAATCTGCAGCAACGTCTTGCTGCGGTACGAACTCCGCGAGAGTTGCGAACGTGGGCATTAATAGCTTTGCCGCTAAGCGAAAAGTAAGAATACGCTGTGGCTAAATGCTGTGCTCCAAAATTAACGCAGCCCTCCATTGTGAAGTACCAAAGTTCGCTGCTGATGAAAATGTATTATAACTTTGCCGCTAAACTTTCAGTTTAATAGCAGCTTTATGCTGCTGCAAATCAAGATATTATTTATTTAATTGATTGATCAATAATTGGCATTATCAAGAATTTACAATTTTTACTTCACTAAACTTTATTTTGATTCTTTTTTTCTTCCTAAAAATTATTTAAAATTTTCAAATAGAAAAAATCTATAGTCTTATGTCCTTTTTGACCTACAAAAGTTTTATTTTAGAGAGTAAAAAGTTTTAAATTTAAATATCACTCCCCTCTTTCATTAATGGGCTATTTAACTACATAACATATACTTATACAATACAGTCATAAATTAATGTAAGAACAATTATTTACAAAATACAAAGGTGATAGAGTTGGATAAGGTGGATGGTTACAGAGTAAACAGGCCTCTTAACTATAATATAATTATTTGTGAGCGCACAACGACGTGAACGTTTTCAGCATCTACGGGTATTCATTTGATGAATATATCTACTTGTAAGATTTATTTATTTTATTTAGTAACGCGTCGACATCAATGGTAATCGGCGTCGGTGTAATTGAACATAATACTCGTTTAAATGACAAAATTTGGTGTCTAATGTACATGATATTTAGGTTGGGCCTAGAGAAGTTTGTGGAGTGCTGTTCGACGCACGAACGTAAATAAAAGTTCGACTTTTCCGAGTGCGTCTTCCATGATGTCCACGTCCCGCGTAGCTGTTTTTCCATAAATTTCTTACCAGTTACGTTCATATTTTCGGCAGGTGCTTACTAAGTAAGTGACTGTTGGACGTGTGTGGGTAGTGTTCGCAATGAGGTGGTCCGGATCTGTGAAGAGTGGGCTGTGAGTAAGTTTGGTATATCCAACTTGCAGTCTTCCTAGTATGACTTCGTTTTATCTGCAGTTTGCGTGTTCAACCTGGCATCTCCAATTTATGTCCAGTTTGACCATACGTAGCCTAGTGGTTGAGCTTGTACATTGTTGTAACATTCTTCTTGGAATTTTTCTTGAATGCGCGTTAGCATATTGTGTTTAACATGCTGATATAGGGGATTTCGTCCGCATCTGGTAAATCTACCTTGTATTTTTTTAATAAGGTAGTACATCTTGTACTAAAGGATGGGATTTGTGGATGAGTGTAGGGGAAATGGGGAGCGTTCGTTAAGGGTTTATATTTTTTTCTCGACTCTGATTTTCATGTACTGCGATAGGGTTAAATAGTCTGTGGTGGGAGAGTGTTAATGTTGATGTGTCAGCGTGATTGTTCCAGGTAGGGCTTGTGCGAAAGATTCCGGTGCTGATACGCAGCGCCGTGTTTTGTACAGTATCGAGCTTCTTGATATAAGATATTTTAGCTGAGCTGTAGATTGAGAAATTTCTCTTTTTATAACGTTAATGAAGAGTCGCCTCTAACTTTCCTCATCGAATAAAGAAAACAAACCATTGATGGCAGAGGGAGCGACTAAATCCATTCGTCCTTCAATTAATTGGTCGGGAGATAAGAAATGCTCAGATTCGAGACGATTGTATTCAAAATTAGGACGAGAAGCTTTTCTGTACCCCATGTTCAACAGCATAAGAAGTCCATTGAAATAGCCATAGTTGGTAGAGTTTTCAACCATGGTACGAGATGATTGTAAAGAGAGTAATGAAAAGTTTGTGACAAAATTTCGCGTATACTGAGCTATGTAGTTGATTGTAGAATAAGGTGTATGAGCAGAATTTGTCACTGCGGGCACCTCTTGAGAGAAACCTGCATTCCTTCGCCGGCGGCTCTTACGACCTCCTTTCGATTCAAGATACTGAAGCACGTTCCGATGGCGTCCGTTGGCAGCGTAAAACGCGGGAGTTCGGCCACTCTTATCTTTCGCGTTGACGTCTGCACCCTTTTCCACGAGTATCTTAACAAAGTCACCGTATCCCCTCCTAGACGCTTCGTGCAAACAAGTGCCATTCGGAGTAGGGACTCGGGGGTCCGCAGATTTCTCCTCCATCAGATATTTGAAAATAGTAAATTTATTCGCAGAAACCGAATTGAATAGAACCGTGAATCCTTCATTATTTTTCACGTTGATATCTAATCCTTTTTCCGCGACTAAGTATTTGAAGAGTTCAACAGGTCCGCTCAAAGATGCTGCGTGCAGTAGCGAGTTACCGTTCTGGTCTTTTTGACGGGCATCCGCTTTTTTCTCGTCTAAAAGATAGCGTAGCACCGCCAAATGACCACCATTACTTTGCCCTTTTCCATCAGCAGCGTTAAACACAGGTGTGCGACCTATCTCATCTCTCTCGTTTATATTCGCCCCTTTGTTAACGAGAGCTTTGACAAAATCAGTGTAGCCCCATGTAGCTGCCAAATGTAAGCACGTACCTTCCGGCGTGTTTGTTCGAAAATCCGCGGATTTTTCGTTCATCAAGTAGCGGAAAATGTTGAACTTTCCTTCATATATGGAATCATACAGTACCGTATATCCCTCCTTATCCTTTGCATTTACATCCAGACCTTTCTCTTCGACTAAATACTTAACAACTTCTATAGGTCCACTCATAGCTGCTGCATGTAGTAACGTCTGACCTTCCTTGTCTTTTTGATAAACATTCGCTCGTTTTTCGTCAACAAAATAACGAAGCACGTTTAGGTGTCCCCCACTATTCTTTTGCTTTCCATTCGCCGCATAATATACGGGAGTGTGACCACTAGAATCTCTCGATGTAATATCGGCCCCTTTGTCCACAAGCACCTTGACAAAATTTAAATACCCTCTTGTCGCTGCCTCGTGCAAGCAAGTACCCCACGGAGTCATACTTTTGAAATCAGCCGACTTTTCTTCCACTAAATACATGAAAATATCAAATCTATTCGCGTATACGGCATCGAATAATACAGTGAATCCTTGGTTATCTAACGCGTTTACGTCCAGTCCCTGTTTCTCTACTAAATATTTGACAACTTCCAGAGGTCCACTCATGACCGCTCCGTGCAATAAGGTGTAACCTTCGGAGTTTCTTTGATGAACGTCGCCATTCTTTTCATCCACAAGGTACTGGATGACATTTAGATGTCCACCGCTTTCTTTGACTCCAACAGTAGCTAGATACAGAGGAGTTCTACCGTCATCGTCTTTCGTGTCTACCTGGGCTCCTTTTTCTTCTACAAGGTATTTGACTAGACCGAGGTAACCCTTTTCAGCGGCGCTTGAAATTCCTTCGTCATAAGTAACTTCTAATTCGTCAATCAAATACTTGACCATTTCAAAATGTCCCGCTTTAGAGGCGTAGTCTAAAGGTGTTAGACCTCCAATATTCCGTAAATTGAAATCAATTTTTTTGCCAACCAATTCTCTGATTGCTTTAATATTACCCTTATCTGCCAAATAATGCACCACGTTATTGCCATTTTTATCAGTTATTTTGAGATTTAGGTCGGAACTAGTTTGCGTAATTAGATAGTCGAATATATCGAATTTGTCTTGTTGAATACTCTCCATGAGCGGAGTGCGACCATCGTGATCTTGCGCGTTCAAATTACTGCGCTTTTTCTCCACTAGATAGCGAACTACTTCCAAATTACTATTCGAACATGCCGCGTGCAGCAACACTTTTCCAAATTTGTCCTCACTGCTTAAGTCGCCGTTCAAGGTGTCTATGAAATATTCAACCAAATTTAAGTGTCCGTTATTAACGGCCCAGTATAAAGCAGTCCGTCCAAGAACGTCTTTCGCGTTAACATCGGCTCCCTCTCTTACCAGAAATTTTGCTACGTCAATATGTCCTTTCTCAGTGGCTGCATGTAGCGGTGTAGCGGGTGTTCCAATTCGTAAATTGTTCGCATTTACATCCGCGTTCGCCTTTTCGATCAAATATTTTACGGTTTCCAAATGGCCGCCATTTGCGGCTCGATGCAGTACAGATAACCCGTTCGGATCTATAGCGTCCGACTTCTTCTTCTTTCGTTCGATAAAATCTCTTACGGCATCCGTATAACCTCTTTCCGCCGCCTCGAAGATATCAAATTGTACACCTCGTTCGTTCGTGAAGTACTGGAGCACGTTTATACGATTGTTGGCAGCCGCGAGATGAAACGGCATTTCTCCCTCTCTACTTTTTTCGTAAATTAGCGCACCTTTCTCGATGAGGTATTTCACAATTTCTAAATCGCCGTTTTTGGCCGCCCAATGCAACGGCGAGTACCCCTTTTGCTTATCCTTAATTTGGATATCAGCTTTACGCTCGACTAGATAACTGACAACATTCAAACCGGCTATGTGGTAATCAACAGCCCAGAGTAGAGCGCTGTATCCCCACTTATCAATCGCATTAACATTGGCACCTTCCTGAATGAGAAATTCGACTACATTGAAATGACCGTTTGCGCTAGCCTTCATGAGAGGAGTTGAGCCGTCAAAGAGAGTACTGTGCACGGAGTCTTTGTTTTGGTCTACTAAAGACATTAAGATCTTCAAATCACCGTCGGCCGCTGCATCAAAAATACTCGTGTTAGCGCTTTTACCGTTGTCCTTCATCACGATTCTGTAATTCAGGAAAGATAAATGATTAAAAAAAAGAGAAGGTGCGAGTTAGAGGGAAGTCATTAATTCGTCTCCTTTTTTCTCCTATCTTCAAAATTTATAAGAAACTCTTTTGTCGGAAAACATTCTTCAGTATATAGAAATTAGTATTTGATTATTTCTCAATTTCTTCTTTAAAAAGAAAATCAATAAAATCAGTTTTTGGTCTTCATTCTGAGGGGGGGGGGGTAGTAATACTTATAATAATGAATGGAGGAAAGTTCCTCTTCTTCCTCAATTTTTGTTGTCCTAGACCTGAACTTTCAGAAATTTCATGAGTGGGTTTTGATGTTTGAATTTCTATTGAACTCTTGATAATCCAACAAGGCAGAGCAGTTTGACTAAAACTCAGTCTTTTTATTACAAAACTTATCCGGGATCTGTTTTGTGTCCGAATCTCTTCTTCTAATACTCGTAAAAGAAGAAATCGTGAGTGCATCGAAATTATCAAAAATAATACGGTAAATTTTAAACGTGACACGCAGAAACTAAAATCGACCTACTCCACAGTTTCAATTACTCATACTTCCTGATTTTTCTTGATTTTTTCTCTCTTTCGATAGCGTGTTGTTCTTGTACTTTTCATGTTTAGTTTTACTCATCTCGTTCCGAAGAAGACGTCTCAGCAGGTCGAAACGTCAACGATTTTCGTACAGTTTTGTACATTATTTATATTGGGCGAGCAAAGCTTTTTTATAATTTCATTCTTACTTTATGATCAGCGTGCATAAAAAATTTAGCTATTTGCGATGTTCACTGTACTCAGATGATATCATACTTTTTAGAGAGATATTCTGCACTACTGCACCAGAACCTCGATATGTGACCTGCGATGAGAAAAGGATGCTCATTGCCCACTGACGGGAACACCATTTCTCTCTGATTAGATGTCCAATCAGAGAGAAATGGTGTTCCTGCGCCAATGGGCCATGAGCATCCTTTTCTTATCGCAGGTCACATATTATGTTGACGAAATGGAGCGAGGAAACTTGTATGCCCGGTCAAACATGAGTGAATGTAAGGTTATAACGTCCTCTGGTAAGTGGAATAAAGTTCAGATGAATTATGAGATACGTGGAGAGTTCGTGGAATTTGTTGAAGAAATTCGGGATCTAGGTACACTTTTCGATCCCGAAATAAAATTCGACTGTCATTTACATATGTTTTTAAATAGCGCTAAACACAATATGGGAATCATTATGAGACAAACTACAAATAGAACTTCGTTAACGTGGCTGTTCTTCGCCTTCTATATCTGGTGCTTGTAAGATCGCATTTCGATTGTGCATTGTGTGATAATATTAGGTCTAATAGGCAAGAGAAGTCAGAAAAAATTGAAGGTATTCAAAAACTGATTACAAAGTGCAAGATGACAATTAAGAAAAGAACTAAGTACAATAATGATAGTAAGGGATACATATACCCTGTCGTGATCATATATTTTTTGCTCTGTAAAATAGATTCCCTCGTTCCTTTCAGATCGAGTGTAGGGATATAAATCTCAGATTCCTTAACATAGAACGTATCAACTTGCTTCTGCTCCGCTTTCTCGTGCCCAGGTTTTTGTTGAACCTTGTGGTTAAAGAGGACTCGACAAAAGATTTATTTTTCGATAGGAAAGTGTTCGACAACAAGGTGACGACACTCACCCAACGCATTCTCCTTACACTCCTCACACTTAACTCCGAAATAATATTCTTATGGACACCGGGTCACATTAATTTTCAAGAACACGATACAGTTGACCAAGCCGCCAAAACTGCCACATTCCTCAAAAAAATATCTGACAACTCCCTCCTACCAGCCCTTGATTATAAAAACCACTACCGTTCCCTCATAACTCAATCCTGGTACACCTTCTGGAAAAATCAAACTAACAACAAACTCCTCGCCATCAAAAAAATTCCTATCTCCTGGTCATTCTCCTTCAGGAGCATAAGACGAGAAGAAGTCATTCTTACACGTTTTAGAATTGGTCATACAAAAATTACCCACACTCACCTAATCAACAGCAACATCCTAACCCCTCCCTCTTGCCCCCACTGTCACCAAGACAATCTAACAATCGAACATTTTTTTACTTACCCCCCACCTTTTAGCTCTCCGCGATTCCACCAAAACACTCTCCTCCTTCATTCAAGCACTCAAAAACAACTCCGACACCATATCCTGTACTCTACAATACCTCAAATTAACTGACTTTTATTCTCACATATAACACCCACAACTATACTAAATTGCAATACTCAAATAACTACTACACTTTAAAAACATTTACACAAACTTTTCTTTACTCCTCACACATATTCCACTTTACCCTTACTTGACCCTTCCTCATCTTTCTTTGCTCGTATCCAAAACTGCTTTATCCTAACTTATATAATTATTCTAACTATATTATACTATAAGCATACTGTATAAGTCGAGCTAATAACCTATTAGTTGTTTTAGAGCTCGTTAAAAAAAAAAAAAAAAAAAAAAGGTGACAATTTTGGAAAAAAGGTTTTATGTTTCATTAATTTCTCCTTTTTGCTGTTGTGCACTCCCTATGCTCCAATATTTTCATCATAATTTATTTTCATCTTATCTTTTCATATTGTATTTATTTCAATTATAACCACTAGCTAAAACTTATCCAATATCTAATAGTTTGTTTATTTAATAATAATAATTTTTTTTTTTTAGTATTATTAATTATATCTTTTTGTTTTTTTGAAGTAGTTGATACATGAAACGGGTTTGGGATTTAGATATGGGACCAAAGTTGGGGTGGCTAGAGGTGGTCCTCCAATTTTTACTCAAGTTTGTAAGCATTATTTTTCAACATGTTTAATTTCTTGAATAGACTGCCCTTTTTCTACCCATGCCAGAATTTATGGCAACGCGAGACCTCAGCTCTCATTTACAAAATTGAACGGGAACTTTGATCTCCTTAAGGGACTCGGAAAAAATTGAAGTCTACATATTACCTGTATAATTAAACAGAATGGTGTACGAATTTCAAACCCCTATCGGGTGCCGAAATTTGTGACCGTAAAAAGCCTTAGATACGGCTAAGACAAACTTGACAAAACAATTTAGGGTATCTGCTGCCGGCGGTGTATGAATTCTGTCAGCTTGCAGCCTACACATTTTATAAACTACCAGCAGTTGTAAATTTTAATGAACTCCTTAGACCGTTTATAAAATGCCTAGAAGATTATAAACAATTAAACAAATTTTAACACTATGGAAATATAGAGTTTCACTTATTACTTCTCACATGTTCTCACAGCAAATATTGCCTGCGTGACATTTAGAATCATAAATAATATGACTTTTTTGGACGTAGAAAGTTCGTTCTGGGTTCAAATTGTAGATAAAATTGAGATACGAATTTCGTACATTTCAAGTACATATATACCGTACTCGTATTTAACATACCGCGTTTTTGCGCTAGAACAGATGCATCGCCTTTTAGAATCACCCGGTTTGGCTCAAAATTTGCACCTAATTTTCTTCCCTTCCAAAATTAAAAAAAAAACAAAAAGTATTCAGCTTAATGTAATATAAATTATGAGATTCATAGATAGTTTTTTGGTTTGTAAACTACCTATACGTTTTATACGTATTATAAATTGACAAAGTCACATAAAAACAAAATTCATAAGAGGAAAGAGAGGACTTTATTGGAAAATTTTCATTGTTAGATTTCGACCAAATATTACCGCCAAATTTAATGCGATATTACCAATAGTTAATTTTCAAGTAGAAATGACCAAAAGGAATCAAGTTAGAAACGTATCTTGATAGTATAGTACTCATCTATCCCATGTATGTATTTTATAAGTTATTGAGCGAAATAAATACAAAATAATAATTTAATTTCAATTTATGAATCTAGCTTGAAAATGTACCTATAACTTGCAGAATTTTAGAGTCTACTTACATAATTCCAGAAATTGCGCAAAAAACTTGAAAAACGAACCTAACACAAACAAAGTTGTTGAGAACAGATGAAAAAATTTTACACTCAGTAAACTCGTCGTTCAAATGGAATAATTTTTTCACATCTCTTATATTGCTGTGAAATTTCTGCTGTGATAGAAACAAAAACACCGAAGTCGAACGGTTTCGGGCAGTACGTGTACCTTACGCTGATGGTGAAAAAAACCAGACTTATACATACAATTATACGGTCTACCTACGAGTACGTTAGTCGTGACCTATGCTAGGTGTCCGAACGCTGGATTAAAATTATTATTTACGTTAAAAGGAAAAATAGTTTTACTGACGTCACGAAGTGGTTCTAGTGGTAACGGGAGTTAGCAAGTTTACACTCAATACACGATCGAACTGAATAAAAAATACGACAGTGTAAAAAAAAACAATTAAATTGATTTAGTTTGAAATTCCAACTGGACATTGGAAGAATCACGAAACTGTGAAACATGATAATTTTTTTGATATACCTATTTTCACTCTTAAGGTAAGTCACAAAAAATGGATACTTTTGCAGCAACAACATCAATCACCAACATACAATCAAAGAGATACCTAAAATATTTTAATTTCTTTATGTGTATTTGCCTAACATTCGCCATACAGATGAACATTCTATTAGACAAACTAAACATTTTTGCATGAAACTTGGACTATTATTAAATGGCGAATTACTATAACAGGATCTTTGTATTTAGATCGTCACCTTATAGTGAGAGGATCGCCGAGGAAAGAGCATCTTACTCACAATAAAACACATCTTATATCAGCGAAACCATATACAGATTTTCAAATATCTGTAAAAATTTAGGCACCATCCTTCCTTCTAGAAAATTTCATGAGTTTGTCTACCTACAAGATTTGCTCAAAAGTTTCACTATCAAAACGGTTTGCAACCAGAGACTCCGTGCGCCTCTTGCAGGACCGTCTTGTTTGCGACAGTCAACTAATAGGCCTAAGTCCACACCTGTAAAGTTATCGCAAGAGAGGCAGGATTTCTTGAGGTCGAACACCTATGAACGGGGCTGCATCATTAAAGATGACGTTGATTTGTGTTCTTTTGGCGTTTATACATCGATGGCTTCCTGCACACTTCACGTAAATAACATTTTTTTGAAATTGTGTCAAGAGCAGAAATGAGTCCTAAAGAATGTAAATTATCGGATTATGTCGAAAAATTTTTCAATTGTTCAATGCTGCCCCCGTGGGTGAGCCAGTGCGCATTGGTTATAAATGCAGTTTCAATAACTTTCAATAGGTTTCTCGTGCACATATGCACGGGGGTGCTAAGCGCTCTTACAACTATCGGCACGGGAGTCTATACCACCACAGAAAAAACCATTCATACCCGGCGCGTGTAAAGAAGATGCTCTACAGAATACCTACTGCGAGGGTATTTTTTTTTCTTTCTCAACCTCTTCTCTTTTTTTTTCACCCTTTGTACCTCGTAGTACGGTGCTACTTTATCTTCTGAACGCCGAAAACCTATGATGTTGTACTCGTAGTACAAATCTTCCGGGTCTTGCTGATGATCCTTTGCTTGGAACATGAAGAGGTACAATTTTACCGACTTTTCGTAGAAGAGCGAGTACTACACACGTCACAGTTGTGGCAGAAAGAAGAGGAATGAATTTTCTCGACGTTTTAGAGGTCATAGGTCATCGCTACGTCATCAAAAAAATTTCAGGTTTCCTTATACATGTACATATTATCTAAGTCTCTCGATACTCTTCGACTCATTTATAATAAGCACAATGCGTACTCACCGTCCTTGTTTGCACACGTCGGACGATAAACACCCTGTGACTATTATTTTCGCTTGTAATTAGATCGTTACATGCATGATGATGCGTGATAGATTACGAACGTTACCCGATATTTGAATGTTTAGATTATTAATGCAGATGCGGACATTGCTTGCAGACGGCGGAAAAAAAAGACTAACACTTTGGAAAATACGATTCTGCAAAATTCGTGGGAGAATTTATCAGTAAACGTGGAAAGCAAATGGTTCAAGGGTGGACCAGATTTAGCACTCAAAGAAGTGACGTCTGTAGGGGCAGCATTGAAGAAGTGTTGGTCGAAAAATTTGAAATATTGTCAGGAACATTTATGAAATTTGAAGAATTCGAAGTACCGGTACTATTGTTGTTATTCAACATAATCATCAGACGCTTCACTTTCAGTAAAATCTTTGCTTGTAAGTTTGCCTTCATCTACATATATCCGCTATTTTCATATTTTTAGAATAATAAATTATGTGTATGTAAAACGAGAGGAAGAATGTTTTGCACTGCTACTAAGTTGTAGAAAGATCTGGTTTTTCCGCTAATTTTAACCGTGTCCGTACAATAATGACCATTCAAGTTTGATATGAACAACGACGACACTCAAGAATCAGCCGATGGGTAAACAACCGCCAATATTTTTTTGTTGAATCTCTGTGACGTAACAGACAGCGGGACAAGGTACCTATTACCGTCAAAAATGAAAGTTTCAAAAACATAATCACTTATCAGTAAATTCTTAACGAAGTGATTATTTGTCGGTACAGTGTACCTATAAATAAAGCGTTATTTATCGATATATACCGACAACTAAGACAGTATTTGTCGGTGCAGTCATACCGACGAGTAAAATGTTATTTGTAAGTACAGATAACCGATTGGGTGTACAATAAGTAAGTATGACTAGATTTCGTTTGAGGATATCCCTGGAAGTAATTGGCCAACAACAATGAAGCCACGCGAAAACTACAACAAAATACTCCCCGTCATGCTCAACATAGCTACCCTAGCTAGTCACGGAAACTCCCAATTCACAAAATATTTTCATGTCATGAAGGAAGTCGAAAAATTGGTTAGGTCTGGTTCGGATGTTACACTAGGAGCACGAGAAGAACTGACGAGTGCAACGGATGTGGACCAAAAAGAAGAAGGCGAGGAAATCTGTGCTGGAACTATCTCTTGTCCTAACTCTATAGGTAACAAATTTGGAAACTTGAACTTCCGTGCACAACTGATCCAAAATGTAACGACAAGCAATTAACTTCCAACAAAAGTAGTGCCGATAGAAATGAAGGTAGCCGCAAAGGACGAAAACGTAAGATACTGTGACACAGCCAGCAAGTAAACGCAAGCGTAAAAATCTTCTCTGCCCCTTTTGAAATGTGCCCATCACTCTTGATGAAATAGGAGCAATGTTAACAGACTGTTGTTCAACGCCAGTACACACCCGCTGCGCTGTTTTGATGAGTGTGAAAATTGCAGCAACTAGAACTCCCAGTTTTCAAATACACTTTTGTATACCGGTACACACTTAGTATTGTATTCAAATACACTTTTGCGTATCTATGAATAGCGTTTTATTTTTTAGGTACACTGTACCTGCATATTATAACATCTTGGCCGTTGGTATATCCCTACGAAAAAATATGTACCTACAAACCACATTTTAGCCGTCGGTAGTGTACCGTACCTCAAATAACGCCTACCAATTCTTAATAAACTGCTTTTTGTTTCTGATTAATGTTTGTTGGTATCAATCTTTGAATTTTTAATTTAATTCAAAAATTTGAAAAAAGTATTGCATGAAGGTATTCAGGCCAATTAGTACAGAGAAAAAAAACATAGAATTCTGTGGTTGTACCAAAGAAAATATTGTTGTCTACTTCATACGTCTTTAGGCATCATTTATTTTCTTTTGTATTTTTTGATATATTATACATCATTCTACACAAAACATGAGATAGATCATGGAAATCATCGTGTGAATTATTTGCTTCAACTTAATAATATTTAGACATTGTATCATCGTAAGATCCTGTTATGTAGAAGTCTTCAATGTTAACATCATTCCACAAATAAGTTTAACATCATTCCACGTTGATCTTTATTAATGTTTTTTGAGATTACAATGACAAAATTTATTGAGTTACTCAACACTAATTTGGGTCTTCTCAGGTTAATCCAGCGTCAGCAGCCATACTATAGAAAAGTGACTGTTTGGATTGTAGGAGTAGGTTTGGAGAGTCAAATTCCACTATCATTCCATTGTCCAAGACAATAATTCTGTCAGATCGGAAAATTGAAACTTCACTATCGATAATGATATCAAAACAAATCGGCCAGATGCCTCCAAAATTTAAAGAAAACCCAACTCGGACTTACCGGTCGTAATCCATTACTGTATTAAGTCTATGAGCAATTGTCAATATGGTGCTATTTTTGAACTCTTTTCGAATGGTAGTTTGTAATAGTTCATCCGTCTCTAAATCGACTGCAGCTGTAGCTTCATCTAAAATAAGCAGTTTTGTCTTCCGAAGAACAGCTCGTGCTAGACATATTAGTTGTCTCTGTCCAACGCTGATGCAAAGATACTTAATTATAGCGTATTTAATTTGGAACAAAAAAACAAAAATATGTCTGTAGAAGTATTCACCCCTACATGAACCATGCATGTACCTGAAATTACTTCCTCCCTCGCTCACTTCATGCTGCAAACCAAAATTTAAATTTGTAACAAATGTTTTCAAATTAGCCAATTCTAGTGCTCTCCACAAACATTCGTCGGAATATCCTTCTGTCGGATCCAAGTTAATACGCAATGTACCAGAAAACAATACAGGATCCTACAAGAGAAACAAAAAAAAATATACGGTCGTTGCATCAAATTTAATGGCAGTGTAGAAACAACCCGCAATGACTAATCTTATTGTTTAGCTAACCGGTTTAAGAAGAAGAAGAAGAACGGGAAACCTGTACGTACACGTATATTCTAAGAACCTTGGGTTTAGCCAATCTCTTTCTCCGTTCATGAGTCAAGATTCTTTTCTAGTCAGTCCTTTTCTCTTGTAAAGCTTGGCATTAGAAATCTTATGCCAGTCTCTCAAAAAAATCAGCTATCATCTTCCTCTGCTTTCTCAAGTGCTCCTGGTAGCGCCGCCCTCACGCCCTCCACTAGCTCGTACTCTTTCAAAGTCTCTCCTTAATAGGGATTTGGGTCAACAATTTACTGACCTCCTATTCAATTAGGCCAAGGTCATTTGGATGGACACAAAAAGTTTTTGAGTGTGTACTCACAACAGAAGCAATAGCGGATTCCCCACTGAAATATCTTACTGTTCTTAAATCACACGCATTAGTCTTTAATACATACAACAGTCTAACTTTGCTCCCTCATATAAACACAAAGGATGAACTCAGAATTTCAATTATAGTTTTATATTTTGCAGGAATTGTATGACGGTTCAAAATCCAGTAGGTTCTGAGGAAATAGCACCTCTATGCCTCCTAATTTTCACTTGTATTTTTTTTTATTTTGAAACAGAGTGTATTTGATGATATTTATAAGTTTTTAAATGACCTTCACCCTAGAATTCAGTTTACGTTTGAGAAGAGTATGACTATTATTAATTTTATGGACATTACTATTTTTCGTAAAGATCAAAATGATTTAAAATTCCGGTATTATAAAAGAGATACTTACACTGGTAGAATTATCAATTTTTATTTAAATAATAAATAATAATTTGAGTAAAGGTCAAATTTCCAATTATTTTAGACTTCCTTATGTGAAAGAGAGCAGTATCTTCTTGAAAAGACTTCTAGAAAATCTAGATCACAAAATTGAGATTGCTTTCAGAAACTATAACACCCTGAGAGACAACAAAATATATTCCAAGGCTAAAGATCTTACCCCCCTCCCCAAAAGCTCAGGTATTATTTATTGTTTTCCTTGTTCTGATTGGACGGGGCTTTATGTGGGTGAAACTGAACATAATTTAGCGAACAAATTGAACTGACATCAATTTGATGTAAGGCATAAGAATAAAAATACTGCTCTCGCCTATCGTATGCTAAGAAAAACAATCACAATATAAATTTTAGTTATGTATCTATCATAGCGAGAGAAGACAACCGTTAGAGGAAAAAGATACGCGAGGTAATTGAAATTATGAAAGGAAGGAATTTAATCAATTTTAAAAGCGATAGTGGAGAATTACGAACTTTTTACTCTCACATTCTTGATGTCAGGTCGCCTGCTATTTTATTGCCTCCTTTCTTTCACTGTACCTAGTGTTTAGTTATGTATACCTGATGAAGGACACTGGACGTCCGGAACGCATTGTACGAAAATGAAAAATTGAGGAAGTCAAGCGAAATTTTTCATCTGATCTGTTCACAGGTAATTCTCCCGTCTCAAAATTCTCGTTATACAACTAGTGAGAATGAGGACGGAATTTTATTTTGATTTCTCTATTTTTTCATTACCAGTATTTATGAAACTTACTTGCGGAATGATAGTCAGTTGACTCCGAAGAGTATGCAAACCGATTGTTGATATATCGACACCGTCTATGAGAATTCTACCACCAGCCGACTCAATGATACGAAATAAACTCAACGTAAGTGAAGATTTTCCAGAACCGGTCCGTCCAACAATACCGATCTTCTCGCCACTTTTCGCGTTGAAACTGATTCCCTTTAAGACGAGCTCCAAGCCTTCTTGGTACCTAACCTGAAAGTTCTCAAAAACCACTTCTCCCTTATTCGGCCAGTTGTTTGGTAAACCCTCTTGTGATATTTCCCATGCCGCTTCTTGTTCAACGTCATCGTATTCTTTGACACGTTCAATCGCGACAATATTGGTTTCAAGATCAGAAATCATTCGGATCCATGGATACATTCTGAACGTGATCTGAAGGAAGGAAGACGAGTTGAGACTTTACAACGTCGAACTTTTTCCACAATGCTTATAAAATTGTTCAAGTTCTGCGATAATCTCATGCCTAATTACAGTCTTTTTAAGTAGGACTCAAGAGGAGTTTGAGTCTGATAAGGGAAACGAACATGTCATCAGCATAATTATTATGCTTTGGTCTGTGTCATTAGAATTTTAAAAAATCCACTTCATCCTCAAGGAAGAAATGGTAATAGATGTTCAAGAATACAAGCGCAAAATCTCTTGAATTTGTTTTTTTTTCGATAGTGAAAATCGAAGAAAAGTTTGTTTTACACCTTATGAACCCCAGAAAGAAAGAATCGTATTTCAAAAAATTCCATCACAATTGAAGAAAGTGTTTTGTTCCGAAATGAATTATAGTGTTTTGTGAACTCACTTTCCTCCCCCTTAAGAAGAAAAGCTTTTTCAAAATTGAGTACAGATGTTATGATTCTGTTCTGTGGACCAAACGGGGTCAGCATTGAGAATCGTGTTGAAGAACACGATATATTTATAAATATAATCACAATCTTCCTAAAGAATCCGCATTTCCCAAACTTATTCTCATTATCAAATGTTCCCTTCCCCCGTTCCTCCTTTAAATGAAAAATTATGAATAAGTAAAGATTCCATGAATAGGAGAATACGTTAGAAAAACAATGGTGAAGGATGTAAAACTACATGCATGGTTGTGAGTCGGGCATAAATCGATTGAGTTGAATTTCACTTCGAGCTATATTCACCTAAATTCTCGTACTGTATAGGTACAAACTTTTTAAGCTCAAAAAACCGACTGCTAAGGTGCGTAAAAATTTGCTTTTATTGGATTGTTCTCTGTTCAATAAAATAATTCCTTTACAGGTCGAGTACTTCAAAGTGCTTCTGAATTTCTTGGATTTATTTCAATTGTTAACTACACGTATCTGGATTAAAGATTGAAGTGCTCACTTGCAAAGCGTAACTGACGGATAATCCAACGAGTCCGGCGCTGAGAGAGTCTCTGGCCAAAACTGCAAATAGAGCGGAGAAAAACGTGATCATGTTGCCTGCTAGTTCGAGCCGGATAGCCAACCATCTGAAAGTTGAATATTTATCAACTTGTATTTTATTTGTACTACCTACGGTATCACTTGTGCTATGGTTCAGAAATTTTTGATATTCCGTTTGTAAAATGGGGCTGAAAACTCGGAAATTTCATATATTTTGGTATAAACCGACAAAAGTACATGTAAAATTGATGGAATTTCTGGAAGATGTTTCTTTTGTTTCTGTTTTCTTTTTTCAGTATCTAAAAATTGAGAGTCGCTTACGCGAAACATTAGGGTGTTGTTCAAAGCGGGGCTAGGACGATCTTGCAAGTTCTCTTTTTCAAAATGAAATAAGTTATTTGTCTACATTCAAATGTGTACATACATCAATCCTTATTTCGTAACGAGATATCTTTTCGATTTTAAATAAATATTACGTTTCCGGCAATCATTGGCGCTCATGCTATTTTCGATGTTTAATTCAAGTTCGGCAAAATTTTTTTCCGAGTCGTCCCAACGCTGTAAAACGAACTTTTATTCGCCCTTTAGGCTTTGCTTCATTTAAGGAAAAGAGAAGAAAAGAAAAAAAAACCGAAAAATCTTAGAGGATCCGCGCTAGAATCATTATTGATAAAAAGAATTGGTAGGTACTTTGAGAAAGTTTGACCAAGGTACTAACCGACCCGATACGCAGCCCGCGTAAGAACTTCTCTGATTGAAATCGACTTTATTTTCCAATATTTTGATGAACTTCGATTGCAGACCGTATGCACGAAGCGACTGAGCTCCCGTGACGGTTTCTCCCATGTGCGAATAGATTGGTGATCTGGACACCGACTCGAGTCGTCTAAGTTGTCTCGAAGTAACAACAAAAAATCTCTGCAAATTTAATTAGAACGAGTTCATTATTTTAATATAAGCGAAATGGACTTGAATTAGCTTCTAAAAGTTTTAAACGAACCTGAACAAAAAAATAGAATACTCCTAGTGGTAGAATGATGGTAATGAACAACGGGGTACTGTAACTGATAACAAATATCGTCGACAGAAGCTGTAACATGATATACGCGTAAGAAGCTACTTTTTTGATTCATTAAAATTAGTGGTATGGAATAACGTTACAACCAGAGGAAAAGAGGTATTGAACATCATTGCTGCCGCATCCTATACCTATTATAAATGCCTAGTAGCGGTTGGCATCATGCCTGACCGTCAGCCGTGTGTAGAGTTGACATATCTGTTTTGTAGATATTTGAATTTTAAAGTCATCTTGCGTTTCAAGGGGTCGCTTTGTGAGCTTTCTACATTTTTCAAAAATTTAGTATGAGAAGCCGGAAGTAATTTTTACATTTCTCTCTCAAACTTGGTGGTACCCTTCTTAGGTGGTTTTAAAATCTGACGACAATGAAGAAAGTAATTTTTCAAATTTTTTGTTTCTTAGCCGCTAAGGGACTGCTTGAGAAGAACAAGAGCGTTTTTTTCTTGGAATACTTATGTGAAATCATCCGTAGAGTTGACAAAAAAAAACTCACGCAGTCGCGTGAGAAGTACACGACTTTTCCTCTCACAATTCAAAACTCCTTAGGAAAGTCACTCCCGCTCTTTAGATTAATAACATCAATCGCCTATCAATTCAGCCAGATATTTGTAGAATGAACTGTAAAACTCAGTTTATAAAGTCTATCACCCTGACGTCACATCAACGAATAACGGGAGTAAACGTGCTCAAGGAAACCAGAATTTTATTTTATTTTATGCTAGAAGTGATCTAAAACCTACAAAAAGTCTCAAGAAAATTCATCCCCCCTCCCCTTTGTCCATTTTGCAGCGGGCCCAGAATAAATGTTTCGGCAGTATTTGCGAATTTTTGTTATTTTGATTTATTCTTTGAATACTTTTATTTCAATACGATTAACCGTAACCTATAGAATCGTTTTAACTGAATTGATGAATTACCATCAATTAAGTTCACCCGATGCTCGAAAAAATTGTAGGTGTACATCTTCAGATATGAGACTGTAACTTGCGTAAGTCTCGAAAAAATCCATCCAGTAATTTTGAAAGGTATCCGTGGACAAACAAATCCTTATAAGCCTAAATATAGGCGTATTATATAAAAGGAAAGGAAAATGAACCTAAAATTTTCTCAGGTTAAAAGTCATCTAGGACCTCCGAAACGTCGAAAAAGTTCACTGCTTCCTTTTCCTGTCAACCTTGCTACTTATTTCACTTTTTTAGCTAGAAAAGTCGGTAAAAGAAAGAGCTTCACAATTAATTTTTCCTATACGTCATCCTTAGCCCAGTATTGATGTACGTAGTATACTGTATATTAAGCTGAGAGCTAGATTCTTCATCACCTCCGATTCTTGGCATCACTTAATGCTATCTCCGGCCGCTCTTCTTTTCATCCATTCATAAATTGTTTTCTAACTCTCATCACGATCTTCTAAATAAACTCCACTTCAAGATTCTTCATGTGGGAATCCAGCTACAAAGACAATCCGGAAAAACAAAAAAATCGATATCGAATCCAAAAAAGTTCAGATGAGGTGGAACCTGTTTTATGGGGAACGTATATGACACGAGAGGGAACCAGAATACCTTAGAAAGATGGTGTTTGAAGCGTTGCATATCTGGCTCTTTGAAGGAGCTAACCAACCCTATTAGAGTTATATACGTAAGAAAAATTTCCTGAAATTGAGTATATCTCAAGAACCACTCATCCGACCAAAGAAATTGCGGGTGCACATGCTACGGGTGTAATACCGCACTTTCCTTCCGAAAAATCGATAGAAGTTCTTTTTATCGAAATGAGACTGATAGCAAATAAAATAATTAGAAAATGCGCGTCTCATGATGTGAGCAGCTACGAGTGGTTTAAATATTTATTAGTGAGAATCTGTTTTTAAAATGAGTATATTTCAAGAACTACTTATTCGATCTTCAAAAAAATTGTAGATGCACCTCTTAAGATATATGTACCCATAATACTATAATCTGCCCGAGTTTCAAAAAAATCCATTCAGTAGTTTTGGAGTTCTGCGGACAAAAAATTTATAAAGAAACCTGAACGGGCGAGTGTAATATTTCCCATTTCCAACAAGAAAAGTTGGCAAAATACGTAAAGATTTTTAAAAGCATTGAAAAGTCTGAAATTTTGAATTTAGCGTCTCTAAATATAGCCCTACACATATGCTTTGATAAGAAAGAATTTTGAGCGGGGGCACTTTTGACCATCTAATCCAGCTAGGCCCTCTTATAAGCTGTTCTTATATTATACGGTAGATACTTAGGCTAAGTAAAAAAAGTTATTTGATATTGTTTTGGGAAAAATTCATATCTATTCATAAACAACCTTCGTTCTTTCACGTACCGCAGCGGTATGGATAAGAGTTTGTGCTACATTATTTGGCAACAGATTATCCAATATATCCATATCAAAGCTGAAACGATTGATTATTCTGCCTGAAGGTATTTTATCGAATGTAGTAACCGGCCAGTGAAGTACCGAAGAGAGTAAATTATTGTGAACATGATTCGAAGCCTTCAACAGACCCACATACAGAGCGATAGACATAACTGTTACGCTCAAAGCTAGGAATAAAATCATGAATATTTATTTATGTATAATTATTTTTGACTCTTTATTCGAAATGATGGACGATTTAAATGCTCACATATCACATACCTTCAAGAAAACCAAACAAAGCGTATACGCCCAAGTACAAGTATTGTTTACCTAAATTTTCTTGATTATTTTCTAATCTGGTATCATCATTGGTCCACATCGACAGCCAATAGTTGGTTGCAATAGAAAATACTTGATACATTACGTTCATGAAGAGAGTTACCAGGAGCAAAAATAAGCCTACCGCTTTCATATAATACGTGTACACTTTCAAATTAACCTAAGTATAGTCCAGAGTACAAATCGAGAAATATTAAATTTTCGACTCCATGAATGAGAATATGGAGCAAAAATTTAGTGGGGGTGACGCAACCCCTCAGATACTTGCTTACGACGACGTTTGGATCTGCCGCTGCATGTGAAACAACCGAATACGTACAGCATGCGTACAAAATAGCAAAAGGATAGCTAACGAACAAAATACTATCGGGAGGTTACGTCACCACGTTTTTGTTTTGAAGTGCTTGATATTACATTGCCTGTTTCCGCTTTTTCGTTTTCAATCAATTTTTGTCCAATCACTTCAACGCCTTTTTGCTCCCTGATATCTTGTCCCAAGTTTTCTTTATCTCTCAAAAATGTATTTTTAGGTGGAATATCTTGTTCAATGTTATACATTTCTGTAATATAAGCAGATTTCGCGTCTCATTGAACTGTATAAAACGATGTTCTATATCCTATTGTAACATACCTTTTATAGCAGTGTCGATATTATCACTCTTTTCTTTCTGATATAAGCTAAGAATAGTAGCAAAATCTCCTTTCATGTCCAGTAACTCGTTGTATGTCCCCGTTTCAGAGATAGTTCCATTTTGTAGAACAACGATAGTATCAACTTGGGGTAAATAAGTTAGATTGTGAGTAACCCAGATGCGTGTCTGCGAACATGATTCAAAATAATTTTTTTCCATAGTTTCGCTCTAATATTCTCAGAGCAATGTCCCTTACCTTATTCTTCAACAATCCCTTCGGACCGATGACTCGTTCAAAAATGTGTTTTCCGACATGCGAATCTACAGCGCTCAAAGGATCGTCTAGGAGATAAATGTCGGTATTTGTATAAACCGCTCGGGCTAAACTTATTCTCTGTTTTTGACCACCGCTCAAATTAACCCCCTGTATAGATCGCGAGAAGAATAATTTTTATAAACGAGATTATTTCGAGAAAAGAGTTAAGGTGTGCGTCCGACTCGTTATTTAAGAGTACGCGGCAAGATATAAAACGGTCAAGAGTGAAAGCCGTTAATAAGTATGAGAAATCGTCGCGATTTGTAGAGCGATGCTCCAACTCACTTTTTCTCCTATTTCTGCTTCATCTTGGCCTGGTAAAATTTTCAAATCAGCGTTCAAGGCGCAAGCCTCCAATACTGCTGCATAAAATTGTTGGTTTTCATTTTCTCCGAGCGTAATGTTATCTTTAAAAGTAGTATTTCTTATCCAGGCTTGTTGTGGTACATAGGCTATAGAACCCTGTAATTTTAGGACAATAAATCTCAAGTATGTGAAATCAGCACTCACGATCATAATGTGACCTGGGCTACGGAAAGGAGACTAGTCCTTTTTACGGGATCAGGTTTGCTGATATCGCGGAGCGCAAAAAAAAAATAGTCTCCTTTCCGTAGCCCAGGTCTCATATACTTAGTTTACCCACTCATGATGATATAATTTTGTCAATCTTCAGTATTATTCTACTTATGTTGGAAATTTATATTAGCTAATATCAACTGGAACTCGAACTTATCGCTTGTGCATTGGAGGCGATCGCGATGCAAAAATATTTCGTTACTTTAATCATGACTTCTAAAATTTCTCATTCTAAAAATATTTTCAAGTTTGCAAACGCTCCGTCGTCCTTATAGAAATGAACACGTAAAAAGTTTGTTTACATTTTGAAGGAAGACAGCTGCAGCATACAACCTGATTTCTTTACAACTCATTTGCCTATGTTGGCAAGGTGAAAAGAACAATCGTACAGACACGACACGTAAAAAAAAAACTTTTTACGTGTCTGTACGTTTGTTTTTCACCTTCTTGACATAACATGACTCTTACTGTAACCAATAATTTAATCCTTATAATTTAACCACGTTTCATTCATTGACTCCCCGAGGAATCAATCAGTCTATAAACATTCCTTAATTATTTCGCCTGCTCAAAAAACTTTTTGTTCTTCAGTTTACTCTAAATTTTTTTCTTTTTTTCTCAATTTATAATCATTATAATTATTGTCATACTAATGGATTTTCAATCACTTACAGTTGTATTCACGAGACCAAATTGCTTATACATTTCTCCGAGGATAGCACTCAATAGTGAACTTTTACCCGAGCCAACAGAACCAACTACGGCAACTAAATTGCCTGATCTCACTCTTATGTTGATATTGCTCAAAATCTTCGATGATTCCTCATAACTGTTCCACGAAAACTGTCCATCCTCGACAATTACTGGGTCAACTAGAGATACAAAAAAAAACAATAGTACTTATATTCAAGTATATATTTTACAGAAGATGTCAAGATTTGCGTGAGGTTTGACACAACCTATGAAGTATTTCTATATTCAAAAAAAAAAAGAAATACCTAAAGGTTTGAAATATGTACATTTTTTTTTTATTTATCAAAGAAAATTTGTAGACGTAAGATTCAAACGCTTTGTGATTATGTACCCCTACAAAAGAGGGGAAAAAAACTTACGGCGAGCTTCATGCGAAACTGCGTCAAGATTCAATTCTTCGGCGTTCAGATATTTATCGATACGTTTTATTGCCGCACTCGTCTGGAAAACAGAAGAAAAAGAAAAAGAAGCGAGTGTGTGTCATCATGAAAAATTAAGAGGAGATAGGAGAACTGACTTGCGATATACTTGCTATCAACATCGGTAGCATTGATAAAGGGTACCTCAAAACATTGAATAGAGCGAGCGATACGAAAGCAACTTGCGCGTCCAAAATATTCTCTTCACTGGATAATACGTATACGCCAAATGTAACGAAAGATACCTGTATGAAAACAGAATAATAATTACCGGTATATTTACTGTACAAGCGGGTATAGTGGTGTCTCAACAATTTGTGTCGAGAACGCAACAAGTTGAAACGCCACTCGACTCATCGCAAATCAAATACATTTTATTCACTAGAGGGGGTGAAGTAGTTGCAGAATAAAGTAACTTTCCTACCACACTTACTCCAAATACTATTTACACGATAATACTGCAAACTCCTATCCAAATACATTGAACGCTTTTGGTCCGCAATGCGACGTAGCGCTATATAACGGTGTGGGATGATGATGTCGTGCTTTAATCATGGTCGGGTTATCCGGGTTATTTATAAAACACCACTACACGCAAACAATATACCCAAATTCACCGTCACATCCGTAGTTAGTTCCACCCCTCGTCGCTAGTCGGTTGAGACAATGAAATTGACGAGAGTTTCCGGTGTTATCGTTTTATAGTATTTGCTTACTCTTTCTCTTCTTTCACTTCTTTCTCTCTCGAATACTTCTCAAATTAAATCTATTTAGAAAGGTTGATTACAAAGAGAAAAAATTGGAAAGATGTATGGTGTAATGTTACTCATAGCTTTTATTGGCGGATCTACAATCTCATCTAGTGGAGGGAGGGGGGGGGGGAAGAGTGTTTTGCTCAGTGAAAAGCAACAAAAAACTATCATCTTCTCTCCCCCCCCCCGCTTATTGTGGTGTAAGTAAGTAATACATACATCAATATTAATAATCTCTTATGTTAGTTACATATTTTATATTTAACTTGTAAGTATACCCAGAATACTTACAATGGGATTCTTGGTTTTTTGCTTTCATCTACCAGAAGAAACTCAAATTCTTAAAAATTTATTGTAAGAGATCAGTGATTTTTCATTTTTTCATTCCATTTTTCGTCTCACTTTTTTATGGTCACAAAGAGAGGGTGAGTTGAACACTCCCTCTCCCCGTAGATCCGCCACTGATAGCTTCTGTTTTTCTTGTTCATTTATATTATACTTACTCACCAAGAATGGTGCGGCTGACCAAATAAAAGATGACATAGACTGTAAGTAGGCTACGCTCTTCAATATCGTTATTTCTTTTTGGCGAATTCGAGCCGCTTGTTTTTCAAAGCTTGGTTCCCATGCATTCAATTTAAGGACCTGAAAAGAAGGAGGTGAAGAAAATTACGCTGTTAGGGCTAATAATCCTCAAATAAAGTAAATTTTTTTCTCTTCTTTAATTTTATCAGACGACCGCGTAGCATTCACAAATAACAAGAAAAATCATGAAAGAACGTCTCATTTCAGAAAATAACTTTGCATTCAGAAAGAAAAATGTAATTTTTGTATGAAATTCCTCCACAAATTAATATATTTATCGAGAAACATATTCTTCAAAAATATATCTGTAGGTATAGAATTGATTATGAACTTGATATTTTACTCAACAAAATACAAAATTGAATGGAAATTCTTATCAGTAGGTTCATTTTGTCAATTTGCTTTCGACTTACTTTTATTCCCGAGAGTATTTCATTTATTAACTTAATCCGTTCATCTTTGTATTTCATTTGATTGACTTGTTTTTTTTGCAATCTAGAAGCTACTACATAGTTCACTGGTATCAGAATAACTAACATCAATATACTGGCCAACACGCTTGAACCTGGGAAATCGATATATGTACCATTACCTATATTTTTCTGATAGTGACTCAAACAATGTGAAGTTCATGAACATACGATACTATAAACTAGGGCTCAAAATTAAAATAATATATAAAGAAGTTTGAAATTGTGCTACTTTTCCCTTTCTTTCAGAAATTCCAGCACTTCAAAAACCCACAACTCTCCTCTCGCAGGTGAAGCAACTATCAAATAAATCAACTGAGCGTGTACGTGAGACATCCATCACGAGGTTTTCTTTAATTTAATTTGCCCCGGTGATAACCTGTATGGACAAGGTTGAAAAAGGAGGGATGTAAAACTTCTACCTAAAAATAAAATCTTTTAAGAGATAAGAAGAAAAAAAAAACACGCAGCCTACTTCGTTGGTTGCTCGGGGTTACCTTCATTAACTTTTCCCGTCAAAAAAATTTCTATTTGTTATAATTTTCGTGAAGAATTTAGATGGAAGATGATTACTTTCTAATGTGACCTTATGCTAATTATTCCTAAAAGCGACTACTCGAATGAGAATTACGAATTTTCAAAAAGCATAGCCTAATACAAGTATTGTTCATAATGGTGACGATTTGTAATCATTCATTTAAAATATAAATCACCTAAAAGTTTCCAAAGGAAATATAACGATAAACAAATGTCTAATGGGGCTGACCAAATGAATGGTAGATAGATCATGAACTCTGTGAATCTCTGAGCATCTACTGCCATCAAATTCGTCACTTCACCAAGAGTGAATGTCTGACGCGCTCCATTTGAAATTTTGAACGTCTAAAAATGATTCAAATCAAATAAGAAACTGAGTTTCTGAAATTATTCCTAAATTGAAAAATTCTCTTGGATTTCGATCACCTTCTTGTAAATCGCCGATACTAGCGCCGTTCGTATTTGGAGTCCAGAGCGAACCATCATATTTATATGTTGGTTTAAAAGGAGAGACTGCGACATTGCTACGACCACGAGGAGAACGGCGTAGAAAATACCTCGCCATAAATACTCATTTCTATTGTCAGCAAAATCTATAATCAGCCTACAGAAGTACATGCGAGTAATATATGCATGCGGGTATTGTATAAATCATATCTTAGAATAAAGGGCCAAAGAGGGACACTTACCTCAGCAGCAACGGATTAATGAAATTCAAAATGCCGAAAAAGAATTTCCATATGAACCCTATCATGACATAGGGTCCAAAAGCCTCGCACAGCGGACGCAATATCGATACATCCTTAGTATTGACTGCAGATACGGTTTTGTAATCTAGCCTTACTGCTTCTCGGTTTCCTTCATTATCCAATAACTTTTCATTTTCGTAGCGAACTTTTGGCTTCATGTTTGTATCCCTGAAAATTGTGAAACATGGATTTTCATTAGAAAGTATAGAACAAATTGGCACTAGCAGCCACTTTATTTTATAATGGGCGACGTTTCGATGACATAGGTAGTCGTGAATCATAATAAACTTATAATTTCATTTATTTATCGGGTAGACTAGTTCACCTGTTGATGGAAGACAAAAATTAAGTAAAAAAAAAGTTTGGAGTTTTGTGCAGGAAAGGTTGATGTCATGAAAAGATTTAGCTCTCATATATGATGACTTATATTTTTCAAAATTGTACTTGATCCACTGATCGAAATCCTAATATTGCAAAACTAATTATAGTAGATTAGAAAGTATCTGATAACAGGTTTCTTGCTCGGTTAAATACTAGGTCTTTTTACCAGAGTATATCGTATCCTTTGATAATTGCGGCTATTTTTGCAATTAGGACTATAGGCCTAAGCTGTGACAAAAATTGAAATTTAAGTACTTTCATAAGATTAGAAGAAATTCTTGTTTACCAAATTGTGAGATCAAAAAACCTTAAACGATCAGGTCGAGGAAGACTTTACTTTTTTGTTCGCTTTAAAGCAATGTTCCATCGCTTTTCGAATCGGCTGGAAATTTGCTCCGTCTTCATCTCGTAGTCCACATCCCATAGGTCGTCATCTTTCAAAGGGCGCTTATAGCCTTTCCAAGCAAGTGAATCAAACCAGGAAAAGAAAGTCTTCGAAAGTACGGATGATTCATTTTCTGGGCATATTATGTTCTATTGTTGAAGTATCGTGTAATTTTTGTTATTCTCTTAACTTTGGAAAAGTTTAAGCCCTATGTAGCTTCTAAATATGCAACAGTGTGGATTACCTCTTCGCGTATTTTGACTACAGCAGCACAGCACGGATCAGCAAAACAATTCAAAAATAACAACAACAACGTTCCCGGGTAGTAAATGTAATATGAAACGAATTCCACAAGTTCATAAGTTGTCACCTGAAAATTAGGTTTTGGATTAGAAATAGACCTACCTTACTGAAATGAATGACACTGAACGACAAACATTCCTTTTAACAAGCGTCTATCGAGCAAAGATCACGCTTCCGCGAATTCTTAACTCAGACTATATCGAGGACTGATCCAGGGGTGAATTCTCATATTTTCCAATTTATAGAAAAGCCTAATTTAGTTTCTTTTTACCTACTTTTTTTCTCTTTGGAGGAAGGCCCCAATGGATTCAGCGCTGTATACTTTTCTCAAATCTCAGGATATTTTCTGCGAAAAACACTACTCATTTAGACCGTACAGAAACGTCAATCAATATAGTCATGATAAAAGGATATAGGGTAGAATTTTGGCTTTCATCAGGATTCTTTTGGTATGCGTTTCTGTGGTCAGCCATTGAGATTCATTTTGCAGATTCCTCTACCAACGTATGCGTTTTTGTACGTAGAAGAGAAATGGCCGATGACCAGTCAAGTAATTGGATTTTTTAGAGAAATAGAGAGAAGGGGGTCGAAACTACAAAATTTCCAAATTTTTGGAAACAAAACGCTAGTAACTAGAAGAAAATTTAAACGGTTCGTGTAAAACGAAGAGAAAAGTCAATACAAATTTAAACGTTTCTAAAAAAGTAATCTTATAAGTGTACTAGTTGACTCTATTAGTTAGTTCACAAGAGTATTTCCGGCTGTTATTCTACCATCAGTTGTATTGCATAATACACTTGAGATCTCTTTTTTAATCCTGTGGTCCAATTACACCTCATCACACTCATTATGAGTCCCGATAGACGTCTCTTTTTTGTCACCCCAACCTTCCTTCCTCCCCCAAATGTGCAACATTTGGTCACCATTCAGAAATGTTCTTATATATGTTATAGGAGTATTGTGTGGGCTTAATGGAAGCTTTGAGTTATTAAAAATGTCATTGAAAAGTTGTGAGAGGAGAGCATACACAATTCATTCAATCATTAATACCTAGCAAAAAATAAGAATAAATGCGAGATGATCTTAAATCTTTGCAATAAAAGATCATTCGTCGAGATTTTTTGAATAATTCTGACAATGTTTTCTCAGAGACTTACGTGGTGTAAATTTAAGCAGAAATGGCCCTAGATTTGAGAAGAACTTTCCTTCAGGTAAGGTGGAACAAAAAGCAATACCTATGTCAGGTTTAACGTGGAACGTAGAATCTCCAACAACCGGAACCTCCGGAGCAATTGGGGATTAGGAGATCCAGATAACAGAAAATCCGGATGACAGAGAGTTTTTAAAATTTTAATTCTAGATGAACGGAAAATAAGGTGTACCGCACCTGTTTTCGCGGCGGTAAGTGACGTTTTAACGTTGCAAATCGTTGCAAACTTGTAATGAACGAAAACAGGAGCGGTAAGTGAAAAACACGAACGGTTTGGCGATCTTCATGAAATATGATTCGACCTCGTTTTCTTGGAGTGAGCCGTATTTTTTCTTGTTTTCATAGAATTTGGAAATATCTACTTCTTCAAAAAAAAATGTCATATGAATATATTGAACAAAAATTCAATGAAAAGGTCTAGATCATTTTCCTTATCATCTAGAATTAAAATAGTATACGCTACAGGATTGGTAAGTATACGATCCTGTAACGTAATATACTATTTCGATTCCCATCAATTTATTTCGTTGAAAAACACAAAATTCCATTGATTAATATGTGGAGTACATTATTAATAAAGTACAAAACTCACTATTTTTTAAAAAATGAATGTACTTTATTTTTTTGTCGTATTTTCATCTATTTAGCCAAATACAGTAGCTGAATGAATGCAAAGTGATGCTTGTACACGAGTCCGGTTGTAGGGAAGTGTTTGAGGTCCGGATTATCGAGAGATCCGGATAGGAGGTTCGGTTACTGAAGTTTTGTGCCTTTTTCTTCAAGATTTTTTCAAATAGTTGCTTCAAGATCCAGAAGAGGAGGTATTTAAAAAATGCTAAATTGTTGCGCTACGATTAGAGACTTCTGAAAATCTTGAGTAAGAGTCTGTAAAATCATCGACCAGTCACGGTCAATGGACAGACGTTTTCAAAACTTGGACCTTTTTTTGATATTTGTAGAGAATTTGCTTGGCGAATGTGATTGTTATCCTACAAGAGGCTCTCATAAAGTTCTGGTGAATTATATAATTACATTCAAAGTTTCTCTTGCACCATTTCCAATAACTTATTTCTAATCTATCCATACGGTCACGATTTTCGTCAATGGTAAAAGGGAAAGTTGAATCTTATTCTTCAAATCAACTCGTACCAAAAATAAAATCTTACTTCGCTAAAATAATCCGAGCCGCTGGCGAACTTGAATACATTACTCCTTGATCTCCATTTGGAGCGAAACTGTGCCACGCCACAAATAGCTAACGATAAAGAAAATACGAATAAAATTCCTGAAGATTTGATACCTCGTTTCATATTCGCGTATGTCAAAGTGAGAAATAAGATCTGGAAGAGAGCCACATAAAAAAATGTAGAATAAATAGGCTAGGGCAAAATATTTGCAAACAGAAATTCTCAGGGCGTCAAGTACGTACGAATGTAAACAATTTTAATAGTGGCGCGATTATGTCAACTAGGGCATGCTTTTCGTCGAGTAGTACGTAATTAACTATATCAATAAGAGTCGACGCTCCCAATATTACAATTATTACCTATAAAATAAAGATGTGTAATAAACATATAATTTATAGTTACATTAGATATGATGTAAAATAGGAAAGCGGTGAACAATATAGTATGCTACATCACGTATGGAAGTCTTCGAAAGGTGAAATGAAATACAACGATAATCGGATGTTTTAAACTCATTCTCAAACAACTCTACCTATACCTATTTATAGGTTAATGTGAGTTAACAGCTGATTACGACAATCATTTTCGATTGGTTAAGAACGCAAGAAAATGTGGCTATTTTTGAGAGGACTATAGCCGCTATAGTGATACTTTATAGTCGGAATATTCTACACAAAATTAACCGAAAAAAATATTCATTTTCGGTATTTAGTAGCTAGACAGCAATATTGGGTGATTTGTCTCGGTATTGTGGCAGACAATTAGAATGAACTTGAGAGCAATAAATAATTTTAAGACTGATGCCCCATTCCCATCTCAGTATTTCGTTTGATGAAAGATAAAATGGTCTAGATGTTAAGCGCGAAACGATTTCATAGGTACCTATTTCGATTAGGCCCTACCTATCGTTGTTTCGCAATTTTTAAAATTGATCTCCTGAACAAGAATACCGCCGAAAAACTGGTTTGCAATGTAGTTTACGCCGGGTTCTTTACAACTACTGTCGAAGGATATTGCTAAGCTTAGAACTACCTTTTGAACGATACGACGTGGTAAAAATTTTAGTATAGGTTGTTTAAAAATCTTTTATGTAAAATGTGGTTTTGATTGTGATTGAAAGAAACTACGTACATTTGTACGGGTGTGGGCTTTGTATCGGCATGAAGGATACGACTTTATTGAGGTCAGTTGAAAATTATGAACGAAGAATCTCGTCTTATTCGAATGGAGCGATAGAAATGAAACGGAAAAAAGTATCAATCAGCGCGCGAGTCATTTTCAATGATGAATCTTATTTTTATTCATTTCTTTTGCTGCATATGTTTCTTTGACTCTAAATGCAAAAAGAATTATTTCACCTCAACTTCGTGATGACTCCTCCAAGAAGAAATTTGTTAATGAGCGACACAAATGGTGACTTCTGAGAGACATCTTATTATCGACTATACACAATGTACATTGCGGGACAAGGTCTTCTTACTGCATATCTACATACGCATCTACGCTGACGTCAATTTTGCGAAAAACTGCAAAAAACTATTATTTTAACTATTCAAATGTGTAAACTTTCTTACCAGCTTGCATACATTATACCTATTGAATGGTATTTCGAAAGTGTTCTTCGTGCACCTCAGAAAATGCATTTCCAAAGGTAGAAACAACCATAAAAATGTGCATGGTAGCCAGACTAAAATCGTTTTTTCGAAGCAAATGGTCAACTCAGGATCCGTCGAACACCATGTCAAATTTGTATCCTATATGATTAAGAAATTGAAAAATACGGTAAAAGAAAAATAATTAATTGTGAACGACTTTTACAAGAAGACAGAGTAAAACTTTTGCCGTGGCTTCAAGAAAATTTGCGGTGCATTGTTTCAATTCTCTTATGTATTACGTATTTTTAAAGCTAGGCCTATTTGTAATTTATAACGGTCTAGTCACTTGCGACGCGTCTTTGGCGTGTCTGGCGGCTAGGCCTGCGGCGCCCACACGGATTCGCGCTCGAGAAGACATAGACTCGCGCTTCGCGCTCGCTAAAACATACCTCGATGACGGGCTCATACTTTGCACTTGCTTTCAATGCAGTCGATTTCTTAGGAGTTGCTAACGGTTGAACTTTCAACGGTCGTATACACGTACATTCCAATCACAGTCCATACACACACACACGGCTCAAAACGCTAGCAACAAACAGCTTCCTGGTATAGTTAATTCTGTCCTACTCTGCCAGGAGCAAGATTTTAGTTTCCGACCAATAAAAGAATTCATTTTCGGTATTTTTCGCAGAACTTATGGCCATTACATACGTTAGTGTACAAACTATTCCCAAATCCATACATCATGTATCACGTCTTAAAACCCTACTAAATCCTATTACGGTCTTATCTAATCACTTTCTTCTATTATAAAGCGCATTTCAACCGATCAATATTAAATTCTTTTCAGTATGTACCTAATCATGAATCGGGGGGACGGGGGGGGGGGTAGAGATTGAAATTCTTTTTTCCTTCTTTCTTACATGTGCATGCCTTCAATATTAAATTAATTGCAAAATCAATAGAGAATTTAGAACACATATTATTCCTTGCAATCGCGATCGATGATTGTAGGTTGTATCCATCAGCGATTGCTTACTACAGTGTGTATGTCTCATATGTAGCCCGGAGGTAGACATTTTCCCAAGTCCCACGTTTTGCCTCCCGGCGCCCGGCGCCTGTCATTTTTCTTCGAATTACCCTCCCATAAAACAGGTTCCCTGTTAAAAGGGAAAGTTGAATATTTTCTACCCTATACCAGAAGAATTAAGAGCTCGCGACTCCCACAATTTCTGGTAAACAACAATATTATCTTCATCCTATACGTACTCAATCACGTGATTGTAACCCTGAGGATTTCTTTTTTCTATGAAGACAAAAATTATCATTATATGTCTGAATTTTCAGGAAATATTTGAATCGGGACGAAATAAAATTTTTGTTGAAAAGAGTCCAATCTAAACATTGAAAAGATACGACGAATTGTTGTTGAGGATTTTTTCATTCATGTCATGCCGACTAGTAGGCTAGGTCTACGTGTTTTTATCCTGAAATCTTGGACTTAATTCTAAACTCTGTATTTTTGCCGCGAGAACTTAATGAATTTTATGTATTTTAACGATGGCTTGATTACACTATTAAGTCACGTGGATTACGACTTTCAAAAATCTGTTGTGGTGTGTGGTTACAGGCGGAAATAAACATTTTAATCATAAATCAATCATGATGAAAGCGATCACTCGTATTTTTCCCGCCTTTGAATCAGCACCCTCGCTAACCGGTATTTCCAAGTCACTAAAAAACTATAATAGATAGTCTCTTACCCAAAATGCTGAAGAACAAATGCCGCTCAACGACTCGTTGAAACTGTGCCACATTTTTGAGCTGATATGGAAATCAACAAATTTGTACGGGCATTTGCAAAGTCATCAACATTTAATTCATATCATAATACTTATTGGAGGCGTGTAACGATAAAAATCAAATCTTCTCGAGAGGTACAAAATAATACTTGGTACCTATATATGATCACTGGCACCTCTTCATTCGTTAAATCGTCGATTTAGGTACACACTAAAAAACAATGACTTGTAAATCATCACCTGGCGAGGTACCGGTAACAAAGAATGTTCGAATTAAAATTCCGATAACGACGCCAAACTTCACTCGAGTTAAACGTGACTTGACACAATTGAATCGGATGATGAGAAAAATGACACTGAAGTCGTTCACTACTCGAAGTCTGAATTGACTGGCTCATATTCGTACGTAGTTGCATGAGTTGAGAAACACATGGTCGACCTGAAGTCTAGCGATAACTGAACGCACACTTTGGCACATAATGAAAGCATCATATCAGATATATGTAAACTATTGTAAATTGTTCACGAATAAAACAGGCAGTACTAAAAAGCGATACTGTTAGCTCAACATTTTTTCTATTTGATCGCGATTTTAATTTTAATTTTACCGATTTTTCGTAGAAAAACGAGTAAGTACAACACCCGTCACAAATGAATGAATTCAGGTTTCCTTGTATTTATATGGATCAAAATTTTTCGTGCTGCTCCTCCGAGACTACCGGATGGACTTCCTCGAAATTTGGTCAAGTTATGGTGCTACTTCTGGAGTGGTGCACCTGCATTGTTTTCGACAATCGGATGAGTAGTTCGTGAAATATACCCAATTTAAAAAAAAGTTTTCCCCTCCTATAACTCTGAAATGATGTATTTTTTTTTTCAAATGTGGATATGGTTAGGAAGCTACACAATGTACCTACCAGTATATTGCTTTATACGAGTAAAAGCGAGAAACCCACTGGGGTAAACTGCTTCCTGTCATTGTCACTACTCGAGCTAAAGTATTTGTATAATATATTTTAAGATTGCAAAATAAATTATTTAAAAAAAATGTGGATATATTGTAATTTACGTAGGTATCTAAAAATGTAAATGTGTACATTTGGTGTTAATACAATGCCTGCTTCGTGAGAAATCTCAAGCTGAAGCGTGAATTAATTAGAGGTTTGCAAATACTCAAGCTACCAATATTTTGTAGTATCCGTACATCTCGGGTAGTCACTTCTATCATGAAGAGCAAAGGGTAACCTTTGATTACGTAGATTGTCAGTGTAGTTGTAGCATGGTAGTTTTATTCATTTTTTGGGTCACTTGTTCACACAAGTAAGGATATCCTCGTTCTTGTTGAGTTTCTCATGATTGAATGTTGTGTTTGTGTAATATTAGTTCAGTAATCCTTTGTGTATAATTTTTCCTTGTTTAAAAATTAAATGAGCTACTAAGAGCTTGTCATTGGGGCTAGATCCGTAAGCTTGGTGGTGTCATTAAGTTCAGATGCGGGAGAGGGGATTTTTTAGTCCTTTGTGGAGTATTCTGGAGTTTTCGTTCAGTATATCTAGCCATAACTTGGAAGACGATTCGTGTGATGGTGATTCTATGTGATTGTGAGGGATGAGTAAGAAGTTGCGGAACGAGGCTAATTTGCCGTAAGAAAAGCTATGTTAAATGATTGGGGTATCAGAATCGCTATGAAAGAATGAAAGAGCCATACGATGAGTGATAAGATAGCTGTGTGTGGGCGAATAGAGTGACTGACTCTGTGGCTAGTAATGATTATTTCTTCTCTGCGAGGGAGTTGATTTGAGGAGTCTTGAGGGGATGAGAATATTTTTAATTTAGACTAGCTTGTTTGAATGGATTTGAGGTTGAGGGAACCAGGTATGGGTGATGTATTAGGATTGGTTGCTTATTTGGCTGCTTTGTCGTGTTTTTGTTCCTTGGAATGTTCTTGTGGCCATGACCCAGATGAAGAATATTAAAATAGAGTTGGCGTAGAAGGTAGCGTTGAGAGCGTGAGTACAATTTGATTTTTTTAAATTAACTGATCCGCAGTGCACATAGGTGAGACTGAAAGGAGCTACTCTGTCCACTTCCAAGAGCACAAAGTGGCGTTGGATTCTTTGCTCCAAAAAGGGTACTCGGCCTTCGCTAAACACCTAATTGAGAAGGTGCACCGATTCGATCTAAACACCTGCCAGAGCCAGTGTGGTTTGAAGGAAGTTACCACCGGAGGAAAGCACTAGAGGATTTCGAATTGCTTCGGGCCCAGGAGAAACGCGAGAAAAGTGTCGTCAATAAGGTCCTTCCCGAACACGGACTGATCTAATCTTACTTCGTACTCCGACGTGCCAAGCGACAATTGAAGGAAAGCGAAAACGAGGAACCTCGGACCAGCTAGAACTTCCTTCCTCCTCGCAGTTTGGGACTAACGATTGCGAAATCGACATGAATGAGAGAATCAATGAACCTCCAGATTTAGCTGCGCAAATTGCCTCGCTAGAAAGCGTCGACTGACGACATTTACTCGACTGATTTATTCATTATCTTCTGTTAGGTAATACTCGTACAATGTAATTTCTTTCTCAATGCGTTTGTATTCATCATTTCAGCATGAGTTTACATGTTGTTGATAATGGTATTTCTACCGAAAGGTCTCCGAAGTGTAATCAAAATAATTGACGGTTGAGTAAAAATTGGAGTTTACTTCATTTCTGGTGAAGTAAATGCTGTAAAGTTTCCTTTAATTGATATGTGCCGTAACTTGATGAATCGTATCTCTAAGAGTAACTAAAAGCCTGTCATCAGGGCTGAGAGCTCAACTGTGTTATTAAATTCAGATGTGGGAAAAGGGATTTGATTGTTGAAGGAATTAAAAGATGTTGAGGACAGTTGGAGAGCCGTCTGATAATTCTTCTATGTGATTGCGAGGGATGAGCCAGGTCGAGTTCGAGAGTGAGACTGATTTAGGACAGGAAAAGATATTATGTTGAATGATTGGGGGGGTATCAAGATCGCAGTGGGAGTATGAGAGAGGCATAAGATGAGTGATGAGATGGGTGTGTGTGTGTCTACAATAACCAACATTAAAAGATGCTGGAGAATCGGAAATGATCAGGAATGAATTAGAGAGGCAAGTGATGGTGAGAATGTATGTGTGTGTCTTATTGAGAAAACGATTCATTGAATAAATTTGAGTACTCGAGTTAACGTTTAAGCAAGAAACTTGATTGTAGGTAGATGATAAAAGTCGTGTGTTGCTTACGCGTCTGCGTAAGCAATAGGTGGCAGAAGATGAGTGACGAGGTGGGTGTGTGTGAGTCTCGAGTGACTGATTCTGAGGTTAGTGATGATCATTTCTCCTCTGCGAGTGAGTTGATTTAAAGAGTCTTAGGGATGGGAATATTTTTAATTTGAAATAGTTTGTTTGAATGAGATTTGAGGCTAGACCAATGAGTGAATCAGACATGGATGATATATTTTGCTCGCTGATCGTTGATTCGTTGCCTGTTTGGCTGTTTCGTCGATTTTTTCGTTTCTTCGAATGCTCTTGTAGCCTCATACCCAGGTGATAGATATTAAAATAGAGTCTATAAAAATTTGAGGCTCTGCTCGCACTGGAGAAAACAGACAAAGATGAATTGCGAAACGAATTTATTTACGTTTCGACGCGACGGAGGCGTCTTCTTCAAAATGGTACGTGAATTTATCGTTTCACTGCACGAATAAAATCACAATTTTTATTAAAATAGAGGTGGCGTAGAAGGTAGCGATAAGAGCGCGAATACAATTTATGAGAGGATGAAGAGAGGAGTGGCTGGGGATAACATTAAATGATGTTGGAGAATCAGAGATGATAAAGAATGAATTGCGGGTAGAGGGGTGAGAAATAGTGAGGATGTGTGAATCTTACTGAGAGAACGATTTATAGAATAAGTTGGGGTGCTGAAGATAGAATTCAAGGGCAGTGCTTAATTGCAGGTAGAGATGAAAAGTCGTGTGTCGCTAATGCGGTTGCGTAAGCATTGTTTTTTCTTCATCTCATGTCGGTTGCAGATGCCAGCTTAACTTCTCGTTAGTCTCGAATCGATTGAAAGGTCCATGATCTTGTACACATAAAAAAGAAATAACATGCGGGAATGGCTGGATTACGTTATCTGGCGAACGTAACGGGCTAATTTAATACTTTTATAAAAGCTCGCCAATTCTATAATTTCCGCGAAACGGCCAGACACGGAACTTCTGAGTACGAGGTGTAATAATTCGTACTCTCATTATAAGGTCGCGTTAAATTTTCATCACGTTTACGAGTATATCGATGAAAAACTACGCACTGTACATCATAAACGCAAAGAAAAACGACGACTGACTTCCCGGCTTTAGCACAATCGCACCTCACCCGAGTGCGATACGAGCCCCGAGAAGCGATCACGTTATATCGTATGTTTCGACATGCCGGATATAGATAAGAAAGAAAGGGAAGTAAGGAGGATGTCCGTGGAAAAGAATTAGGAGCAAGATTATAGTTTTAATATACATACAGACACTATCGAACATATCATCAATGATAGTTTTGCTCGTGTCAAACAGTGTCACACACGCACACACACATACATATTACGACCCGTAAAAAGTGGCCACATCTCACACGGTTCCAAGTTATATTTTGTTAGTTGACTGTCCGCTATACCAACTTACTACTTATAGATATTATTTTTCGGTGGGAGAGGAGAGGAAAGAAACTACTGAACTCTTCATAATTTTTTATGACTTATCATTACGCACCCACTGAGCAAAAATTTTTTCCATAATTGTATTAGATGAAGTTTTGCCATAAGCTGGTATTCCCCTACAAAGGACTTTCTCATCTTCAAAATTATTTTTTCGCGCTTAATAAATAATTTTATAACTTCAAGTTCTCCAAGGCACAAAGTTCATAACTTTTAGGGCTGGAAAAATTTGACAACGCCTATCTCCTCGTTCGATACGAGTGACGTTAAAAATGTAGTCTAATCTTTACTGAGTAGGAAAATAAATTTAAGTTACTAGAATAGTGAGCTTACTACCTAGCAACGGGTGAAGCAATGAATGGGAAAAATAAAAACAGAAATCAATTAATACAGATTTTACAACTCACCGAGACTCCATCTTTTCAAACTTGGTAAAGTTAGGCCTTATTAATCTCTGTGGCATTAAGCCCTATAGTAAAATACAAAATATTCCTTACCCAAAAAATCGTAGGTTACCCTAGCAAAATCAGATTCTTCATTACACCATTTTAAAGAATCTATAGCATTAATTACATTAACTATTTACATATACTTTGTCTTTATTTTATTTTTCGGATCTTTGAAAGAAAATCTCAAAAATCTGACTGAACATCAATACTGAACTGACCGCTGACAATAAATCCTCGAGAAAAATAGTTGCTACCTACTCCTGAATATAATTACGTACTTGATTAGTATATTTTTGAAGGTTGCTTCTTTTTAATCGCTAGAAGCATTCTCAACAATTTGTCGCCTTGTAGTTGGTCTCAAAAGTCCATTAGGCGACGTTATAGATATTCCTCAAATAAAATGAATGAATAAAGCATTAATAGGTTTGATCTCGCATATTATCTTGATAACTCTAATAGTTTTCCCACAAAGTGACCAGTATTTCTTCTTATTATGAAACGCTTTGCCTGATACACATTCATTTAAAGTCCATGTAAACTTATGTTGTTGTTGTTGTCGTTTTTTTTTTAATGACACCAAAGTTCGAGTGTTTAGACTATCCAATTTTTTCTATGTCCACATATTTCTTACGGTACAACATGCAACTATATGAACACCTCATAGCTATTTTGTATTGAACAACAAATTTATTCCACTATCTCTTGAGATGCGCGACAAGTCAAGAAATTTGAGAGAAAAATGGACTAGGTACATACATTTTCAGAAAATTAACAATGGAAGAATTATCCGAGTGAATGCAAGTATTTTGACTTTGAAACAAAAACAGATTTTTCCTTTCTGTTATTGCAAAATTTCTTTCATTAGATGATGCCACGGTTAATTTTCCTCTATTCATGTAGAGGACCAGTATGACTGTTAACTAAGTGTTCATCAGTTAATAGTGAAGACAATCTAAATAATGTAGATACCTCTCGACATTCGCGCATACCTTGGAAAATTTAAACACGCATACAACAAAACGTAGGTATAGAATTAATATAATATGTGATCTCTTTCAAACGTTGCCTACTGAAGTAGAGAAGAAAAAGAAGAGTAACAGTTGCAGTAAGTAATACTTTTTTAAAATTTTCTGTAAAAAATATGCAAATTAGATTATCAGCAAATGAATATGTTTGAAGAAAAGGATAGAATCATCGAAGCTATACACTTGAATGTACATGTTTTTATGATGCCACCTGCTCGTATTGCGAAATAAATTTAGATTTTCGAGATTTCCTCAAAATTTCAGAACTACGAAAATCCAGCTCGAATACACATAATAACGACGAAAATGAGTAGCTTAATATATTGTTTAATATATTGTTTATATTTTCCAACACATCGAAGTACAGCGCTCAAACTCAGAGGAGATCAAGGGGTTACCGAAGAGGCTGACTCTTTGTGATTCCCACCCGATTCAATAGCAGGTCAATAAATCTGGAACAGTTGCTGAAATGAAGCATGGGCTACTATAGGTTTCATTTACCAAATTTTCAACTTTTTAAATTGAAAAATGCATTTTTCAGGAAGATTTGTTTTCGAATATGAAGATTTATAAACTTATTGCCACATCCCTTATCTACATCTTCATTTACAATGGAGCTGTTCATCTCGAAGGTAAGGTATTCTTGAAATTTATTTATTTGCGAAAAAAATTAGTCTTACACACGAAATTCAAACTCTCACTCAGCCTCCTTTTTTTCCCCTTTGAACTGATCCCCCTCTTCCTACAAAATTGTCCATCGCTACTCGCTCCAAGAGATATCATGTTCTAGTCACGAATATTCAAACATCTCAGAACAGAGATGACCTGCAATTTTTTAGCGAAGAAATTAGATACGAATTTCATCCAAGGCTCGAAACGGATTACTCATATTCCATTCGGAACTCTATTACTTCTTTCCGTTTGAAAAAACTCTCGTTTCTATATTTTTTGGGGAAAAGAGCCGCTGCACCTCTCAATTTGTCGTCGACCTCCTTGTCTCAACTACGTATCGCTCACCAGCTGCCTCTCCTACTTTTTCATAAAACCACTTTATCGTTTTCAATCGTCGGATCATTATGGACTTTCATTCAGATCCCCGAATTATTGTGACTTTAATGTACTCGTAGGTATGGGTATAATATTATACATGAATTGAGGGTTATAGGTAAGTAAGTGCCGTAATAATCTCATTTTTTTTAATGATCTTTTAACAAAAGCATCAAAACTTTGAAAAGGAAAGGAGAAAAAATAGATGATTATAATAATTTTTTGTCTCTTGGATACTGAACACCTTTTCAAAATGACATTTCAGATGCAACGAAAGAAAATGAAAAAACCGAAGAAAAAGAAAACATATCTTCCAACATGAAACAGTTTGAAAATCAAATTGCTGGCCACGCGGGTAAGCTAAAATTCCATCATAATGTGCGAGAATATTCTTATTAGGTACACACGTGAACAAATTTCAAACTTTTGGTCTGAACATGAACTCTCAAAGGTAGGTACTAGTAAAAGTATTTTTGAATCTGAATACAATGCTATTTGCCATTTCTCGATGTTACTTGATGTCATATTATAAAGCAATGTAGGCTACCTGCTCATCTTAGATAGCGAGGATTGTTGCGCGACGCTTACGTAACTTATCTCACCGAGCTACAAAATTTTAATACGCGAGAAAGTACATTTGCCTATCGCGATGAAGTGCAGGAATTAAGCAAGAGTATTTAACAATAATAAGAGGTATACTATGGAAAAACGGCAAAAACAAATAGCATTGTATTTGTCACAGTGAAATTGGGAAATCAGTGAAACTAGGAAATTTCACGCGCGTTTTATCGTTCATGTGTCGTGGCGTGTTTTTCGTGCACATATGCGGTTACCAACATTATCTTCGAGCGATTCTTCAGCCTTATGATCATCATTGTACGCGCCGCGCCGTCGCGTTTACACTTCTGCACAATTTTGATACGTTTTACGTATATGTGAAATATGGTAACAAGTTCGAGCCCCGTACAAGCTTTTTTTTTTTTTTTTAAACCACAAAAATTGTTTTATTTTATTGTCATTAGGGAAAGTTGAACACACAAAATACTTGGAATCACAATTGGTAAGAATCTTCATTGGAAGGAGACCAAAAGTAAAAACTGACGCAGGAAAACGAACAATGACTACATCAACATTTAAATTAGACTCAGAAAGAAACCATAAATAGATTGATAGAATCAATATTCGAGTTAGACCAAGGGAGAAACCATGAAAAAATTGATGGAATCAACTGTTTAAATTAGACCAAAGAAGAAACCATGAAAAATTAGTAGAATCAAAATTTGGATTAGATTCAGGGAGAAACCATAAACAAATTAATAGAATCAACATTTTGGTTAGACCGAGGAAGAAACCATTAAAAATAGACTCAAAGAAAAACCATAAATAAATTGATTGAATCAAGATTTATAAGTTAGACCAACAGATAGGAACCATGAATAAATTGACAGAATCAACATTTGAATTAGACTAAGTAAGAAACAATAAAAAATTGATAGAATTGACATTTTGAATTAGACTCAGAGAGAAACCATAAATAGATTGATAGAATCAACATTCGAGTTAAACCAAGGGAGAAACCATAAAAAAATTTGGTGTAATCAATATGTTTGATTTAGACTAAAGAATAAACCATAAAAAATTAAGAGAATCAAAATTTGAATTAGACTCAGGGAGAAACCATAAATAAATTAATAAAATCAACATTTAAGTTAGACCAACAGAGAAACCATGAATAAATTGATAGAATCAACATTTAAATTAGACCAAGTAAGAAACCATAAAAAATTGATAGAATTAACATTTAAATTAGACTCAGGAGACTTATGGTTTCACCTCAAGACCGATCCAAATTTTCATTCTATCAATTTTTATAGTTTCAGTGCGTCAGCGCAATTTGCTACCTAAAAAGAAAAATATTCTTTGCAATTCAAAATGCGATAGCAGCAGTATGCCGTGCAACAATTAATAATTTCTATCTCCTTCCAGCAATTTCATTTTCTTCCCTTTTTAATGAATGAAAAATAATTTCAAAAATACATTATTTCAATAATACGTAACTACATTTCATGTAGACAAATGGACAAAAAATGTGCAATGCATTTTAGCATTAAGAATGCCGGCGCGGCGTTCGACATTCACATGGCAATAGCTGCATTTTAAACTCGTGTTGATGTTCCAGCACTCGTGGCCGAGTGGTCAAGCACGCGGATTCGTACGTAGAGAGTTTCAATCATGTGCAGAGTTCCCGGAGGTCGACATACCTGTAAAGATCGCACATCACCCGAATACAGAGACGCAATGGAGAAACACGGAAGAAAGAGAGAAAGACAGAGAGAGAGAGAGAGAGAGAGAAAGGGAGGGAGAGAGGGAGAGAGAGACACCGCTGAACAATATTTTTTTTTTTCATTCTCTCTTTTGTCCATTTTCGCTTTTGTGTACGCCTAATTTTCACGCAAAGCAAGAAAACACGCTCGTATATTACGCGAAATGCGTCGAGTTTCCCAATTTCACTGATGTCTCAATTTCACTGTAACATATTCAACGTCGAAAATACTTCTTCAAACAACTGCGATAGCTCATGTTCATTCCTGAAGTTTAAAATTAATTGCAAAAATAGTATTTTGAAACGGCTCGTGATATACTTCTTACAGGCATAATGAAAGACTCGGAAGGATTTCTTTTGAAATACGCCAAGTACCCCAGAGAATTCGATTTTTTCGAAAGTTTAGAAAACACTTCAGTGCCTGAATTATTGGAATTGAAACAGTTCGTGCCAAAATATAACGGATCTCAGTATATAACGACAGAAGAAAAGAATGAAAGTAATAACTCGGATAAATACCGAAGTATCATTTTCCGAAAAGGAAACTCACTTTACAAAGCTGAAAGCTTGAAGGCTGATTCTGAATCCTGTTCTCAATAATAGGTCTCCTCTACATGCGGATAGAAGATATTACTAAAGGAACGGTCATGCCTTGCGTAATAGATTTCAAGATGGGAAAACAAATTTGGGAGCCCACATTTCCGGAGCACAAAATAGCTCTTGCGAAAGTAGGTCTATCACTTAATAGCTGTAACGGATGTACGTTTTTTCCATCTTACCCGTTAACAATTTCTAGCAAATCCTTTCTCTCATTTTTAACCTCAATATTTCTTCTCGTATCTCTTCTACGATTCGTATAATTTTCTTCTTGTCAGCATCTGTCTACTCCAGCAATCTTTCTCAAATTTCTAGTTCGAATGCTCCATCAATACATACCTTCAATTCTTCTACATAACAGGTATACTACCAAACATAAGCAGTGGTGCAGTCATAAAGGCATTTTTGGAACCACCATAAAATTGATGAACCATTTGACTAAAACAACAAAAGGATCTAACTCCCTCCCCCCAAAAAAACTTTGTATAACTGTACGCCACTGGCTTTTTTCATAGTTTATAACTAACTATTCGAATGTTCTTTGCAGTCACGTTATACGGAAATGAGAGAAACGTTCGAGTTTTGTATACAAGGATTCCAATATCATGATCTAATTAACGGAGAGTTGGTGAAACATGGAATAAATTACCAAATGAAGGTTGAACAGGGTCTTGAGTGTCAGTAAACTTATCTGTACTAATTTTATAGAATTATATTTTCGTACGTCAGATGATGTACTCGTACACAGAAAGTCGATTCAGGATACAAATTCGTAATATTTGCATTAACTACCTATACCTATTTACCTGTGTAGACATTTATGACTTCATCAATGGAGAAATTGGCGTGAAATCTGGACTCGTAGACCGAATCGTGGAGCAATTACAGGAAATATATTCGTGGTTCCGTAAACAGACTCTTTTCCACTTTTACAGCTGTTCGGTGTTAATAGTTTATGAAGCGCAAAATTTAACGAATAGTGAAAATCCGGATGTCCGAGTTAGACTAATTGATTTCGCGCACGTAGTACCCAATATTATCGAAGGGGAAAAAGATGAGAATTTTATCGGTGGTTTAGAGAGGCTGATCGCAGTTTTTCAGAATTTTTTACCAGAAAAAGGCGTAACTAAAAGCCTGCCCGCATATTTAAAATCTGTTGAAATCCAAGTAACGGATTCCGTATTCACAGAAAAAGGAAATAAAATCGGTGAATTTGAAGCCATTCATGATCAACTATTTATGAGGATCCAACTTCAACTTACTAGAGTGTGTTCATAGGTTTATTGCGAGACTCCAAAGGCAGCTTTCTGATTCCTAGTCCAGCGTGCAATGAAATTTCTTTTCATAATATTTTGGAAACGAAACAAGACCCTATTTTGGAAGAGCTCCGGCAGTACGTTCCTTCGTACTTGGGAATAGAAGAAATAGAAATAAATAACGAAGGTAAAAGTTTCATCAAAGCTTAGATTTGAAAACGCGATATTTATCGTTGCGTAATTAAATTTCAATCAAACCATTTTCGCTCAAAGTTGTCAGATTTCTAAAATTGGAGAATACCGCCAAAGACTTCAAGCTAGCCAGCAGTATAAATATGAGACTTGGACTAATCGGTAAACCTTGTGGATGTCCGGAAAGTATCACACACAAAGTAAATTTTGCCAATATTTTTCGCACTCATAGATATACCGGGTGTGGTAAATAAAAGATATCACCAGTTGAATGGGAGTTTGCGCTACAGCATCTGTTCTAGCGCAGAAAACCTGAAACGTCAGATCTCAACTTCAAATCTACAAAACTTGTACCGGTATCTCAACTTTTTCTACAATATGAGCCTAGATTAAACTTTCTACGACTATTTAGAGTCGAGTTATGGACCCGTATGTGCCAAAAATTGACCAGTTTGCCAAGGTTTTCGAAGTAAAAAATCAAGAATTCCCGTATTTTGAAGCTTCGTAGGGCCATTTAAGCATTTTATTTTCGGAATCAGCGCTAAATTTCTCTAGTAAGTCAAGTACAATATGAAAGTTTGTGCAATGTTTCATTTTCGAGAACTTTTTGGCACATTTTGGTCCATCACTCGGCTCCGAAACGACGTAACAAGTTTGTTCTTGATTCAAATTGTAAGTAAATTGAATTAAGGTAACTTACAAATTTCGTACATTTGAAGTATACACCTAACGTTTTGCGTTTTTGTGCTGGAACAAATTTAACGCAAACAACTTCATTCAACTGGTTATATCCTTTGATCTCAACTTGTTTACTCTGAAATACAAATTTCGAGTTAATTTGCAATTCGAGTAAACTGATTTTTTTCTTTTTTGATTCCAACTCCAACAACTCGGATAATTCCCTGCGGTCTTTGACCATATATATTATATATTTATTAATGGTCAAAGCCTGCAGTATAATTTAAAAACTATTTGAAATGAAGTCCATTTAATTACTTAGGAACCTAAGAATTTTATCTACCTATATAACTTTCATGAATGAGTATTTGTGTAATGCTACATAGGTATAGAAGCTTCGCTCGAAGGCTTTAATAATCTCTCTTACCTATAATCCCTCTTCGACCCGTGTTTCATAAAAACTAAAGAGGCTCTCGTTGCTCCTAATGATCGAAATACCTTAGAAGCAAGTCCTTTATGACTTCCAGCCCCCAATCAGTGAAGCTGAGCCCTCCAAATCCATTCTATTCGATCCACAGCAAACAACTCCCTGGTTTGACGTTACCACATATACACAAAAACAGGATAACCTATTAATGAACCCCGTAACTCTATTTGTGACCGCGAGCGGTAAAAAGTAATTTTTGTCCAAAAAAATCTTCTCTACCACTATAGGTATAACACTAAAATATCACTTTCAAAAGAAAAAATGCATTTTCTTGATGCGTCGATATTTGGAATTAAACTATGACTCTCGAGGAGCTCTGAAATTTCTCAACAAAATAAAACTGCCCGAGGATTCAAAATCGGTTCTCTTCTATTTTGCTAGGAAACCCTCTTCCCTCTTATTTTTTTCGAAACGAACTTATAGGCTCCTTCAAATTTCTGAGGCTTTTTCTGATGAAAACCAATTAGGACGACCCTCTCCCTTATTAAGACTCTGAAAGCCAAACTCCTAAAATACTATTGATAGGTATCCTATAATACCTTCAAATAGGATGCAACCACAAATAAGTTCTGCATCCATACAAAAGTTTAATTTGTTCTCAATTTTCAAACTTTTTCGACACAATCGAATTCTCACCACAAAATTCACCTGAGTTATATACTCAGTCTGAGCAGAAAAGGCGGAATCCTTTACACTCCAATGGGCTCGTTTTAACTGTGAATTTTCTAGCTTTTTTAGTTTTTCTTCCCTCGGCTATCAATACTCAACTCTTCAGTGGCGAATATTCACTTTTCTTCTTGGTAGGTACTCGTTCATCAGATTATTTTTAATTTACGAATGGAATCTTTCCAAAAGAGATTGCCCTGACCGCTTTGCATGTTCACTCAGACTACTTCCGTGTCCTAAGATGTCGTGTTACACATAAAAAATAGATACCACACTGTCTTTTGTCGTGCACTTTTTTTTCTTTCTTTCTTTCTTTCTTTTTTTTTATCTAACTTAAAATGAATTATTATTATCCCTTAGCTCTCGCATCTTTGGTGATACACAACGCAGATCCCTCAGATGAACCGAAAGATTCACCACTGCAACTCTTCAATTTTGTTTCACCTAAAACCTTCTACTTATTGTTCTTTTACTCAACACTTCACGAATACCAACACCATGAAATCAACACGTTTTTGAAACATCTTCACTTTTACGTATTCCTCTCGCGGATTTCTGGATTTTATCTTCCTCAAAACCTTTAATTTTACCAATACTTACATCGACGTAACATAAGCATGCGTGAATGACAAGTACTCCAATCTAATCATTTTTTATGCAATATCATTAGCTCAAATATGTAGCAACGAAGCAAAAACTGGGTTTTGGAATTTCTGGATTCATATATCACAATGTGACTGACAAAACTGTAGTACAAAAAGGAATAGAATTGGGATATCGTATGTTGCCACGAGAAGCAATACAATGTAAGTTCTACGAGTAAAAAGCATTGCACTGCATTTTTCTTTTCAAGTCAACTACCTACCTAATTCGATAAGTTGGCAAATAATTTGTCTTACTTTAACAGGGCTGTACAAATTTGTGAATGGTGAAATTGGAATTGAATGTGGATTGGTGGATAGCATTTTGGAAGAAATACGAAAAATCCGTTCTTGGTTTGAGAAGCAAAGACATTTTCGTTTTTACGACAGCTCAATCCTAATAACATATGATACTGATAGTCTCACTGACTCTTCGTGCAAAAAAAAAGAATTAAAAGAGAATGACGACAAAAATGTGGAATGTATTTGCAAGAATTTTAAAGCGGCAGTTAAAGTTAGTATGCTCAAGTTCGATAAGGTACTATTGGCTCGGACGAACAAAGAGGATGAAGACTATTTATTTGGTTTGCAAAGTTTAATTTCAACATTAGAAAATTTAACAGAGTTGTATGCCAAAACTTTGGAATACAAGCGTGGCTATCCGGTTCCACTGGCCTGAATGATTGAATCATGTCCTGAACAAAGTTTTGTAGTTATCAGAGTCATACTTATTAATTTACTTATTTCAAATCCCTATAACCTTCTGAGACTGATATTAAAACGCGCTTATTTTTACACGCATATGATTGAATTTTAATCCTACTTGAGTGTTGAACAGATCTGTAACTTCCTTATGCAGCAAATAAATCTTATCAACCTAGAAGTTTATTCAATTTCCATAAAATAGGCCTAATACTCGTATATATAAGTTAATTTGGAAGACTTTTGCAATATTTAATAAACTTGTATCTTATCTTCTTATGAAGACGGAGCGCGATATTTTGAAGCAGATATTCTCAGCTTCTACGTACTGCGTCCATGTAGCCTATACTACAAAAGATGGAAATAGCTTCGTTTAAGTGGTCTCAAGGTTTTTTCGATTTTTTTTTTTTAAAAAACCCTCCGGAGACTGAATGGTGGATGAATGTTGTGAACAGTACCTACCCAAAAATTTGATACTCTAATGGTGTTGGAAAATTCTGCAGAGCGTTGAAAATTCAGCCGCATATTTGTACTGTAACTTTATATGCGTCGTGTCACCCCCATCTTATAATTGCTTCGAGTTCATCATTGTTCGAAGATCTTACTCGTATTTTGTATTTCAATGGGGAATGATATAATATTTGGTATGAGCGATCCTCGAGGAAGAATTCTCAGCAGAAAAAAATGTCATGCGTTGGTTTATTCGAAAAACATTTTTCTTTCCTTATTTTTCATTTCATTTTACAAGCTCTTAGATATACTCAGGTTATGAACTTGATGGTGAATCGACTGTAGATGCATTGGACGTAATATTCTGCTTTTAAATAAGAGATGAGATTTTGGATGGATGGGAGGTCATTAGCGATCGAGAGTTGTTTTGATGGATGGTGAAATTTGGTAGGTGTAACGGAGAGAAGCTAAAGATGAGCATGCAAAAATGTAGGCAACTGTGACAGGGGAGTCGAGAGAAGGTGAGCGTGTGTGAGTCACAAGTGACCAATTCGGAGACGTGTAAGATTTCGTGACAGCAGGATTCTTGGTGTGATAAGCTTAGGCGAATAGTGATGTTTCTATTTGTAATTGGGCTAATTTGTTTGATAAGATTCAATTTTACCGGAGTGTGACCCATTCGTCCGTAATTTTGAGGTTTATGATGTAGAAGACGAGAGTTGATTTGTGGACGTTTTGTGGTAGTGTTGGCGGCTAAATCGTCCTCAGCAATCGTGTTGGAGGTTCCGCGGGATTTTCGGTAACCTTTCTTTTATTATCGTTGGATTTTTGTAGTGCACGCACCTCCTCTTGATTTGGAGGGTGCAAATGTGATGATTCACTTGGCCCTTTCAGCACAACCAGCGGTTGGCCAGGATCGAGTTCGTTCGTTATCACACGGGCGGTGCATTCTTTTACTCTCAACTTAATGCAGTCCCAATACTGCTTATTATTAGCACGCCTCGACCGGTAGTAGATGTACCCGTCTAGTAACCACTTATTTTCTTCCACTGCAGGCTGCATTGTACACACTGATGACAGTAGAGAGAAGCTGGTCGCGGCCGGGGTATGATTCTTTTTCGCATGCCATGGAAATTTCATAAACTGTGGTTACAAGAATACAGAAATAGGCAATGGAAATCGTGTTCATCTTGACGGTCGATGCAGGTTGCGTATTTATTAGACAAAATTGCTGGCCTGGAATTTGGTGGGGAAAAATTTTTGTGAAAATATTTTCGTGAAAACGTCTTCGTAAAATTATATTGGAGAGAAGAAATTTTCGTGAAAATATCTCTCGTGAAATGGGCTTTTCGTGAAATTTGTTTCGTGCAAGTGGGTGGAAACCACTTTTTCATTACCTTGGATCCCCATATGGCTGGGGACCCAGATGAAAGTTATGTCGTAATAATTATATGGATGTCAGGGTTATGAAAAGAGAATGGATGCGTGAGGCAAGTGTGTGAGTAGAGTGTATATTGTGATTCGCCGTTAAGGCGGATAAGTAGCCAGTGGTGATCAGAAAAGTGCGGTTTGGTGGGAAAGGGAGGGTTAGTATTGTTCCTAAGCATTAAAGATGGCTTGGATTTTGGCCGTCAAAATTGATCCGGAGTTGCGGTATCGATGAGGAAAGATTTTGGCACCGATTGAGAACGCGAAACCGACATAGTTTTTGATTTTTGATCCATCTGTGAAACAATGGGTTGTGTTGGGAAAAGAGTCAAGTATTTCTAGAAAGAGGGAGCGGTAATTCGGTGTTTGCGTGTTCTTATAGTAAGACAAATTATTTGTAGATGAAAACTAAAGTTTTTCTGGTAGTTGAACTGCCTCTCCAACATAGTTTGAAATTCAAAATTTTTCCGGCAAAAGTAAAAAACGGGGAAAATTTCCCCTATTGTCCAACTAAATTGTGGTAGGTCAGTTTTCGCCAGATGGCGAAGGCCAATTTGTTTAAGAAGAAAAGGGAAAACCATAGGGCAGTGGGTTCCCTTTCGATATGTTTTGGCATACTAATTGATTTAAGAAGTAATAACTTCGGCGGTCATAGTATCTGCGAACAGAAAATACTTTTTTAGGTCGCTCTGAAAGTTCTTAGACAGGAAATTTAGCAGTTTAAAAGGCGGAATATTATATTTTAAACAAATAGATATTATACATAAATTGAAATGGGTATGAATAGTGAGGAATTTTGATTGGTGGCTGGACGAGTAACCTAAGAGCATTCACATAATAGTTAAATGGCTATGAGAATTCAATGTTTACAATGAGTATCAGCGGTGATACAAATAGTGTCTATATATTGGGTAGTACTCGTAATAATAAGACGCAGATTGACGTTAAGGCTTGCAAAAATGAGGAAAGGGGTCAATGAGGCAAAGCTACGCCAGAATATTACGTTTGTTGAAACAGTCCTTCCCGAATCTATTGAGGTCAGAAGAACATAAACGCTCGCATCTTATCTCAAGTTTCGATTCGATGGATTCTGGTATAAGCGCTATAGAAATTTATGCAGCTGTTATTTTTTTTTTGTTTTTCACTCGTCGCACTATAATACACATGGGCTAAATTTCTACAGTTTTTAAAATAAAACCAAATCTTTCCCTAAAAAAAAAAAGAATATTAGTGCGTGCGACTCACAAAACCCTCAACACACTACTGAAGGTATCATGAAAAATCTATTCAATAATTTCCATGAGTTTAAGCAAAACCACCTGAAGAAATATCATTAGAAGAAAATGATGAACTAAAAATGTTTTACTTGATGGCGATAGAAGTTTTGAAAAATAGATTTCGCCTACAACTGAGCAAAGCTTTCTAAACGAAAAAATATTTATTGTTTGTCATAATTTATGAGTGTGATGTCCTAAATTCATGCACGATTGTTTCATGGTAGATTTTCTTCGGTACCTATTGTATATCTACAGAGTCTAGAGCACGTAGCCTAGGTACCTATCCATTTTATATGAAAGAAAATGTGAACTTATTTCGTGAACATCTCATGTTGCCCACTTGACTATATATTTATTTTTCTTTCGTATAAATGATTTATTTAACGACGCATCAACTGTTAGTTTTTAGCGTCTAATATGTATAAATAATAAGTTCTCTTTCTATGATTAAATCTTTCGCATATGCAAATCTTGATGACGCGTTGTTTTTGCATAAAATTTGAGATATTTTCGCTAACACCGAGTTGCATACTCAAAGACTTTCAACAGAATTCTAAAATCATTACTATTCGTACATTTTTGTTCGATTTGCATGACGACCCATTGTTCTTTGCAATTTCTGATTCGTTGCAAACAAAATTTAGATAATAGTCTCGTCTAGTATACCATTTTCTTCACGTTTAAAACAAGCAATAAAATTACAGTTTATTGTTTTACATTTTTTTATCAGAATAAATATGAATTTGGAAATAAAAATCATGACATTCTTGAAGTGGACAGTATTCATTAGTTTGTCTGTGAATGTAAACGGAAAGTAAGTATGAAAAATTTTCCATTGAGCTTCGGACCGGATATAGTTTGATAATTTCGTTTTTCCTTTTTTAGCCCGCCAGCAGGAGTCGACAACAACATGAAGTAAATGTGAAAAGTATTTTGCCTAAATATTAGTTCTAGTTATACAATTATCACAGATCGGAATCATACGAAAACTCAAAGGCGCTTCTTTCAATATTATTTTATTTCTACTCAAATAGAAGAATGAATTTTTCTTCTACGTCAAAGATAATTTCAAAAACTTATGACAGATCAGAGTCTTCTCATTTTATGAATTGTTGTTCACGAATAAACCATTTTCATCAGAGGCCTATTTGGAAATTCTCTCGGGGAGGAGGGGTCCAAAAATTTTCAAGGACAAAATTTCCATTGAACAAAAAAAAAGCTTATTGGTTAGTTGGAAATATATGATTTTACAGGTTTTTGGAAATCCTCTGGAGGGGTTGGCTCCCAAACCTACCCCCGTTAATACACCACTGATTTTAATTTTTCTACAAAACACTTCCGTCTCAAAAAGTGCCCATCCTTCAGTATTTGTTGATGACGTTCAAGTTTATTTGAGTATACCTCATTATAACACTACGCTTATATACCTACCTATATTATTACTTGAAAGATTAATTTCTATTTTCTTATTCACAGGGTCTCTGATACCGAACCACCGTTGTGAGTAGAGAAACTATCAACCACTTTTATAGGAAATAATTTTTTATGCCGCATTCTATTTTTCACACAATTTATGAAAAATATTAATAAAAAAAAATAATGATTCCAAAAATTACTTTTTACGTGTGATCAAAATAGTTCAGAAATTTACAACTGGTTTCCCTTTCCCTAGAGTTAATTTCTGAAATATACGGACTAAAAAACCATTGGAAAATCAGGATTTTATTGACTGGAGATTACAAATGTTGAATGCAATCAAACCCTAAGTGACACATACCCTATATTTTTTTAAAATGAAAAACTTTCATATTCCTTGCTTTCACGCATTTTCTGAAAAATACACTTACTTACCTATATACGTCTTTCGAACACTTTGAACATAGACAGACTTGTTACAGAATTTTCAATGTACGGTAACTAATTAGTAAAAAGGAGGGTATGATCGGAGCAGGTCTAGAACGATAATTTTCAAACAGCGAAATTGCGAAAATTTCTTTAAAGTAATTTCGAATTGACATGAAAAATCAAAACCCACACAAAAAGTGCAAATGTAATCTTCGCAGATTTTCTCGTATGTAAGTACATAGTAGGTACAATGTATTCTCTCGAAAGAAAGTTTAATAGGTATTTACTTCGATTCTAAGCATTCATGAACGCGCGAAATACAGAGTTATAATGATGCGACACGGAGAAGGTCAAGCGAACGAAAAAGAGGTGGTTTCGGGATGGTTCAACGTTGACTTGACAGCTGAAGGTAGGCTAAATCTATCGTCAGAATCATATCATTTCACTTTTACGAATAGAATACTTACCTAGTACAGTATTTGTTGAAGATAGGAAAAGCGTACCTAAGTGTAATTCAATGTAGACAAGGATTCGCAAAGGTAAATCAACTTAAGCCGATGAGCTACCTAAAACGAATAAAATTCCACCAAATGTGACATATCTTTATCTCCTTGTTCTTCCAATTCATCGACAGAATTATAGGTAATCCATAAAATATTTAAAAAATGTGGGATCTATCCTTTTCACAGTTCGTGCGGGCGTTCTACTGGACGGATTTGCTTCATTTTTTTTCTTATTCTCCTCAGGTCGACCTCTAGATTAGCCATCAAGCATTACTTAGTGCCTTACTTCAGGTGTTCCCCACTTACCCGCATTTGCTTTTTCTCCTCATGTATTTCTTATAGGGAATTTTTCATACATTCGGTTGATTGAACGCGAGAAGCGTAGCTATTTAATAGCTATAGTACGTATGTTGACTCATCCAGCAGTGAGAGAGACATAAACTTGAACATTGGTGTCTTTTCTATCCTTTTATATATATATATATATATGAAAAAACATTTCAAAAATAACTTTATGACAGGCCATCTGGCCGTTCTACTCAACCAATTTGCTTCAGTTTCTTTAATTTGTTCATTTAGCACACCAGCTGACCCATTAAGGATCAGCAGCCGCTCGACTTAAGGCGTTCTTGAATTTTTCTCAATTTCTTAAGGGGATATTTGTGAAAGGAAAACGAATCCCCTTTTCCAATTTGCCAGGGACTGCAACTGAACAGGTCGGGCTGATTTTCTATACCCTCCGATCCGCCGTCACTCCTTGATTAACTTAGCCTCCCTTACAAATTCCCAAAACATTAAAACACGGTTTCATCAATTACATTTCTTATATGGATATATTCCACCTAAAATAATATATTCCCCCTGTCCAGGTGTCATGGTTGAATTATATCATCAATTATACTAATGCTGCGGAGCAGCATAGGTCATCTAGTTAGTCTTATTAGATCTATAAGAAACTGACAAACAAACTACCAAGAATACAATTCTGTATCGTATACGCATTAATATTACGATCGTAGTTTTATTATTCGTCGTTTTTTCTGTCATGCAAGGGTAAAAATCGAAGTCATGGACACACATATCACAGGAAAGTTCTGAAAATAGATCAGCGCAGGACAAATAGAAATTGTATTCTCGAATGTATTTTCAATAATAAAATTTTTTATATTCAACGAACTTTTACATCTGATACCATTTTGAAGGAGAAAAACAAGCCAGACACGTAGGTTCTAATTTGAAGAAACTAGGGTACATATTCGACGTCGGCCACTCGTCCCTTTTAACGATTTCGTCACGAACGCTAGAGCTAGTGCTAAAAGAAATGGACCTATCTTCGATCGAAAAAATTCCATCCTGGCGCCTCAACATACGTCACTCTGGGTTTCTTGGTGGTATGAAGCTTGCTACCATGAGGAAAGACTACACCAAAGAACAGGTGCGTTGTAAGCAGAGATCACAAATGGTCCTCTACGAGATCAGTGCTATATACAGTATACATTACGTCGTAGACGTTACGTTAACAAATAATATGGTCGACAAAAATCTCCGTCATTAGGTATAGATTAACAGTATCGCGTAATTGCTTCAGACGATTTGTTTTTGTTTTTTTCTTTCTATAACCTTCAGATAGACCACTGGATGCATTCATACAAAACTGGTCCGCCACCAATGCCAGAAACACATCCTCAATACCAAGCCATTACGAATGACCGACGCTACATTGGGAATTATGGATTCGTCAACTTCCCAACATCAGAATCTCTCGAGCAGGCACTTCAAAGAACGATTCCTTACTGGGAAACAGTTATTAAACCACAGATTGAAAAAAATAAGCGAGTTATAATCGTTTCTCATGCCTCTACTTTGCGAACACTCACGTATTATTTGGAAGGTGAGTAACTGATTTTTTTTTGGCTTGCATTTGCAGTACTTAAAAGATATCATGATTTCTTCGTAGGTTCCAAAGACGAAACATTATTAAGATTCAAATTAGCACTCGCACAGCCGTTTATGTACGAGTTCGATGAACATTTCAATCCACTTATATGTCGACAATTGATACCAATTGGATCACCTCTACCGAGAAGTGATGTTTCAATTTCATCTCAAGGCTTTTAATGAGTCTGGTTACCTATCCTTCGTTGAGTCTTTTTATTTCTTTTAAAATTTCGTTATTACCGTATTTTACTCATCTTATCATGATGATTTAACTAACCTGGTTCAATTTCGTTTTTAAGATTCTCAAAAAAAAAAAAAAAAAAAAAAATATTTTTATAACATTATATAAGTTACTCATTATACTAAATACCCCACTCATTGTATCTCTAGCTTCCGAGTGCAATATTCATATTAGTTCTTTAAAAAAAGGGAGGAAACAGATTGAAGATTCAGGGGCGGATTTACGGGTACATTTTTTTTGGGGGGGGGGGGGAACTTCCATTGTTCTAAAATTTTATTCCTCGCAAATATAGTCAAATTGAACAATTTCAGTCTTTTTTGGAGATTTTTTTGGGAGGGGACGTTCCCCCTGTTCCCACTCCCCGTAAATCCACCCCTGAGATTATTGCGACGTACCTGCACATATAGCTGAGTGCAGCAAGATTTAGCTGTTTAGCTGTAAAAATAGTATTAGCAACGAAATTGTAAAAGAGGAAAGTAATGGGGAGCATCATGAGACTTTTCTTTTTTTTTTTTTTTTTAAATCTAAAATCGCACGTTAATGTAAATACAGTCCAGTAAAATTAACGATGTCAAGGTTACGATGAATTCAGACATGAGAATACCTAATTTCGCATTAATCGAAATGGAATTAACTTTAATATACGGACTACACTTTACTGTCCATAGGTTTTAATTTGGACAGTACTAGTACCGTCAAGAAAAATTTCTAATTTATGATGGGAATATTGCAAAATATATTTTTATTGGTAATCGAAAATTTTATCGTTTAAACGACTAAGCAAACCTGAAACTAATTACATCAAGAATATTTATAGACTGTCATACAGAAAGACTGAACCATTTTGGATTTCACAAAAAAGTAGAACAAATATAAGAACAGTAAATATGAATGAATTGTTATAAAAAAATTCGGAAGTAGCCTAAATAATTCAATAAATTTATGAAAAAATACGATACTTTTTTTTGAAACATATCCGCTCGAAAGTTTTCAAATGCTTTTTCCGAGGTCTCAAGAGGTGCATTGTGTATGTATCCATGATGAGAGTATCAACGCTCCTCTCTATACTTCACATTGTATTATAGGCGGTTAGCTGCAAGTTAATACCATAAAAGAAAGATAACTTGAGCGATTGTCTATCTTCGAACGAGTAAATTAGTTCACTGTCAGTCTCATTTCAAGATCACGCACGAACTACTCTATTGTATGAATACCTCATTTCCGCATTTAGATCTTCGGATATGTATTCACAATTTACGTCAATATTCAAAATAAATCTGACAAACCTCGTCCGAGTTATATGAGGAACAATTTTTTTAGAATTGACACGGTCCGAAACGTTACGGCTCGACATAATGACAGAATACTCAAAGAGAAGAGTAAACGAGAAACTAATTACAAAGACCGCAGATATAAAGGAGAAGATGCGAGATCTTTCGGTAAACAAACCATCATCGGGCAAAGTTAGAACGCCAACTTTGCCCGATGATGGTTTGTTAACCGAAAGATCTCGCATCTTCTCCTTTATATCTGCGGTCTTTGTAATTAGTTTCTCATTTACTCTACTCTTTGAGTATTCTGTCATGACAATTTTTTTCTTTTTCTTTTTTCAATTAAAAAACTACAAACTTGATCCGCAAAACTTCCAATATTGAGGATGTTTTCTTTTATAATGTTGCGGAAAAAGAAAAGAACTTTTTCAAGTCCATCTCTCGAAGTCAGTCTTTCTTTGAGGTTTATCATCATCTCCTAAGTCTCGTCACGTCACACCTCACTATAGAGACTTAGGTTGAACATCAGTTCAAGGGCCTACATTACTTTAGATTGAATTACCCGGACGTACGGGGACGCGGACATTTTTCAGTGTCCCCACAAAAGCAGGGACAGATTCACTGGGGAGGGAGAAACTCAGGGACATCCCCAAAACTTAAGAAATAAGAAGAAAGGAAGGGGGAAAGTAAATTCAGAAGAAAAAATAATAAAAAGTTGTTGAATTTTCCCTTACAAAATCATTTCCGAAATCTGCCCCTGCAAAAGTAAGAACTATAGATGTATCATTTTAAGCTACATAATGAGTCCGTGAAATGAAGAGAAGTTCCAGTTGAAATAAAATAATTCGAGGCGAAATATTTGGGAAGATTTTGTCGACTCTTCAATTAATTAAGTCATACAGGATGAGCTGCGGTACACAGAAATTAAATGACTCTTCCCAAGACTTCAACTAGAACTTGAAAAAATTGTAAATAAGTTGATTTTCGTCTATTGTGGAAGAGTCTACATAATTATAGAAGAGCAGCAAAGTCGCAATTATAATTTGAAGACGAAAAATTGAGAAAAATCTATGATATTGAGAATATTTTCCGATTATATACACACATAAAATGAATTCCCTATACCAATACTTTCGCAAGGTTTCCACATAACCTGTACAATCTGAATTATTTTGTAAACAACGCATTGTCAAGTACGTAAAGCGCTGTATGTTCTATATTTTTTCTTTCGAATAAAAGATCAGCTAAGTTGATAAAAACACTTGATTAAATATACCTATTCCTCGATTTCGATTGCACGAAAATGACGGGTTGCGAAAATTTTTTGAGAATATTCTGACCTTATTCTTCATTGTTCAAAGAAAATTTTATACACTCTGTATAATTCTCTAGGATCTAATACTTCCTTTTACTCGCCTAATATTTCGACCGATTGAGATTTGGAAAATGATCGTATACGTGGCGGCGTTGATATTCATCACCGGTTTTATCGACCTGAGCTATGCCCATTCGTTCCTTTTCACAGAAAAAACTGTTCCAGTACTCGAATTGGGTAAGACTACCATCCGGAAATTTGCAAACAAACATAACCGTCACGTAGGTATAGATAGGCTAGTAACGAATCAATTTTTCAAGAATCAGAAATTATTAGGTACGTAGAATAACGTCTCTTAAGCAGTCAGTACGTGTGTGTGAACTATCACGAACACACGATTTACTGCATCACTAACGTTGAAATTTGTAGATAAGTGAATTTAAATATCGGCTCCTTTGATAAAAATTAACATAGCTACATTTTGTGGAATATCTCAAAAATGAACATCTCAGCCGGCAAGTGAATACTGTTATAAAATTTCTCAATGAAAATTGTTTCAGCGAAATTTTTAATTGTTCTTTTTCTGCCACATCTGCATAAATAAAATTAATTTATGCCCTTGAAACATCGTATGGGCGAGGGCGAAGCACGAGACGTTGAAAAAAAAATAGTGGGAGGCCCCATAAACCTGGGCCCCGGGCATCGAAGCTTCTAAATCCGGCCTTGGCTTACAGTGATGCCCTTAACAAAGTGATCGAATTGATGGCGTCGTCTGTTTGTAAGGAATCAATGTCAAGAGACTAGAACGAAAAGATGAAAAAATAAAAAATGATGAGTTGGGTACCTGGGTAGGGGCTAGCAAAGAGTCCGGTGCTCATTCAAACGTAGGCACGATCGTTTTCGCTAATTCGTATACGTACACTGATCTGTTTAGGCCATATGGAAGCGTTAGATCGTAGGTCATTTCATCAAGAAGAAGAACGTCACCAATTATGTTATTACGCAAAAAAAGAAGCTAAAATACCCTTTTTAGACTATAATTTTTTACCACGATGGCAATATTTACTCGGAGATAATAACACTGATGGTATAAATTGCGGAAGTCTGCCAAGTTCGTATCTTTTAATGGAAGCTCAAAAAGACAACGTCCAGATAACCTTTGTTAAACCCGGAATCGATCATTTCAAATTTAATACAAAAGTCATTGAGGAAGCTAGAGTCAGTCCATTGCAAGGGAGTAAGTATGATGAATACCTACATTTCTGCGAAACGTACGTAAGCTAAGGTATAATTTGTTCGACGTTGAAGAACTAATTATGATTGGTTATGAACGTACTTTTATTTTTTATCAAAAATGTTTGTTTAGGAAGCTTAATTAAGTGCGAGTGGAGGCAAAATGAGGAAACTGCTTAATGTAGCCTATCTTGGTATTATTCGTTCTTGGTCAATTTTGAAAAACATTCCGTGCTTCCGCATTAGTCGAAAGGCGGATAGGCAGATTTAAATATCATTCAGAAAACTTTCACCCTATATAATAAAGCACAGTTTGTTTACATTTCGTACGTTCTGTCATCATGCGCGGATTTCGGAATCCGTCGGTGCCGCCCAAGGTGTTTGAAAACAGGTGTGCTCAGCTCAATGTAAACAATAAGGGGTACATTTTTTATCAACGCATCGTGTTTGTAGTTGTGACGTCACTCGGTTCCGGGATATCTAGTAATTCATATGGTTCAACACTATTGTTGAGCGAAATTTTTCTCTAATCTCTTTGCTTGTAAGTGAATTTATGAAAAATAAAATAATAATTATTGCGAATATTAAGTACATTTATTTATTGTATCCTTTTAAATTATTTTGTGTGTGAACTGTGAATTAGGTACCAAATAACATGACTCTGGTTTGCGCAGTGGAAGACACCTGTTTTCAAACACCTTGGGTGCCGCCGGGGTGCGATCACTCGGTCCTACAATATATACATGGCGATATCTAGGGTGCTATCAGTCAAGGTATTTGAAAACAGGTGTGCTCAGTTCGATTGTAAACAAAACGCAACCCGCTAGACTAGCAACCCTCATCTCTGTTGTGTGACGTCACTCGGTTCCGGTAACTCATCAATTCTCCTGATGATAATATGCTCTTGTTTATACGTTAATTTTATTTTTATCCGAAAGAAATATTGAAATTAACGTTGAATTTTGTTGAAAAAATATGTCTACATCAAATTTCCTCTCTGTTAATGTATAATACATGAATCGTGTGTTCATACTTACGTAGCATAATTGAAAAAGTGGTGGTGAGATACTAGGTATCACTCTCCTTTTCATTTAGTCGTATTTGCACTCATAGTAAATACCTTCGTGAAAAGGAAAAACAAAGGGTGAAGTATTCTTATTTGTTGTGTATCAAAAACGGGGAGAAAATAAAATAATATACGATTCTACGCAGTGAGTTCTTTGATTTGTGCTGTAATTTCTAAGAAATGTTTGAGATACTTACCAGTACACTTCCAGCTCTCCACATATTGTATGTAGGCTACTTATTATTTGTATTAGCGTCCACTCATTCTATTCAGGTACAGTAGTATTTACAGAAGGCCGCCGCATACGTGTGTACCGAGTTTTAATTGTATGAATGGGGATTAACCTCAATCTTATGATAATGAGTTTCCTGAGAAGTCCACTCAATTCTGAACTAATAGAAGGTTCTATACATTCCTCTTCATCTACTTACTAAAACAGTAAAAACGTAGCGAATTTCTGAATTATTCTTTTACAAATTAATGAAGAGGAGCGTTAGTATATTTACTTATACACTCTAACAGTTTACAGACGTACCGGTACTTCATAAGTTACTCAACCTAAATGACTGATTTGTACCTAGAATATGTTCGAGCCTAGGCTAGGTGAATAGATCTTCCTAGGGGAGGACCTAAGCAACTATCTATGATTTGACGCACTATATTAGTTGTCCCATACCTCCAACCCCTCTTTTGAGACTTCAAATACTACAACTACGACAAACTCACATGGTTTTTAGTTCTTTTTGAATTCTCTCAACTTCCAAGAATTTCGAGTCAACTTCTAACAGGGAACTAACTAGGACCTTGCATATTAAAACTCTCAAAACCAATGTCTTAATCGGGTCTACATTCTCAAATATTTGTCACGACTTTGTATTGAGTGTGGACAAAAATGACTCTCGCAGCTATATAGATAGTTTATTTGCTGTCATCTTGAATACAAAACTGAAATATGAAATCAGGCTACCTGAATCATTCACACCAAATCTTCTCCAACCAGATCAATTCAATTTCACGATTAGTTCTAGGAGCATGTATCTGTCAAGTCCTCAAATCAATTTCTGCACCAAAATGAAGGATTTTTCTCTATATTTATTCAAGTTCAACGCAAACATTCAGGAACCCTCAGATCAGAATCTCGCCCCAAACCTCTATTATTCCCATTATCAAATTTTCTCGTTCAAAGCCTGTTAGGAAAATATTTCAAATTGATTCCTTCTATACTTCCATTTATTCTCACTCCTACTTCTCTCTGCGTATTCCTTGCGCCACTGTAGACTTAAAACTTGACCCAAATCAAGCAATATTTTCCACATCGACATCATGATGAAAACATAATTCATACTAAGAGCTCTAAATATGGATTAAGAACAGGCTACGCGAATCGTACTACGAGTAAAATACAATTAAACCATCTGAAAAATTCCAAATCATTCGCGAACACTTCACAACCTTTTAAGAAAAAATCTTCAATCACTTTCTAGTGAATATCCAACCCCAAAGACTTCCTAGATCACGAAGACGTTTACCCAACAGGAAAAGGAGACTTTTTTTTTTACAATCAAGAACCCTTGCGATATCACAACCTTTTCGGTGCTGCTCTAATATGCGTTCTCCCACGAATATGTGATCTAAACTTACATTTAGGAATGAAAGCTTCTAAATAATAACCGTAGCCGTATGTTGGCTGGGGATGAACGATCGGAAAGTGAAGATGAAGAAGCTGAAGTAGTCAATAGGCGCAATCATGACGCTCGGGTAGATGGCCCCTGGGTTTTCGGCCTGCGGCGAGAGAACGATTGTCACTACTTTTACGTGGAGCGAAATTAAAGGAGAATGCGAAGCTGGATCCTACATCCATCCCGATGAGTGGCCGGCCTACCGATGCCTGGCGTCTAAAGGTTACAACCATCAGCAAAATTATGTTGACCCTGAAACCGGAGCACATACGCAAGCAATCGAACGATCCTGGCACGATGCGAAAATTGACATCATGAAATCCAAGAGAGGAGTACCCCCTTAATTACGTTCCAATCACACCTCAATCGGTACTGTTGGCAAATGTGGCGCAAAAATGAAGTGGACATGTTTTTGGCTTCCTTGGAAGATACCCGGGTTACCTACACGTGACACTACGACGATGGACAATATATCTGAACAACGCACTAATTTGTGAGGCTGACTTATTTGAACAACTCACACACTTGTTGGGCGAATAAGCGAGAGTGAAGAGAGAAAGAACACATATTAGAATGGCGATCGTGCCAACTTGTAGAACACATTTCCATGGTAGAACGCATATTAGAATGGTGAAATAACCGGTAGAACGCGTAGAGCAGCACCACCTTTTCAACAACTGATCTCAAAAAAATTAATCGTTCCCAAGTTTTCAAAACGTAGCATAATCTCCAAGATGAATTCCTGGATGAAAAACTTATAGAAAGATAAAAGATAACTTCGTTCCCTCCTCAAACTTTAAAATCGGTTATACACTCGACTAACTTTTTTTTCTCCCTTGGTCACAGCTCGCGTAAATGTTATTAAGTCATTCTCCTGCCAACGTCGTTTTCCTACGTAATCATAACCTCATCGAAACAACCGCATGAAACGAAACCAAAAGCCGTAATTTTCCTTGAGCTAGAAAATTTTACTCTCTTCTTCTCTCTCATAATCCTCGCCCTCTGCTCATCTTTCCTTATTTTTCTATGAATCGAACTAATTAAACACAGCTATTAAAGGCTCATCGATAAGGGGGAAAAATAAGTAAAGTAATAAAATCACCTTCGCCTACAAAACAGATGCCTATCCGCCCTTGCTACTCGAATAAGAAGTTGGAAAAAATTTGATCATTTTACGTTTTCTCATTTTTTTATCCTTTTATTATTGTTATTATTTTTCTTGATGTTGAAGATAAGGGAGAAGCTTTTCGAACAAATTCTTTAGTAATATTAAGCTTGGAAGATCGGAAGAATCTATGTTTTGCCGCAAAAAGATATCTTCCGCTAGTTTTTCTGCATGGAGATGTACCTGAAGCACAAGCTTACGAAATGGTATACGCATCAGGGCGAATAGAAACGCATGTCGCCATCTACTGCCCAACGTTGCCAAAGCTGTATTTACATCTTGGAGCATCGGAAAGCGAAGTGAAGATAGTTCGTGCTCGAAATATAGTTGACCAGTTGGTGTTTGAAGTGGACGAAGTTCAACCTGTTTCGATTTCTCCGCGTAAGTTGTAGCTTACATTAAAATATTTTCGAAAGCTAAATACTTACAGTCAATCATTATTAATCAAGCCATACAGACGAGCGAAGTGAATTTTAAATTTAGTCCCTATTTAGTTCGTTATATTCAAAATTATATTTTTAAGGGTTTCAAACAAGTACCTATGAACAAAGGAATGTCCGCAAACAAAAACTTTCATAATATCTTCGAATTTTGGGAAACTTTTAACATTCTCAATAATATCTTTACTGAGACCCCCTCCCCTCACTACTGGAAATTCTCGAGTTCGAGTTTTGACCATGCACTAGCTAAGTATACTACTTTTACACTAGGTCATTAGCTTTATACTAGGGTTCTATTAAGTTTGTTTTTTACTAAACTTCTATAATAGGTCTGTACTATTCTATACTACCTAGCCTAGTACTAAACTTAATTTACTACGCTAAGCTCGTCAATCAATAAAATGGAAGTTGAATCAATTATATTCGATACATCGATACAGTAGCCATGTGAAATCGATTATATGTGATACAACGATAAAGTCGATACGTTAAATCGATACCGTATCAATAAATTAAATTGGTGTAACTTAGCCTCTATATAAACAAGGAGTACCTAGTTAATTATAAATATGGCGTTGACCTGAATTTGAAATAAAATTCAAATCATTTATTCAAGTAGGCCTACGTAAGACGTATAAAGAGGCATTAAAAATGGTCTTCATTTATTTGGCTTTACCAGAACATTGTTTCAATCACAGTAGATGTCTCAAAAATATTTTAAAATTGAAATACTTGATTTAATTTCACCTTATATGTCTCGCATTTGTGATTATAACTTATATTCAATTAAATACAAGAGATTTTTTTATTTCTTCTAGTACCTTACAACATACAAACAACGAAAGACTCCTCTGCGAACGGTTTAGTTTTCCTGTCTTTTGACGATCGAGAGGATTTATGCGTTCTCGCCCGGGAATACAATTCATTACCAGTCAAGGATATTGATATCTACGAAGCACAATGGTTCTTGTTCGCTTATCATGAGGGTAAAAGAATACTCTACGAACACGACATGGCTATCGTGTGTTCCGAAAGACCATCCATGTACTTACGATGGGACAGTAGCGATCCTCACCAGAGAAAAATTAAGATCAATTTTTTCAAAAACCCATTCGATAGATATTGGTTTAGGACTCACTTCCACGATTCTATCACAGTCAAAAGTAAGTTTCAGTCAATTTTATTTACAAATAATTTAAGAGTCGGAATTATATAATCTTGTACTTCAAAAGACTCGACACCTACGCGTACGGAGTTTTAGAGAATGAATTTCCTCTTCTCGTCAATGTCAACGCCTCAGGTACCTACGTATTTTGATGACGAGGAGATATAATGAAAGGGAATATAGTCTACTTATAGATAGGTACTTAATATCAACCCAATCACAATTTTTTTTTTGTGCATGTGTAACCCGTAAAAAACGTCATACTCGAAAAACAGTATTTCACTGACTCAACTATTTAGAGCAGACCTCTAGAGGTACAAAGAATAAGATGATAATCGACTACTAAAAACAGACCTAAAAAGAAAATATTCCAAGGATAGTAACGGTATTTTATGCTACTTAGTTATGATGTGAGACTTTCAAGCCGTCGAAAAAATTCACTGCTCCCTTTCCCTGTCCACCTTTCTTTCAATGGGTGTAAGTAATATCTCACTTTTTAGTAAAACTCAAGCATTTCCAAAAATCTATAATATTTTCAGAACAAAATTAACATGCTAAGCATAGTCTATCTGCTTCAACATTCTCCTCAACACTCCTATTTGTATTTTTGTTTTCGCTGGCCTACCATAGACATGGTTCACGATAAAGTACGATTCACAGATGAAAAGAAAGCCAGTAGGCCTACATCGACTAAGTATTCTAAATGTTTCATGTTTTATGACGAGAAAATTCTTATAGAGCCAAAATTTTCTCAATGTACTCATACTTTTCTCATTTATTTTTAGACCCTGAAGAGGAGACAGAAGAACAAATAGAGAACAATGACAGAGAAACAAAAGAAAAACCACCGGGAAATGAAGAAGAGATGACAAAAAAAGTAGAAGACAAGGATGGAGAATCAGAAAAAAAAGCACAGGATAGCGATGAAGAGATAGAGGAAATTGTACAAGATAGTGATGAAGAAAAAGAAGAAAAAGCGAATGATAACAGAGACAAAAAGATAAGAAAAAAGATACGAAACAATAAAGTTACTGCTCTAAGTGAAGAAGATAGATGGAACTTATGTTTTCAAGCGCAGAAACGTCTTCCATATTATTTCAACCTGTTTGTGATACCTAAGTATGTGGATATTCCACGCGTATACGAATTTCACAACAAGTATCCGAAGGATGTGGAGGTGACAGAGCAAGATATTGCAATTAAATGTTCCTCAACACCTGAAATGTACGTACGTTATTACGAAGAACATGCGAAGGCAGTCAAGATATCATTCAATTTGAAAGATTTCCAAGCTCCTAAGCTAATTTGATACGTTCAATTTTAATTTGAAATTTCAAACAGGAATGTACGTTTTCTAATAATCTGTTGAAAGGGTATAAAGATAGATTTTCCAAATTTAAATTCATTTTTACAACACAATAGGTACCTACGTATTCTGTTCGTATCATCAATTAATACACTACGGATATAAACCTAAATCTCAAAAATTGATAAAATCGATTTTATGTGGAGAATAGCTAATGTAGTTTACTATTAGTAAATTATTAATTAGCCTACCTATTTATTAAAACACAATAAGAAGGACTTCAAATATATTCATTGATAATTCTTTTATTTCAAGTTAGCGGGCTGTTGTGCAAATTCTTATAAAAGTTGAAAAATAAAAATTATTTGAAATCTTATTTTTTTGAGGAGTGAGTGTGGGAGAGTAAAACGTGAATCAGATATAAGAGCGCTAATGGAAGGATTCTAATTAAAGGGATGAACAAAGTCTGAATTGAGAAGAAGAATAAGCTGTAATTGAGTCAACAAAAAAATTCAGGATTTGACGAGGGTACAGATCAGAATTACGGGCGTTGTAACACCACAAGAATCACTAGTAACTACTGAAATTTGAAAATAAAAATGCATGCTATTTACATGTCATTTTCCATACTTTTCCATTCGGGATTGTTCGTTAACGTTCGCGTTCAGGTGGGTTTAACGAGCAACGGGTGTTGGATGGATGGAGGGGAAGACTCGTCACCTGACCTGATCGCACAGACGCACACGAACTATAAAATAACTGAGAACCGTACCTTCTCTGCGTAGGTACCTTCATTCAGGACATATCATACTTCGCGCTTGCTTTGTCAAGGAAACCAATATTTTTGCTGTTCGTCAAGTTCGTTTGCTCGAGGTCGAGACACGAAGATTTGAGACACAATACAAAAATATATGCATCGAAGGTGCATCGCAATCTCGCAGACTGTCATTTCAAATTTTCAATTTTTTGAGATAACAAACAGTCAAAGACAGCTGACTGGTAGATGTTTTTTGTGAATCATATTATTTCCGGTTTAAAATTAATATTCTCAACGATGTTCATTTATGGGAATCTACGTTGTTATTGCTGTATTAATATCCAGTGATCCAGACAAAGATAATCATGGCTGCGATAATAGATGGTGCGTACTTTAACTCTGTTCATCTGTAGAACTTCCAATCTTTGAAATTTACTATCCTTGCTTTTTTTTAATTGTAGGCCTAGTTGTACGTATTCATTTATCAAATGATCCATTGCATATTGCTTCTTAAATTGTCAGTTGGAGCCCTCTTACACGCGTGATTCAATCATGGTGAAGCTATGTTGTGCTTTTGAATTCAGTTTCATTCTTTTGAAATTTTAACAACTAAATAATTGTCAAACAGTTGTATGAAGAACTGAAATATAAACAAGCTTACGAGAAAAAAAAAACGAAAGTTAAAGGTAGAAAAAACAAAATTAAAAAAAAAGAGAAATAAAAAAATAAAAAAAATAAAAAAAATCAGCACTTCTAAAAGGTCTAAAATGGGGGGGGGGGGGAGAGTTAGAACTTAATAAATAGATAAAAGGAGAAAGTGGTTATAAACAAATTAATGAAAGAATATTTATGTTTCAACAACTTAGAATTAATGGTAGGCGATTTTAAAAACAACATGATCGTTAAAATAGAGGGATAACAAGAGAATATAAAATAAATTAAAAATGAAATAACTTAATATAATAAAAAAATGACGGCTTCCTTAACGAAGTTAAACGAGGAACGCAGGGAACCTGTTTTATGATTCGAATGAGATTTGGTATTGAAAATTCAAGGAAGCCTAGATCATATATAGCTCGACAGTCGAAATTTTTCTAAGTCCCTCTCCTATCATATATGGCTCGAGAGTCGAAATTTTTCTAAGTCCCCCTCCTATCATATATAGCTCGAGAGTCGAAATTTTTCTAAGTTCCCCTCCTATCATCTATAGCTCGAGAGTCGAAATTTTTCTAAGTCCCTCTCCTATCATATATGGCTCGAGAGTCGAAATTTTTCTAAGTCCCCCTCCTATCATATATAGCTCGAGAGTCGAAATTTTTCTAAGTTCCCCTCCTATCATCTATAGCTCGAGAGTCGAAATTTTTCTAAGTCCCTCTCCTATCATATATGGCTCGAGAGTCGAAATTTTTCTAAGTCCCCCTTCTATCATGTATAGCTCGAGAGTCGAAATTTTTCTAAGTCCCTCTCCTATCATATATGGCTCGAGGGTCGAAATTTTTCTAAGTTTTTCGCTGGACGGCGCACGGCGCACGGCAGATTTCTCAAATAGCCCCCCATAAAACAGGTTCCCTGTTAATAATAAAGTTTCAGTCTTCTTCATTGGAGGAGAGATCATACGTTGATGGAAATTTTTCCCGGTGTGTTACTCCAAATTGTGATGGTTCTTCAGGAGAAGCGCTAGGTGTATTTTGACTCAGAAAGTTGGGGATTTCTTTTTCTTTTTCTTGGATTTTCCAATTGACTTGAAGGATCTTCCTTTTGATTGCATTTCTTTTGCGACTTGCCTTCCCTCGACGATTTTTGGTTTTCCTCAATTGTCGTTTTTCGCGTTCTTCTAGGGAAATATATGCTTTTGCGGATTCCTCCCTTTCCATTTCCTCTCGTACACGTTCTATGTATGGTTGTTCGTGGTCGGACTGTTGTGTTCCCATAAATGAATGTAAGGCTGCCAATGAGAAATCAAATTCTCTTTTCATCTTGTTCCTTCGAACCTCCAGTTCAGGGTCATTGGTGTATGATGGAGCGGTAATGTAGTTTAAGAAATTATTGATATCCATCTATATGTGGAGGTAAGAAATTAAGAGACAAATTGAGATGTGTTTAGGGAGAGAAGGAAGGGTGGGATACCTAATCCAAATCGACAGCGAAATGCGCTCGTTCATAAAACAATAGCGAATTTCGCTTGATTGAATTAGGAAGAAAAAAATATAATTATATATTATATATGTATAGTTATTTTTTAATTTTCCATTTCTAAAGAATAAAGCGAGGAAATAGGACGGGTGAGTATTCTTTGGTTTGAAAATTTGACCTCAGCTGAACGTATGCGTTGGTCGCGTCCATAATTTATATTTACGATTTTTCCTACTTTCCATTGAAGTCTGGGCTTATCTTTATTTTGGATTTGAACTATATTGCCGATTTTTGGAGTCTGGGTGGAGGTACGCTTTTGCTTAGGAGGATGAAAGTGTTCTTTTAGTGTCTGTAAGTAAGTTCCTCTCCAGACCTGCCAAAAAGTATTGAGTAAAGCCTTCTGTTGTTGGTGTAATCGTATGAGATCATTTTTTATTAATGAATGATAATTTAAATTTGAGTCAGAGGGACATAATTTGTTGGATAATATACCTAAGTGAGGTTGGTTTAAAAAATGTGCTGGTGTTAAGATGTTTCCTGATTCATAAGATTCTGACTCTATGTAACAAAGTGGGCGCGTGTTTAATAACGCTTCAATATGCGTGAAAAGCGTTTGTAGCTCAAGAAATGAGAGGAGACGTTTCCGTAGACTTTTCTTAAGACTCCTTTTTACGCTGCCCACCAATTTTTCGTAAAGGCCCCCTTGCCATGGGCTTTCTACACAGATGTAGTTCCATGTGAATTCTTGGTGTAATTCCTGGAAGGCTTTGATCTGACTGCCGTCATCAGAATAAAACGAAGTAGGTGTGCCTCGTCTGTTTATGAAACGTTGTATTGCTAATGAGAAATGTGTTAGGGACATATCTGGTGTGAGTTCTAGGTGAATCGCACGTGTAGTAAAACATGTAAATAAACAGCCATAGGCTTTTTTCAGTTCTTCATTTTCAGTTAGGTATTGAAGAATTCCAAAATAGTCTAATCCAGTATGCTGAAATGGAAGAGATTCGTTTGTGCGAATTGAAGGTAAAGGAGGAACTGGAGGATAGGCAAAAGGACGACTATCAATTGATTGACAAATCACACATTTTTTAATCGTTGCAGAAATGATTCGACGACCACAGGGAAGCCAATAGTTTTTGCGCATCATGCAAAGTGTATGTGCTACTCCCGAGTGAAGTAATATTTTATGATAATATAAAATGAGTTTTTTTGTATAAGCGTCATTTTTTGGGAGTAGAATGGGAGCATGATTCTCAAATGATGATGTATTGTTGACAAAACGAGAGCCACAGCCTAACAAACCGGTTTCTTCATCGTAGAAAAGGGTGAATTTCCTTTGAAGTTCATCATTCTTCTTGTTTTTTATGTTGAAGATGGTTGCTGAAAAATGTAAACGTTGGATGTATTGTAGCCAAATTATTTGGGCTTTTTGGATAGTAACATGGAGAAGTGGACCTTTTATACGATTTTCAGGACGAGTAGTAAATTTTAAGCAGTGAGCAGTTATTCTCCATAATTTAGGGAGACATGAATATTTTTCATGGCTTATTTCATATGGTGGCTTGATCAACTCTGTTGTAGTGAGTAGTGTCGTTTCTTTTGGGTTATGACAACTTTCTTCTTCACTTATCAGTTCATCATTAAAAGAAGTAATTGGCCAGAAATCTTCTGAAAAATTCAACCACGGTGGACCAGTCCACCAAATGTTGTTGATTGTTTCTTCGGTGTTGACTTTTGTAAGGAGGTCGGCAGGATTCTGTACTGAAGGAACATACCGGATTTCGCGAATATTTTGCTTCTTAATAAATGAAACACGATTTCTTATGAAAGTAGGCAAAACTTTTTGCGACTCGTAGTACCAGTTTATGACACATTTTGAATCAGACCATATCACTGGTGCTTGAGATAATGAGACAGAAGAATTTTCTCGGACAAATGTGAGGGCCAGTGCTCCTAAGTGAGCGGCTAATAGTTCCATTCGTGGAATAGTTAGAACCTTTTGTTTGGATGAAGGTCGAAGTCGTGTTTTTGCAAAATATAAATGAGAGGAACAACATTCGTTTTCTTGAATCCGGATGTATATTGCTGCGCTGAAAAGATTTTGGGATGCGTCTACAAAACAGTGTAATTCAGAAATCATTGATAATTTTATCAGGCGAAGAATGGAAAGTTTGAGGAGATTAGGAAGAGACAAGTGAATAATTTCAGACCATTCTTCGCGTAATGTGACTGCTTCTTCATCCCATGTTTTTGTTAACGGCCAAATTTTTTGCATGAAAAGCTTGATATTTATTATAAAGGGTAAAAAATAACCACAAGGATCAAAATGGGAAGCGAGGATAGAGAGTACATTTCGCTTTGTGCAAGGAAGATATTGAGTAAAATCAGTTATATTTTTCTTGAGAGAAATCATATCTGTTTTGATGCACCAATTTAGGCCTAAGAGTGAAAACGTGTCTTCGGATACTGATTCATCCAGGTCTCTTTTGTTTATCTGCTTTCGGATGTTGCTAGAGTTGGATGTCCATTGGCGCAAGTTCATGGATGCATCTTGGAAAATTTCCTTTGCTGCGTGATAAAGTTTGATTGCTTCGGATTCGGATGATGTTCCAGTAATTAAATTGTCAACATAAAAATTGTTGAGAAGCTTTTCTGTGTAAGGAGATGTTGATCTTTTGAGATGGATGTGGATAACTGCGTTTAATAGGAAAGGTGAACTGATGACGCCGAATGGAACCCGTGAGAACCTGTAAGTGACTAGTGAGCTATCTTCCTTCGAAGGTGATTCTATCCACAAGAAACGCATATAATCTCGATCTGCGTCATTTAAGCCAAGTTGTAAGAAAGCTTTTTCAATATCTGCAAGTAATACGTATAGGTAATGACGGAAATCTATCAGTAGTCTGCAGAAATTTTCTAGAAGAAGGGGTCCCTTATACATGCATTCGTTCAGGGAAAATGATCCTTTCGTCTTTGTCGAAGCATCGAATACAATTCTCAATTTCTTGCCTGGTTTCTCAACAAAATGATGCGGAATGTAATGAGCTAAAGATATATTCAGTTCTTTCGTAGGGACTCGTTCGATAACTCCTGTCTCTAAATATTTTATTATTTGTTCATGGTATGAGTTGAATGTTTTAGGTTTACATTGAAGTTGCTTCAAGAGTGAACGTAGTCTTCCTTTGGCAATTCCGAAGTTGGTTGGAATGTCTGGAGGGAATTGGAGCCAAGGAAAAGAGACGAAATACCTATTATCTCTGATATTGAGCGAATTATGAAAAGACTTGATGGCGATATCGTTATCATTGACTGCAGGATCGTCTTTAATTCCTAGGTTCTCTAATTTGTAGAACTGTACAACGTCTCGGATAGACGTTTGTTGTATGTCTGCTTTCTCTAATTCAACTCCGAGCATACAATTAATAGGTTCTGACATGTAGGTTGGTGGATTTGAGATTTTATGACGACCAGCGAAAATCCAGCCTACCTTAGTATTTCGTAAATATACAGTGTTTGATAGGGGGATCCTATGCAACAATCGGAAATAATCACGAAATGATCTGTACGTTAGTTTTGGCTATTTATTCATTCATTTGGGTGTTATATAAGCGTTATGCTTCGGAACTTTGCCTGCGAGTGTGCAGGCTTCTTAAATTACATTGCATTGTAGGCTATACATACGATAAATATACTCGCATTCGCGACAGGGTCTATGTTTTTCTTTTTCCCCTTAATGTCCACTATCTCTCAGTGTTTTCCACATATTCCTACTGTTGAGGGGAGTGCTTTTAATCATTTTTGCATAATATTTAGTTTTGGTTTCTCGTATCATTGTCGTCACATTATTTCTAAAAATTTTATATCTTTCGATCAAGGCCTCGTCATTGGGATTTTTTTTGGATTATCTGGATTATTTTTTAAAAATGCATACTATACTTCTAAAGAGCTGTAGAAACATATAGGTACTATTTGTATGCTTGCATGCTCACTCAAGCAAGAAACATGTATGCATACCAGTATAGACTCCCCGTTAATCAATATAAAGTGGAAAGTTTAAAATGTTAAAATGGAAGCATACTTGATTGATTTCTAATGAAAATGTTTTTCTCATCTCGCGCTAAATAGGTTTGTCGATGCTTTTCCAAGACTTCTTCAACGTCTTGAGAATTATTTCAGAAAATCCATAATTTCAAAGGAAATGGGCCCACACAAATCGAACTTGGTGCGTAAAAGAGAAGTCTCCTAAAAAGCAAACCGAACTCTATGAACCAAGAAATCTCAAAATTTATAGATAAAGAAAAATCAGAACGATTTGCCCATCGAAAATTCGTCAGATTCTAATAAATTTGTTCATTTTCTCGAGTTTGTAATCGTTGCTTTTTTTATAATTGGCACAATTTTGGCGTACTATAAATACCTATGGCAAGAAAACAAAAGTGTAATGTATTCTTGGGTAGGTAGGTAATAGGTAAAGATATACAAAAAACATAATTACATTATCCATGAAGCTTAGACCTTATTTATCATCTCTCTATTATTGCATTATGCAATTTTATAGGACTACCAGTCAAAGGAATATGATGACGGTAAGCGGTACAAATGAGAATTAACCAGGACCGAATCGTTTTGGAAAGTGAGAAATTTTTCTTTCTTTGCGATTGAAGGATGACTTATATATACCAATGGTATTACTCGTTTTTAATTTGTATCACCGCGTACAAGTACACGTGGTGCTTATATCTCGGCAGTAAAGAAGAAGAAAAGAAGTTTGTTTTATTCATGTGAAATACCTACTTTGAGTATACACATACTTACTGAGATTATATTCATGAAGTGTATGAATTATTTTTGAATACTGGTACACGCAATCGAAAAATTACAACATTTTCAACGTAGAAGAAAAAATAATTAGTGTTTTTTCCATTTTAAGATTTGAATGAGAAAAACAAATAATTGAATACAAGAGCGTTTACCAGAGAAAGGAACTAAAGATCATTCGCTGATGGCATTCGAACATAATGATAGGTACCTAGATAAAGAAAAGAAAAACTATCTACCTCAATCACGGAAGTCCGCAGGTAAGGATTCAACCACAAGTTCCGTTAGCATCTCTTTATACAATGCCACTATATAAGTCTATCTAAAACTACGCAATTACTTCCGCTGAAATTTTCAAAAATTTACTAATTTTACAATAAGTACTTTCTACGGAGTCCTAAGTTTTCTGTTTCAGTCAATTTTCATACGTACTACTCCAAGTTTTGAAATTTAAGAATTAGACTGTGGGACAACGGAAAAGTGAATTTACAAGGACCGATGAGAAATGGCTGCACTTCCTCAAGTTTTCACTTCCTCGTTACTGACAAGATTATAACTGCCATATTTTAGTTTGATTTTATTTCGAATAAACTTTCTAGGTGAAGGCACCTAACTTCAAATTAGGTTTCTCATGGTAGGAATAGTAAATTTTACTCAGTTACGATACTTATGCCCGAGAAAAAAAGGTCCGTTAGAAATTTGATTTTAATTGATAAACTCCCGTAAATCTATTAGAAAATAGGGAACTAAAATTTAGAAGCAGAATATGTTTTTGGTGAGCGGAAAGACAGAGCTTTTTTCATTTGGAGATAAGTAAATCTGGTGTGGAGGCCGTGATGGTTGAGAAACTACATTCGTTGTAAACCAATTTTGAACTTTTAAATTGGTATATTCGAACACACCGGAATAAGTAGATAGGAGGTATGGTACAGTTGCCCAGAACTATTGGAACATTCTTACTTCATTTCCTTGAATCAGAAATATAATATTTTTTTTTAAAAATGATGATGTAGATAGTTTGCTCACCGTGAGAAAAATCGCACTTGACCGTAATGTGGTGTGTTGAGGAAACATTTTAATTCTATAAAAATGAAATGTATCAAAAGGTATACAAAAAATTGACCACAAAATAATAAGAAATATTATTAAAATAAAGCTGCCTGATTTGAAAGTACAAAATCTACATAGTTTTATCCCTTAAAAATAAGAACCTGGTAGACTATGAAATAAGAAGTAAAGTATACATAATTGAAATACGTTCATCCACTAATAAACACCTTGACATTTTTGAGGGAAAACAAAATTGAAAAATTCATGTTTTATATTGGCGCATAAATTTATGGTAAGCTCATTCTAATTATAGCAGTGTATCCTTATAAACTAAATTCACTTAAATTTAATAATCTCTAATAGTAAGCCTTGTAAGTCTTTACTCTTATCTCATTAAAATCACAACATGTACATTAAAAGAGTAAATATATTGCAAATAGTAATAGCAATTGCACTTGTTTTGTACAGTGTTTTCAGTATAAAAATTGGACCAAAAAAACAAAAATAAAGAAAAACTGAATATGTTCAGATTTCTTAACAAAGGGAAAATGAATGAGTTATAAAATTGTTCTTCACCTTAACATATTTTAGCAGGTAAGAAACAGGTTGAAAAACTAGACACTTGAATCAATTAATTACTTAATTTAATTCACTTTCGACGATTTTGTAAAACTATAATTCGTATCAATGTCAGGTATCAAAGAGAGGAATGAAATATAAAAGAAAACATAGTCATTACGAGCTAAAACAAAGAATAAATTTCCAACTTTTTGAACATAAATGAAAAATAACAATACCTATAATAATGGACAACCTCATCAGAAAATATGAAATAACTCACGCCAGAAAATAGAAATAAATAAAATGCAAACAAAATTGAAATTATAAAAATTGGTATAAACTTTTATAAAAATCAAACAACTCAGCCGAAAGGCAACGTAATACTTACTTAGAGACAATTATGAGAGAGGGGAAAAAATAGAATAAATAAAAGAGAGAAAAAATACCTGTAATGACATCGCAAAGGTAAAATATCTTTCCTCGCAACGATATTCTACAACATAAATGCGCGCAACAATTCTAATTTTTTGACTAGATTAATAATTGGTCCTCTTCCCTTGGAGTGTGCGATGCGTTTTACAAAAGAACACTGGCAAAATCCAAAACAAGATATTTATACAATACCTTGTACTTCGAAAAAGAATTCAGCTTTCAACTCGTTCAGTGGCGTCGTTATTCTTACTTAAAAGACTTTCTTCATTACAATAGGCAGGTTTCCTTCTCAAAGTACCAGTCAAGATATCGTCGCTGTAGAAAGTCAAAATAAAACTTATTAGAATTGACTACAATGTTATTTTATTCTTTCTTGTTTCACTCTTCTTATATAACAATTCATCATGAGACTGATCGAAAAAAAGTGCAACAAAAAATAAGATAATATACCAAAATCACAATAATATTTGTAATAATAATAAGATGCTTCTAATTTTAAATTTTCGAAGATAATATCAGCTATACATATAACTTTTAAATAACACCATGAGAATTTTTAAAAAAATAAACTATCATTGAGTTCGAACGTAATCACTTCATTTCATTTTTATAAAAATTTTCTAATTAAGCCTATCCGTTTCAATTTAACCGCGGTCGTGTAATAAAAATTAGTTCATGTCTGTACCGTATTTTTCTTTCAATATACACGTACGCTACAGATTAACCAAACTACTTCATTTTAAAACGTAGATATACAAGGAAAATTTAAAAGTCAATCAGAATATTAGTTTACAGCGTTATAAAACAAAGCTGCACCGATATTGTCAACACCACAAATGTTGTACAGTACGATTCATAGATACAAAATTGAAAACAATAATACAGGTACTCACTGAATATCCATCGATTGTGTTCTTTCACCTTTCTTCTTTCCTAGAACATAAGCTAGGGCAACAAATAGTAATGTTATAGCGATTCCTCCAATGATGGCGTATACTACGAAAGTACTTGACTTGTCAAAAATAGAGGACGTTTCATGAAGAATTTCCTGTAAAAAATATTTAAAACTTACTCATATAAACTAATAGTGTTTAAACGATGGAACTACGGAAAAGAAGAAAAAAGAAACACACGACGAAAAGATATAGGTAGGTATACTGATAATTAATAATTCGAAAATCGCAGTCAGGGGATGCGCCTCTTCAAAGTTTTCAGCATGAATGCCGTCCTATAAAGAAGAAGTGAGCCACTTTTAGAAGATACTTTTTACAAGGAAAACGATAAAGATTATCGGCAATAATTTGAATTTTCTACAAAAAGTTAGGAGCAATAAACAGCTTCGGCAACGATCAGTGGATTCATCATAAAAGGGGAAGGAGAAGAGGCGCAGTGATCTGTTGATGACTTGTAATCAAAAATATTGAAGGTGACTTGATTCCAAACTTGCCCTTGGTTTCGCCACTAAATACAGGAAGCACAAAAAATATTCAGCTCGATACGTTTCTAGACGTTACGACCTAACTTTACAAGAAAATTTCTGTTATTATTTCTCAATGTAGCCTAATTTTTCCCTTGATCATACAGGTACATCATTCAATTATTAGAAGAAATGATTTACATAGATTCTGACAGCTCTTTTCAATTCTGAGCAGTACACTTCCGATTATCCGACCAGCCGTATTATTCGACCTCAAAAATTTGCTCCCGATTATCCGATCTCTCGATTAACCGAATTTTTCCGTATTATCCGAACCGTAATTTTTCCAACCTCCGTATTATCTGAACTCTCTCCGCGTTATCCGAACCGGATTTTTATCCGAACTTTTTATTATCCGAACCACCCATTACCCCAGTTAGGTCGGATAATCGGAAGTGTACTGTACCTAATATGCAAACAAGAAATAGGTAGCTATTATACTTCTTTTTTTTTTTTCTTCTTTTTTTTTTGGAATACATGAGAATGAATTTTAAAATACTTGTCTGTGGATTATCACTATTTAGTACGGCTTAGGAGAAATTTGAAAATCACATGAGTGTGACAAAAAAAAAAAGAATTATTTGGAGAAAAAAAAAATCAAAAACATACCTCTAGATTTGTTTGATAATCGTAGACGTAAATTGTGTCCGACAGCTGATATTGATTGATTGAATTCACGCGGATATCTAACCGTTTCTTCGACTTTTCACAGTCTGGTTTACTTGTATTGCAAAAAAATACGGACTTATCATCTGTTCCTAGCCAATACATAATACCACTGTGGACAGCAAACTGTTTGTTTTCAGCTTCGTCTTCAATGTCTTTGACTTTCTGTAATTACAATTATGAGATTCTCTCAATAGAAGAAAAATTACAGCCGTGGAAAATTAGAAGTCGATGAATATGAAATTATACATTGTGACAGTAATGTGAAAAACTTTGAAGTTAAAATGGATTAAATTCTATGATTTCAAGAGATTTGGACCACTTTTTTCAGACGAGGATCTACAACTGTACTTTAGAGGAAATAAGACGAGAGAATTTGCTGCACGGTGAAAAAAATAAAGATCACGTGTCACATTCCCTTGACAATCTTCAAAAAACATTAGATTTTTACAAACAAAATAAGGTCGATACAATCCCCACAAAACGTAATTATACAAACGATCCCTAATTACAATTAAACAGCAGGTCTGACAGCGTTTCGGCCGTGTGGCGTAAAATTGCCACTTTTTGAGGGAATGGCTGTCTTTTTTGCGACTGCTTTGTGGCAAACTTCAAGAGGTGATGGCAATTTCACGCGACGAGAGCTTAACCCTGTCAGATCTGCTGTTCAATTTGTTAGTACAGAATGAACCCGTTTTAACCCAAAAATGAAGAAAGTGGGGTAAAATAGACCAGTGGTGCTCAACCTTTTTGGACATGGGGCCACATAGAATGAGTTGAAAACTCTCACGGGCTACAAAAAAAAAGTAAAATGTTCATTGCTTTTTAATAGGTAATCATCAGGTCAGCAGTAAAATATGGAAAAGAAGGAACACAATTTCATACGTTACAAAATAGTGTTCACTTCTTAATCATCAAATTTCTTGCCATTTTCATTTTTGCCTTTTTTTCCTTTTCTCCTTATTTTTTTATTTCTTGTTACGGGCTCGCGGGTCGGATGAAAACCTTTCCGTGGGCCAGATCTGGCCCGCGGGCCGTAGGTTGAGCACCCCTGAAATAGACCAAAGTAGTCTAAAAATTACGTACTTAAAATGCAATCGAGTTTATCTTCTCTATCAATAATAAGAACAATTAAAAATAAATTCAGAAGGAAGGATTTGGGAACAGAAGTTCTATTTTAATTATATCCTAAGCATATCAAAAATATATTCGCCCGTTATACGATATTAAACATTTATCGATTCATTTTACAATAGCCAAACGACTTACCGTCGATTGTTCTCCATTAAAATTGAATGACTGCACCCAAATTTTGTAATCATCCGCAAGTATGCGTAAGTATAGACGATTGGTGGCAGCATCTTTAGTTAAATGATTCGGTTGCCTTAATTCAGGTCCGATGATGGAAGCGAGACTCGTGTTCATTGAATATTTAATGATGAACGATTTACTTTTTTCTTTCTCAAGCCAAAATAAAGTCCCACTAAAAGGAAGAAAAATACAACATTTTAGTAAATACACACAAAAAAATCAGAAGTACTTACTCAACGTATCATTTACTTACTTATTCTTGGGTGAGAATAATAGATTTCTAGGTTCTCTGGTAAGATCGTACTTTAAATTCGGACATAGTTCAACATTGTTACTTCCCTCTGAGCAAACTTTAATCACCGAAGAAGTAGAATTTTTGTACTTGAAATACGCTACAGGCTTTCCAGTACTCGAGTTCGTCAAGAAGCCCAAAAGATCGTCAACCTTTCCTAAGAAAGAAGAGCAACATGATTTAAAGATATCCACAATTTGGACGAACGTAATGATCTTCAACTCAATGAACATACCCCCTTTAAGGTAAAAAAATAGAGATTTTTTCGTCCCACCATCTCTGCTGATTGAAAATATTTGAAATTTCTGATTTTCAAAACATCGTAAATGTATATGCGACCGGTCGGCGTAAACGATTTTCCAGCCACCGGTCGAGCTGCATGGCGGTATTTCTACTTGAAATTCGCCTGTTGCAGAACTATTTACATATACTCCTTTCAAAAAGTTTTTGTTCGCGTCTATATCGGCCCACACGAAATATAGAATCGTATGATTTCCTGTGCCTGCAAATCGAGAAAGTTATCAATATTATGGTACACCAATAATTATTGTTTGTGCGGCTCATCTTTAATAACCTTATCTACTAACTTACAGAACAAACGTAAATGATAATAAAAGAATTAAGCTTTTGCAGGAGCCAAAGAAGGACAAATTCTTCAAACTACTGTATGATTAAAACTAATTTTTGAAAGCATTAGCAATTAGCTATTTTTCGTAGTTGAGGAACTTCTTATCGATCATAAAATATCATATCGGTTACAATGTTATCAATCGCTTTTCAAACAGTTTTATTCAATCACGAAAGAATTATTTTCATTTCTAAAAGCCGTGCCTTAAAATTGGTCATTTTAGCCTCCTAAGTAAGTAGGTAACTTATAATCTTTTCGGTCTTCTCTCAACTTTCAAACGCGTAAAAATAGCTCGGATACCTAGTTACATCGTGCTCCATTGCTGAGAAGGAGTAAAAAAAGGAGGGAATTTTGGAATTTCTAGCCTTAAATCGAAGATTATTAAAATGTTCAAGTTCTCATTGGCATCTTTAGCTTATCTTCGAGTTTAAATTTCCTCATGCACGTAGCTCGGATTATAGCTCAAAATTGTTCAATTTTTCCAGTTCCTGAAGTAGGTCGAAGCAATACCCACCCTCTTACATTGTCGAAAGTACTAGACTCTTATTTTACTACGTATGGTCTTTGCCTAGCCCGTGCTCTTATAGAACCCAAGCCTCCAGAATCTTAGTTCAACATGCGCGCTCATAGAGAAACCTCGTGAACAGTTCGCTCTATAAAGTACCACAGTGTCTTATACTCGATACCCTGAAGTTTTCTGGTCGAAAATTTTGGCTACGCAAATCCATAATTTATTCACAACACTTTCACGTGGAAAAGAAATCGTCATAAACTTTTCCGAGATTGTATTCTTGGAGTAGGTAACTCAAGTGTGATGACTTCTAACAGTATTGTTATGAAATCTAATGAAATAGACCTGCTTCGTGACCGCTACCGTGCTTGCTACCACGTGCTTAAATGGATTTCATTTCCGATTCCCTCACTTTGTGTAGCGTTTGATCTTGGTTTCTCCGTAAATGAAAATTGGTAGAGATATCGGAGGGAAATTTCAATATCTTATATCTTTCTTTTTCTATCGACTCTTTCAACTAGGCCACGATTTTGTCTTTTCTGGGGTAAAGAAACTATACTCAAGTGCTTCCCCTGAAGAATCCTATTCAAATTAGACTTATGCTATCTAATACAGCCATAATTGCACACTTTCAAATTCTCATCTCCCTTTACTGATATCTCGAAATCTGTTAACGAAATTCGGTAATTGTACAATTTTGAATAAAGTCGCAAAAAGGTTTGTTTCACAACTACGCAAATCGAGTTTTGAACGCTATCCCAAAACCTCTCCACTTTTTGGCAAAGCACGAAAAATTTGTACGGCGACAGTTTTTCCGTTCAATTGTACAACACAGAAATTTGGCAGCGTTTTTGAATTGATGGGCGCATTTTAATAGTTCTTATTTTGTAAGAAGAAGTCTCTGTCGTGGTTTAACGAGTTCTCGTCTCTATGGTTAATGTAGCTTGAAGGTAATTAACCGTAAATTCTACGACGCGAATATTTCGTAAATTCCCATGTACACTGACCACGACGGGATGCTCGATCCCATTCAGCCGCACTTTACAAATAATTCATCTTCAACTAGATAAGATTGTTTTCTAAAACTCGTAATTGTCGTTGACAATAAAAGTTCTCTGTTGCCTCCAAATCTGAAAGAACTATCGTCTCAAACTAGACTACACAAGAACGAAAGGTAGGCCTAAATAATGAATTTTTCCAGTCTCACATGAAATTTTTGTTGTGATGTACCATTTGTCGACTCTTAGAACAATTTGTACAGTTTCCTACACTTCATTTTTTTTTTTTACTATTTGCTGTACGAATTGAAAGACCGAGTTGAAAAAATAAATTTCAAAAAATTACAGCGAATTGACCACGCGTCTTTGTCATATTCTTCACGTTTGCTGCAACGAGTCGCGAGAGAGAAAGGAAAGAAAAATGTACGTTGGGTTGTAATTATAGACTTGTTAGTCAATTACACGAAAATATATTTCTTAGGAACAGCTTGTCTTATTCACCTAATTGCCGCACTCTCAATTTTCTTCAATAAAATATTCGTGATGGCTGTTCTAGAGGAAGTACACATATGACATAGATTTACAATCTGATAAAATAAGTACGAGTACTGAGCGAGACTGCAAACATACGAGATTGAACGTACCGGTATAAGCACTTATATTATGTAGATAATTTTATCGATTAATTATTATTAGCCCACAATGTAATTTTTCTCGAGTACACATTATTGAATGAACATCAACAAATAGTTCATGAGAGTGCGACTAGAATTGACAAGACAAGCAACCAACTGGACCGCGTGGAGTTGTAACACGTACACTAACACTCTGGTTGAAGTCTTCGTTACTTTCAAGGTGATTTCAAAACCATAAAGAAATTATCTCCCTTCCATTCTTTCGACACGATGCCATGTCTATAAAAATTAAACATCAAATAGGTACAATTCTTTCGTATTCGTAATAATATTTTTTGTACACCTTGACTATAGTCTACTAGTTTCTTTACGAAAAAAGACACATAAAACCTGACAACATCGACTTCTGCTTGGGAAGTTTCCGTAAAGGAAAATCAGATTCCGTACTGCAGCATAACTTATTAGATTGAATACAGAAAAAAATAAGAAAGTACTTTAGGTGATGAGAAAAACTTCTTTAACTATGAATTTCTGAATATACGCGACCAAACTTCAATATCACAGCGTTTCGAAAAAAAAAAAACCTGAACTCATAATATTTTTTCTTCACTCTTATCAACGCTATCGTGACTCAAAATTATGTTTTCATCACTGAAAATAAGCTATAGTTTTCCTAATTGTCATATTATGAAACAAACTGATGTGACTCCATCCTCCCCGAAAATCCTATCGCCTAACTCGTACTACCAATTTTCGCTACAACTTATTCAAAACAGACAGATTTTCATGGTACATACTTCAGAATCACTACTGCGCTAACACCGATCTGCCACCCCAACATGATTTTAGGAAAAACCGTAATAAACAACAAGCCTTCGCTTACTTCCAACAATAGACATTAAAGTCTTCTAGTCTAAAGCCGACTGCTTGTACTCCAAATTTTTGTTACGCAAGAAGTATATCTGTGGAAATCGAAATACCGCAGTTGTTATCGGATTGAGAAAGAAGACGTACCCAAAATACTTCATGACTATAGAACTCTGGTGGTAAGGCATTTAACGCAACGAAAAAACGCAACTGAAAAAAAATGAAAAATCTTCGAAAATACCACGTAGTCACCAGCTCACATTTTTCCAGGCTCCCAGGATCTCGGGAGACGTCGCGTCGGTTACTGTGAATCTAATTCGTATAATATGAAGAGGTGAGAAGCATCTGAGAATATGAACAAGGCAGTTGATAACGATTAAGAACAATTCTTTTCCTTTAACATCCCGACACCTATAACCCATCAATTTTTTTCCTCCGTTTTTCTCGAAGAAGAATAATACGTAAATATGCACTAATAATTTATGAAAATACAGATTAATTATCAGGGGTGAAGTTGGCTTTGAGTTCCAGGGTAGGCCCTCAGAAATTTTTTCCCGTCCCTACCGAATAATTTTTCCCTTTACCAACAAAGCAAATGACTAGTCGGAGAAGTGATCAATTTTTTGTAATTAAAAGAGTTACATAATATTATACTTTAGGAATTAAATTTAAAACAGTTGCCAAAATTTTAGGTCCTCTAAATCGTGCTCCGCTTTTTTAATCTTCTTGCTGGTGGTAGTAAGAGCGGAACCATGATTTACCAACCATTTTTGGACGTATGGGCTCGGATCGAATCTTTCTAAGGGGGGGCGTTAATTTTGAGGAACATACAGTTCGCCACGTTTTTGACCAACAATTTGGAAAGTTCTCAGGGGGGAGGGGGCATTTGTTCGTCTGAGTCATCTAGTTCACTGGCACTCACATTTTTAGTTTCATTTCGATCGGTGGTTGACTGAACTTGCTCACGTTCAACGGGTTTGATAGGAACTACGGCTTCTCCAATACTTTTTTTTCCCTCATTTTTTGCTCGGAAAAATGCGGTAATTTTTTTATTTGTCTCGGAATTCATCATGATTCATGGAAATAATTCAAATTGAACCAAATTTTAAAAGCAGAGAAACCAAACACGAAACACTCGGAATGAAACAAATCACAATTCACAGTACTTCAAGTCAACCAATTGAACTATTCATCGGAAATCGGGATGGAAGAGTTCGTTATCTTTTTTTTTTTCGGTTTTTAAGTGAAATATCCTGCACACATACACTACCTATGCAAAACTCCAACACACTATTGTCAATCGCAATCATTTCGATAGAGAGAGAGAGATAAATTTTATCGCAATATTTTGTAGTTTCTGAAGGAAGGCAATATATTCTCTAGGATACAGAACATAATTTTGATTGGAAACGCGCACGTATGTTAGTTTTTATATAATTTGAGTGAATCTTCCAGGGTAGGCCGTGATCTACCCTGGATTTGGCTGGGGTAGGCTGCGCCTAACCGGGCCTACCCTCAAAACCAGCCCTGATTATTATTGAATTTGAAAGACTTCTTGGACGCATCTAAAATTGTAAATGATTATCATTGTTTATTTCATAATTTATTCTAAAATCTTTGGTTATATGCAAAGGCTACGAAAAACTTTGAACAAAAAAGTTTTGTCCTGAGAACACAAAATTTTTTTTTTCAAAATCTTGCTCATCCACGAACAATTTTCCGAAGTTGACACCAGTGACAGGCAGTATTCTGCTATGAAATTGACTCTAGAACGTATACATTAAAATTATTCAGGCACGCTGGCCAGATTTTTTCAAAACCGAAAGAGTATTCAACCAAAATTAAATTGACAAGCAAAAAAAAAAAAAAAAAAACGTCAAACCTGAAAAAAGAGTGAAAAAGAGTATTTTTGAAGTGCTCATGTGCAAAACAGAGTATAAAGAGTATAAATTTCCAAGAAAAGAGTACTTTCAGTAAATTAAAAAAAAAGAAAGAGTTCTCTTTTTCCACTACCTCAAAAGAGTACAGTACTCTTAAAAAGAGTACGTCTGGCCAGCCTGTTCAGGAGAGGATATAATTACTTCCCGCAGAAACGTAGTCACCGTCATCGCAACGGGCAACTACTCGTACATCAAAAATATCAACAGTAATTTTAAACAACGTTCAGATCATTTTGAAATTGCCGAATTCTGGGTCATGAGAATATTCATTCGAACAGAATAAAAATGGCCGTTCCAATAATAATCGAGCGCTAATCCCGAATTCAAATTTCAAATTCCGACCATCTTAATATATTATTATGTTGGCTGAAAAACTATCATCAGGTACCAATATAAAGTAGGTACTTCAGGTCGACTAAAAACAGTCACTAATATCCCGTTAATACGTCAGAATTATGACATATCATGACACATAATAAGTAGTTAAACACTCTGCAAACAAGGAGAGCAGTCACGTGAACGTAAGGTACTCGTACCTATTCTACCTTGAGAAAAATTAAGGCAAAAATAATTCTTGTTTTGTGACTCTGGATCTGCGCTAGCACACAACATTCATTCATAATTTTTGAAAATCCTTATTTTTCGCTAAGAACACGTGGTAGAAAAAGATGAGTCACTTCATGTAGCGCATTACACACGCATTCTTATTTCACACACAGCACGCGTTGGCTGAAGGAAATGAGTATGACTAACAAGAAATCAATGACGAATTTCATTCAGTACGACGTAAGCTCTACTGAAACAATTATTCGTAGACCAAAAAGAAGAAAAAAAAGTAGGTACTTAGGTATAATTGTGAATCGTGTTCACCATTTGTAAGCCGAGTAATTAAATGAAGCAATACTAACGATAAAATTTCACTGAGTCATTCATTCAAATTTTTTTTTCTCAATTTTCAAATTCGGAACAGAACAGTCATGAATACCGATAGGTTTACTCATTCGGTTTCCTACCCACGCTACCTTAAATAGGTACTTGAAATGTAGGCTTACCATACTACAGGTATGAAGCACCCATTTAATATGTAGACTACTTTTAAAAAATTACTCACGATCAGAATCTTCATCACTTAAGTCATCACAGTCTGTGTGTCCATCTCCTCTTTTGAAAACATCAATTATTCGGTTTTCAGTACTGCATCTAAATTTACTCAAATCCTGAAGAAAGAGACAAAAAAAAAAAGAGTTGTGATAAAATTGTTCTGGACAGAATAATGGAGATTTCATAATCATAGGTTAACAGATTTCTTCAGATTACGTATATACGACATACAATTAATAGATACATAAGTATCGATCACTTGGTTCGCCATAAACTTTTATACAATCACGATCATCTCTGACTCGGTCGAGAACGTCACCTAAAACTCAACTGGGTATTAATTGGATCAAAGAGTAGGTAGGTAAATAAGTGCCGACCAAAAACGTCGTCTATGTGTACGATGACGGAACCTAAATTTGTTTTTCGAGGAACGAGGCATAGATAGCCAAAAAATAACTCTTTTGATATACCTAAATAAGTTACGACAACGATGTTTGGGAACTTGGGATTATTTTCTCTGATCGTTCATGGCAACATTAAAAGTATTTCAATAAACGTACTCGGATAGTAAGTTTCTTCGTTTACAAAATACATCATATGTTAAGACTTATCATCCAGATGTATTTCCTCAAGGTCAAACTCGAAATAATCTTATACAGAAGGGAGTAAACCACAAAATTCGTGACCTTCCTGTACGTTGCTCGTTAAATTAAGATTAGTTGGACCGGCGTCTCGTCTACTGTACTGCCGAGCTGGAATCCCCCGGAAGATACTGTTTCGTCAATCATTGAATTTTCATTACGAGAATAACTAATGACTGCCATTACTCGAGGCACTTACCACGTTAGTTAGATTTGTGGAAGCCGTAACGTTGATGGCTGGCTTATCACAATAACCACGCTGGAATACCAAAGTGAAAAATACCCCACAATACACAAATATCTGAAACAGTATTAGAAAAGAAAACATTTAAATAAGAATTCTCGTCGACCAATGAAGTTTTCTCGAGAAACGTGATATCAATATGTACCTATTATAGGTTACGAAAATAATTTACAATTCTTATTCACGGCGGGAGTGAGGTGATTAACCTGACTACGTATCCGTTCGCTACTGAATGTGAAAATGAATAAAAGGAAAAAAAATGTAATCATCATTGAAAAACAAATCATGACGAAATGGACAGTAATTCATATTTTTGATACGTTCATGTCTTTTCTCTACCACTACCCTAATCTCAAAAAAGGAAGTTCAACGAGGAACGCAGGGAACCTGTTTCATGAGTCAAATTGGTTGTGGTATTGAGAATTCAAGCGAGCCTAGACCTAGTATAAAGCTAGTCCCTAGACCTTCTATAAACCTAGAATAAAATAAGACGACCCCCCTCCCCTATCATATAGAGCTCGAGATTTTAAAGTCCCCCCCCCCCTTCCTATTGTATGTAGGTCGAGAGTAGAATTTTTTCCAAGTCCTCCTCCTGTCATATATAGGTCGAGAGTCAAAATTTTAACAGGGAACCTGTTTCATATGGGGCTTTTTGAGAAATTTGCCGTGCGTCGTCCAGCAAAAAACTTGGAAAAATTTCGACTCTCGAGCCATATATGATAGGAGGGAGACTTAGAAACATTGCGACTCTCGAGCCATATATGATAGGAGAGGGACTTGGAAAAATGTCGACTCTCGAGCTATGATATGAAAGGGACTTGGAATATATAGCTGGAGATTCGAGAAAAATTTGGACATTATATTATACTAGGCTTATAGTAGGTCTAGGCCTTGTTTATACTAGCTTTATCTAGGTCTAGGCTTTTTTGAATTTTCAATACCAAATCCCATTTGACTCATAAAACAGGTTCCCTGCGTTCCTCGTTCAACTTCGTTAAGGAAGCCGTCGTTTTTCCAAGTTTTTCGCCGGACGGCGCACGGCAAATTTCTATTAAAAAAACCATAGAACACGTTCCCTGTTAATATGCGTCTGGGCGTCTGGGTGTCCAGGCGCTGACCTTGGGACTTGGACCGGACGTCTTTACAGTATATTGGACTTGAACTATATTATACTACAGTCTGATCGCAAATACAATGGGTCACTGTAAACAAATCCACAAACCGCTCCTTCCCATCGTAATCAATTTTGTCCTATGGACGCGGGTCGCGGGTTTGTTTACGTGACCCACTCTATTTGCGATGAGACTACAGGTATATATTAGGTACCACACTAAACTATTACCAAGTCCAAGCCTCCTGGATCTGATTCGAAATTTTGAGAGTTCCCACCCCTCTATGCATTATTATACTAGCTGTATTATTCTAGCTCTCTTCTCCCACCTCTTTGCCCCCCCCCCAAAAAAAAAGCTAGTAGCTTAAAATATTGTAAACTAGACTTACACTAGATCAAAAAGGGGGGCGAATAGGCAGTGTGTAGTAAATAGTGTTATAAATTACCTAGCATTCAGTTCCCTCGCTTATAGTTAGTTTAGCCTGCATTATACCAGTCCCCTTCGTCATACTAGACTTACACTAGGTCAAGATTGGGGGCTCACTCGTTCCGCTCGTTCGCCCTAGGAGCTAAGTAGCTTAACGTACAAGCTCCTTCACCCTGAGAGCTAGGTAGCTTAATATACAGTATCCTAGACTTGACTCTGCAAACGAGCAGAGCGAATTCAAAAATGACTGGTAAAGAGATGGACATCAATTATGATAGACATGAAACATGATCTTTATTCATTTGGCTCTGCCAGGAAATTTTTTAAATTTTCATAATCCTCTCTTCATTGGCCTTCGAAACTATCGGCTCAAATTGAAGATACCGTCATAGCCAGAAAGAGACACAATAAGAGATTTCTATTTTCATAATTTTTGCCCTTTGAACCTATGTATTGGGGTATGAAATGCGCCCGTGACATGGTTAATCATCATTTTTTCATAATTGAAAAATTTTCATACGTAATAAGTCAGTAATTGTTGAGCTGTAGATAATAAAGTCTTTTCCGGCATACCATAAGAAAAGATATTTTGGTTTGCTAGCTCGCCTGATGATTATATTTGTATACCTAGGTCGTATTGAAAACTCGGGAAATATAAATTTTTTTGTAATATATAGTATACATTTATTTTGTGTACGCGTCTTTTGGAAAACCTTTTATTAAAGTCTAACATTTATTTTTTCGTTTACTCATGAGAACTATATCAATGGAAAAGAATCATTACCGTAGTTATCTTTTTCCATCCATAAAAAGTAAGTCTCGAAATGTTTCATGTTCATTTCTCACGTCCACTCGCTCCACTTTCTCTTACGAGCTAATACGGTTGCAGGCCTAGAAGTGCCTTTTCAACAACAATCATTTGAATTTTATTAATAACTAGAAACCTTGTCGTTACCGTTCACAATTCAATGATCTAGTAAGTACATTCTCACACACGATTCGTATCGATACGTGAGGTTATTGCGCCATAGCTTACAAGTTGAATAATTCTCCAAAAAACCACAACGCACAATATGATGGGAATTACGTTGAATGCCTCCACGAGTTCAACTTCATATTTCTACACCCACATACCGACGAGAATTATTTAAAAAATCGGGAAATCGATGCTGTATCAGGTTTATTATACAGACTGACATCCGTAGTTGTTGCCCTAGCACTGCCTCTTTTTCTTTTTATCTCGTCAAGAACCTATTTGTGTAATGTATTTGAAATACGTAATTATACGACGACGCTACGCGTCATCGCGCAGCGTCACGATTGCCTTCAAATTCATTCTCAAATCACCGACACAACGCCGCCACGCCAAAAGAGATACGAACCTATGAATCATATTAATAGTCGGCATCTTCCCATAATTCGAGCGGTCAATTTTCGAAATAGGGGGTCTCGTGACGAAATACGCGAACGCAGAAACGTAAAATAAATCAGACATAAATTTTCGGCAATAAAATCGTCGTCGTTTTCCGTTTTCTCGCTGGCGGAACCATAACAACTTTATGATTGTTACTATATCGTAGAGTACCGGTAGATGTTGTAGTAGTTGAAAGGTCTCGACTGTTACTTTTGTCGTATGTTAGGAAGCCTACAATTATAAATCATCGATACTGAAATTTCTTTTTAGATTGTGTTCCGAATTGTGGGCTTGTAAGAGCGTCCGTCCACTCCATACCGACAACCGAAAAAAGTAGAATCCATCATCAAGGTTACGCTGCGCCGTTGATCCAAATTTACGCGCAACACATGCACGTTGACGACGTAGGAGTACGGTGGCGGCTGATGCAGGGGAAGAGATGATTATAGGGTTCCGCTGGTCGAATGTACCGTTTTAATTCGTTATTGCCGGCTGCCCGACCATTGGCCTCTGCACGCTACGCTAATATTTATGTACACCTATACATATACTCTACACACTGTTGTACACAAAATTAACAGCCTAGCTACTACCTTATCATAGTAAAATAATGTAGTATTTATCAATATAAATGTGGATTCCAGAATCTGATTAGACAAGGTTTGCCACCGTTATTAAAATAACGCATTAGGTATTTCTCTCTCGTCCTTCTGCCTCTTGTGCACTTATCGATTTACACTTAACGAAAGGACTCTGTAATCACAAAATCAATTCAAACTTACTTTTTCAAACATTGTGGTTCTTTTTTTCGATTTTTTGGCAGCAATTGTCACAGAAATATTCGCGCGCACTCAAAGTAATCGAAAATTTTATATTTTATATCAAAACCCGCGTATTATAACGCGACAGAATAACGATGTTACAATAAGTAGTTAAAAACCGCTATGGCAACGAAAGACCCAAAAAAACAAGCAAAAACCTCAAGAATAGGACGAAGTCACAATCGCACTAGGCATAACACGAATTCTTACGAGTGTCAGACCGTTGGTCTTGGTACTTTTAGTACATAAAACCTTCGAGTAACGACTAACGACTAGCGAGCTACGAAGAACAGCCGTGAAGTGAACGTGCTCGACCCTGCTAAGTCTTGCATGTCGATTTCATTTCGTAAGAGAGGTGTGGCGCGAATCACCGCGGTGACTCATGCAAGAGTACGTATTATAAAGACGAAGAACTTGATTCACGAGCGACTAGAGGGGAAAATATTATTGCTTACCGTGTCGTCACTGTTGTTGCTGCTGCGCCCTGTCTGAAACACTATACACCCTATTTGTAAGAGAATATTTTTGATGGAAAAGCGATCTACCAACGAACGCGAATATACACGCGTCATACATGTATGACACTCTTCATAATATCGTCGCGAGTCTTATTTGCATCACCCTCCTCATATAAATCTGTTTCTTCCGCTTGGATTATCGATTTCGTCTGAGCAGGTGAACTTGAACTCGACTCGATACCACAACGTGTAGCACTCGAACTCGAAAGAATTAAATACTCTCGCCCTCGTCCACCTTGATATTATAGGTGATGTGACACTTTAAAGTCCAAAGTATTATAAATTGGATGGAGCGAGAAGGTAGCCTGTTCTTTTTTTATCAAAATATGACTCATAAATTAATAATATGAAGTAAGTAGGTACGAAATTATCTGTTGAAAACAGAACTTCCGCATGCTGGTATTTTCTCGTAGACGATATGGAGTGCGATTAGGCATATTTATCTGGGTCAATGGGCAAATCCGTTTCGCACAAACACGTATTTTATAGGCTAGGTATCGCGTTTCAGTTCACACAATTTCTTGAAAAATTAATGTTCTTGTTATCCAGAAACTAATTCGATAATTAAATTCTTTAAAATACCGATAATACATTATTAGTTCTTTACAAAACGACTAATTTTGTATCATTTTATCAAGTAGTTATACCGGTACCTTACGATCTTTTAAGATGAATTTTTTTTGGTGCTAGTGTAATATATTATTATTTCTCTATACCAATCTTCCATAATTTTACTCATTATTTCTATGATTTCTTATTATTCTTACATGAATTTTATTCCAGCTATTTTTTTTTTAGTGGATTTGGCCTTTTGTGATTTTTATTGTTTCTCATTTACGATGTTATGACACACTTTTATTTTTATTTTCCCCAATGCGAATTTTATGTCACCCACTTTTGATTTTACTTTATTTTTCACATATTTTGGGCATTACTGCCCTTCTGACAATTATGTCATTAAATCTCTTTTTTGATTTATTCATTTTATTCGTGAAATAGCCGAATAAATTTCTTCTTCTCTTTCGTCATTGACGTCTTGATTATTTATTTTTTTACCGTCTTCAGGTCTGCTGAATATGCCCTATTTAAATTCAGCTAGAGGTTGGATTCTTATTAACCACGCGCATTGTCCCTCCTCGAAAGCGCTAATATTGTACGATCACTATTATGTCCGGGATTTCTGCACTTTCTCTCGGAGACTGGATCAGAGCTTTTCCCTTTTATTCATAAAATTTATTTCTTTCGGCCTAGTTTTTAGTATTTTTAGTTTCATACGAAATTTAAAAATGTTCTGGTATCCTTGTATTTGTTCTCCCTCTTAAGGTAAGACCCCTTCTTGGCTTGGTCCAGTGTTCGAGGCAGATTTCCCTACACCAGAAATTTGTGACGCTACATTATCATTTAATAAATATACAGGATTTTTTGTTAAGAAAAAAAAGAAAAGAACTCAGATATTTTTGTATCAATATGGAGAAGCTTGAACATGACGAGTAGGCGTAACTCAATGTTGTTTTGTTTCCTAACGTCTATGAGAGAGAGAAGAAGAGAGAAAAAAAACGAGAATCAGAAATAGAAAGAGGTTGAAAGTAAATTAAACTGGAAAGAAAGAGCAAGTTAATTTTCATTCATTTTATTATTATTATTGTTATTATTATTACACCAATATTATTTTTTTCTCGTGTTGTTCTTCAATACATCACTTATCAGAAGGTACGAGTAAAACATTTTTTAAAATAAATAAATAAGACAAATAAAATATTCATGAAATACAAATAGAGCAGCAAAATTTTTTGATTTAACGGATAATTTACTACAGGATACTTAGCTAGGTTCTAACAAAATCATTACATACAGGTTTATTAATTTTTTTTTTTCATTACCGGCAAATGGATGATAACAAATTGATCTCCCCTCCCACCATTAAGTAAACCAAATTTTCAAATGATAATTTGTATCATTTACTAAAAATTTGGCGCAAAAAGTAATGAGGAGTAAAAAAAAAAAATCACATCATCGTCTAACGTAAAGATTGCACCCACCTCGGATTTTGTATTTCATATTTTTTACAACACTTATGGTCCAAACTTTGGTTTATTTACCCAACTCAAATGCCCTTTCAAAATAGTTCCACGAGGTTTCTTATTTGACCGCAATGAGGTCTTCATTAGGTACCGTTACTATAGCCAAGCTCATCACAACAATGTCTTGACTTTTAGTTCCATAATAATTTGAGATATAGGCGGTAGACTACTCAATATAATGTAAGTATATTTCCAGACTATACTTCAATTTCCTTTGAATTTTCAGAATTTTCATAAATGGGTCTACGAGTATTTACTAAGTGCAAAGTTTCTTCCCAAAAAAAAAAGACTTGTGGGCAAGGAATAAACACCACATTCACTTCCTCAACATAAATTAGCAAGAGGTTCATTCATTTGATAACCAGTGATTTCGGAAAGATAACAAGATATTGTTACAGCACACTTGAAAGGATACGCTACAAGTCGCAGTTTTTCATGATACAGGTAGTACGGATAAGGAAATGTAGCGCCCAGTTTATTTAATAAAGTGACCAGTAAACACAAGCCATTTTTTTGTGAAAGTTTTGTAAAATCAAAGTGAGTTGCTGAAAAGTAAAATTCGATTATTTTGTGAACATATTATTATGAGTGGGCTCAGTTAAATATTGATTTTCTTCATTACCTAGGTATCGACCCGTTGGTGTACCACCATCCGCTCTGTAACATAGTTCAGCTCCATCCATATATCCTCTTTGCAGATACAAGGACGAACAATTTCCTTGTTCGACATCCAGGCTATACTTTTGTATGGCCTCATTGGGAGCTGAACGAACAATGTAATTCAGATTTAGGTATTTTTCGTATTTTCTAAATTTCAAATGACTCACCTCGACTGTATTTGTCATTTAAACAATTGTATTGTAAGGAGTAAGTATTACTGAAGCTCAGAGGAATATTGAGATCTAGCTCGGGAAAAAGCCCCGTTCGTGTAGGAGGAGACGTTCCAGTAAGGGTGTTGCAAGGGCCATCGCAATCAGGCTCTTTGTTTGAAGCGATGATAACTGCGAAAACATTGGTATACCTAGGTATTAATAGGCGTACTTATTAAGTATTTCAAAGATTAAATAATGTTGATGTTTTGTTTGAAAGTGGAGGACTTTTGGGTCCGAGGCCGAAACAATTTTTATCAACTCGAAATATTGTTCAAGTAGGTAGGCAAAATGATAACACTAGTAAATATTAAACAAATCTTACATCGTATCAAAGTTTGATGCTAAAAATTTGGTTAGTGACTAGAAATTCTGAGAAACTTTCGTGAACGGTTTTTCAATTACAAAAGAAAGAAACTATTATCCCACATTGGCTACATTGATTCTAGCGGAGAAGAAAAATGGACCATCCTTGAAAATAAGTATCGGGTGATTGAATTAATTGAAAAAATTTTGGGCTTTTAGATTGGGATTACGCAATCAGTAGTATAGGTCCTATAGAATCATATAGAAGACTCACGATTATAAATGTTCGCGAGAGGTAATCTCGTTGAAGCTACGGTTCCTCTTGTCTCGCCTGATATGGTGGTAATACTCGGGCATCCACCTACAGTGATATAGTAATAGGTATGGTCTCCCTCTTGATTTGGTACCTCAATGATGTACGCATACAATGTATTCAAAAGAAGAACAGCTTCGGCTCCATTCAACAGGTTGTAAGAGACACCTTAAGAACAACAGATTTGTTTACTTGAATCAAGAAGACGTAGAGAATGGAAAACTGTCATTATTCATAGTACCAACCAAATATATAATAAATCCCTTCATGCTGTCCAAGAATACCATATGTCTCTCCGCCGCGAAGGAGATATCCGATTAATTCTGAAATATCCGACGTCCCAACACCTGGACAGGTGGTTTTTCCTAATCCGGCGTACGGACCTGAGTACAGTCCAATAAGTACATATATAAATTTTAAGGCAAAAGCAGTTCTACACCTTGACAACTATGAAATTAGGCAATTAATAAACATGTTCAAGGATACTTACAGCACTCTGCAGAAGAATTACCGGTACCGGTACAGTATTTAGCATAAATGAAGTCAATCGCAATTACAGAGAAAACAAACGTCAAAAAGAGGAGCCTCATACCTATTAAAAAGATTTGATGCACGTACTACATACACTACATACACCGTGAGCGAATATCCTTGATTGGTGCGAAATTTACAACAATCCCAGTGTCGTTAGGGCCAAACTAATTACTCTCCATGACGGTCTTTATCATTTAAGCATATATTTATACCAGAGCGCCGAAATTCAGCGAATGATATCTATTAGGACACGCTCGTGTTATCACCCGCCTAACTCAGCTTTTTTCTTTTATTTGTTTGAATTTTTTTGTGAGAATTAAAATGCGTAGGTACCTACCGATGCAGGTACTCACTCAGTATTTCTTATCATTTGTGTCGTACATTACACTTCCTGTCCGTGCTAACGTTCGATGAAAGTGGCAAACTTGCATAAAGTAGTATCGAGGTAGGTCCTATCTACTATCTCACTAAAAACTGAAGTTGTGAGATATTATTCATTGTTTTTGTATATCCTGTACCGAAAAAGCGATTATATTTCAGTAAACGCGAAAAACCAATGCGACATTGTTTTTCTGTCCTAGAATTCGATGTGAAATGAAAACTCATAAATTTGAGTACGAGCCTAATTAATGACGAAGTAGGAAGTTGGGGAAATTTTTAGGTAGATTTTCTCGAAGCTTCTGTTGCGGAATTCTATATATGTACCTATTTCATGCTTCAATTATTCCTCGCTCATGAAAAAGGCTCATTGAAAAGCGAATAGGCCTACAAGAGAGTAAAATATAGGTAACTGGTTTTAGATCAGAAGGCTCCAATAAAAATCAATTGTTATAAAGGTCAACTACGAGCAAACTTAATCTAGCTTTTTCAAAAATCATATTAAATGGGGGGTCCGTATGTACATAGTTATTGAGTAACTTATTAGTGTGCCAAGAATTATGGTGATTTGTTGTAGGAGCCTCCGGAAATAGTACCTATATTACGCAAGGGGTGAAATAAAAGCGGTAAATGGCTTTTGAGTGCAAATTTTGCCGTACGAGGCGAAGCTGAAAGAAGTACATTGCACGAGAAGTCATTTACCGTTTGTTTTCACAAGTTGCGTACGATATTTTACTGTACAAAGTCGTTAATTTTCATTGGCGGGCGGTAAATGACAATCTACCGCCCTGCATGCAGTAAAAATTTATGTCATATAGCTGACCTTTTGCCAAATTCTTGTGGAACAACTTACCACGCTCACTTTTTGAAATTTGACCAATTAGAACTCTTAAAAACTGGCAATACTGTGTCATTTGTTGCACAAATTGCATCGCCTGCATTGACAAAATTTTTTTCGACGGCTGGTAAACATTGTTCCCACTTGAAGCCCTCAAATGGAAAGGGCTTCAGAGATTTAGAAGGGGAAACAGACCTTCAAATGGAAATTAAATGGGTAGTTTTTCCCAAAGAAGTCCAGAGACACAGGGCTTCAGAATTGTCCCAGTTGGAGCCCTTTGAGCCTGGGAATCCGAAGGGCTTCAATTAGGAAACAACGGGGACAAGGGGTCAACAAGGCTTCAAATGGGGGATCATAGGGGTTGTTTTCCTCATTTTTTCCAGGGCTTCAGAGGGAAACAAATTGTTTACCGGGGGGGGGGGGGGAGCTAATTAACAGTTATAAGGAATTGAGTGTAGCTTAGGAGTAGAATAGTATTGAAAAAGGAAGAAGGCAGTATAACTAGCTGAAAATAAGAGGTCTTGGGGATGGAGAGCTGATTAATGAGTACAAGAAGAGATTTCAGTTTGAAATGAGTCAAGATCAAAATTCCTCAATGTAATGTCAATAGTTCTTAAGCTAATAATTATTTATTCACCTCGAAATTGTAGATGAGAAATAAGAACCAAAATCATTTTTTCTTCAGAGAAACTCGTAGAATAATGATGAAGGGTGATTATATGCATCTCGTGAGGAAAGTCGGGTTGACATCAATGGAACGAATTCATGAAACTCATTGTTCATGCGTATCACGATTTTTAAAATTATTCATACCTATATATATTATATACAAGCCGTAAGCCCGCTAAATATTATAAAATTTCAAATTATTTTCAAAATTCTTGATATTTATCTATCATTTGTATTCTTTTAGTCAATTTCTAATCTAATTCTTTTAATTTCCAATTTTTCAATTTCATTTTTTTTATCGTTGATATTTTGTTTTACACTTTCAATCTCGTTCTTAATATCTTCTCTGATAGTTGAATGCCGTCTTTTTAGAAGATCCTTTGCGCATTCCTCTTTCTGGGTGTGTGCTGAAAAATTTGTCGTTTTTGTGGATTGTTGGAGGAGGTTAGGTAGATAACTTCCTATATAATGATACACCAAAAATTTTGAAAGTTGTAAATATGTTTGGAACTTCATTACACCCTAAAGAAGTCATTGAAAGCGCATTGTTGTATTTACGCAAATTATTATGAAAATGAGAAAATCTATTATCCCTTCCGTCTAATAGTTTTTGAAGAAGAGGGTAATCTTACCACTACCGCAACAGAAATTTCGATTTTCAGTTTCAAATAATTTTCCATCACAAAATGTATATCTAATTGCCAGATTCCCAATTGAACTTACACTGTTATATTCTTTCTCAATAATGTACCTAATGAATGGACTATTATCGTTCTGACAATCATTTTCCACATTATTTTCTGATGTCAAAATTTCGGAATTGACACGAGCCGCCTTCTTCCCTTTGTTCGTCAACCGCCCTAGATTTGCTTTCTTGCGTTTTGGCATTCCAATTAGATTGCAATAAAGTGAGACATCCGTGACTTCGATATTGAATTTTCGAAATTGATGTGAATTGTTTTTCTTTTCTTAGTCCTCACGTTAAATTTGAAATAATGAAAGACAACCACCAATTCCTCAGATAATTGCTGAGCAAAATCTTTATCGTAACCCTACACTATACTATTCGAATACTCATAGTATGGGTATTCAAAACATCTCCGGTTAAAAAGAACCATTTTCCAAAAATGACTGCCTAGCACGTATTAATTTTCGATGAACGTCAACAAAAATGATTGCTTAGCATTTTCAATCAATAAATTAATGAATAATACAGATTTTTCATCTCTTGGGTCATTCATGCCCCCCCCCCCCCCCCCCCCCCCCGTCAAACAGAAAGATATATACTACACGCCATTCGCCTGATTTCGTAACTTCAAATTTATTACGCATAAACCTTCTCCTAGGCAAGCTAAAGCAATGGAAACAAATTCCAAGTTTGTAGGTGAAATAGGAATAAAGTTAAATGGATCTGCAATTTTGCAACTTCTCTTTATATAATAGAATACTCATAGACTTGAGTGTACGAAATCCTTTAAAAAGTGAACAATAAATATTTTTAAAATGCTCAATTTCCTGTCCAGTCTTCTGCTAAATAGCAGTAATTGGAACAATGGAAACTTACTCGTAATATCCAACCTGTACGAGATGAGCCCGATCTACATTGTGAAAATACATACTCGAGTAAATTATCTTACATGGTTTGAACAGTCTGAGGAGTATAGGTTTTGACCTTTTCTTCGAATCACCCTCTTACAGATCTGATTGATTCGACCGATCATTGTTCTTACGTAGCACTTGTTCCGCCTTCAACCACCAATCATACTATTCTAGTAGAGTAGGTAATGCAATATTCTTACGCCTCTTTTTTTTTATTTATTCGTATATATCGTTCAAAATCCTCATTCTTCGTTATTCTCCCGAAACAGTAAAAATATTTCAATTCCGCTTATCAGATGGCGTCTACCTTTTTGTAGCTACCTTTCAATTCTCCCTTTCTTAAGATCTATTTTACGCGCTCCAAGTTTTTTCATTGAATAATATCTCAATGTAAGTAGCTTCATCATTAAAAATTGTACATTTACCCTCGTTTTTCTTCCTCAAGTTTACAAATTGTTTTATCGTCGTTTCCATTGTTCGAGAGTGCTGCGATATTTTCTCTGGTGTCAAAATAGTATTGACAAGTACTTATCCGGGAAATTCTACTTCTTTGCACCTACGATACGGTTTGTGTTAAAAATGTAATTATTCTCACTGCTTTTTTTTTTTTTTTTTTTTTAGAAGTAATGTGCAAGGCAGAAATTCTGAACTTCCACCTTTCTGTTAGTAGGCATTAAGTTTTTCAATTTTCATTTTTTTAGACTTCCCATTAGTCTTCCTTTTCTTGTTACTTCCGTAGTTTTGTTATTATTTATCAAATATAAAATTCAATTCAGTATTTTTCCTTTATTCTCTCGGATATATTTAAGTAAGTTACTGGTATAATACAATGAAATAAACAAGAATGAAATGAAATAAATAGGTACCCGAAAAAAGCGGCCAATATTTTGTATAATTTAGGAGTAGTAAGTCGTAGGTACTATAAAACTTTTAAGAATACAATTTCATACCTAATACATATTATGTAGGTATTGTAAAGTAACTATAGGACCATAGATAAGTACATAATTTCATCCAATGTGTTTCATTAACAGAACAACATTTTATTTAAACGCTCGATATTTATTAAAATGTTCTGCTGAAAATGTCGATGCAGCTTTCGCAATGGCTGCGAGCAAAAAATGTTTGTGCTTCTCGACTTCGTAAGACCTCCATCAGTCGACGACCTTTGTTGAGACAATGTTTACGAGATGCTTGTCGAAAGCAAATTAAATCAATTTTTTGGGCGACATCCAAACTGCAATCCATTGAATCTCTAACCACATTCTTTTTCGCCTACAATATTGAACAAATAAAATAAAATATTGCAATATTTTAATTTCACAGCTCTGCCGTCAAAATACATTAAACAATGCTACTACCTTCCGGGAGTCCCCTCGTTGCGCTCGTTCGACCCCCTTCTTCATCTGATATACTGTATATTAGGCATACGTATAATGAAAGCTAAACCTACTATATAGCAGCCTAGTTTAGGACTTGTTTGATGAAGGCTAAACTGTATAATGAAGGATAACCAAACTCAAAACCAAGCAAGGTGTACTCGCAGATTTCAGAAACATCCACAGCCCAAATTTTGTTCAGTAATTTCCAGGGAATTTTGTCCAGTAAATTCTAGCGCAGAGGCTTTCGTGCACACGCAGAAGAAGGGTGTACTCGCAGTTTTTTAAATTGGGGTCAAGTAAAACTAAAGATATGAAACATGTCAAACTACTAATACGGACCTTCTACGCCTATAGTATAAATGAAGCTTAAACCAAGTATAAAGCTGGCATAAGGGAGGCTTGGACAGCCTAGGTAGCACAAGCCTAATGCATGAAGCAAAGGGTATTGAACAAGTGTACGTACTCGTAGATTTCTCAATCACCCAGGATGTATGACTCGAAAATATATTCTAAGAGCTCCAATATAAACTACTAATACAGACCTCTTAAATAGAATGAAGGAAGCCTAGACCCAGTGTGATGCTAGTATAAGGAAGGCTAGAAACTAGTATAAGCTTAGTATTACATACTGCATGAAGCAAAATAATATATTGAAAAACAGGTGTACTCGCAGATTTCTGAATCACCTACCAGGTAAAAGTTCGCACACGCACACAAGTTCATTATTGCTAAGAAAATTTTCCAAGTCGGTTAATTTGGGAGGGAAGAGAGTGTACTCGCAGATTTTCAAAGTCAGATTAAAGGCTTCAAAAAACGGTTCTATGTGTTTACTCGGCGAAAAAGAAGATAATGTTCGACTTCGGAAATGCCTCTATCCTCAGCTTCGAAATAATACTGTTAAAAAGAGGATCAAGGAAGCCATCGAAATCGAAAAAAAGAAAAGAAGAGTGTGAACTTCAGAACTGACGTAAACAAGTTGAACGACACCTATTCTCCGATAATCAACAGATTACATCACCGGTGGTAGTAATTTTTTATACCATTCCTAGTTTTTTTGATAATTTGTTTCATGTATTCGTATTTTACTCGTTACTCTTAGTAGTATTTTTGCCCTCGAAGAAGAAAAACGTTAAACGTACACTTTGAAACGTCGGCTATGTTGACGACAGAGCAGTGAAATAAAAATATTTTACAAATAAAATAAAGAAATATTTAGAGTATTATCGGAAATACTCATGACCCGCCGGGAAAAATTGCTGACATTTTACCAAATTCTTGACAGAACAACTGACCACGCCCATTTTTTGGAATTTGACCAATCAGAACGCTTAAGAAATGGCAATATTGTGCCATTTGTTGCAAAAGTGGCATTGCCATAGCATCGATAAAATTTTTCCCGGCGAGAAAGATATGGTGATAAACAAATATTTTCCCTTACGTCATTGCAGATATCGCACACACTGAAATAAACGCACTGAGATAAGAAATCGTGGTCGTAGGGATACGATTTGTCATCTTTCAAATGCACCAAACAGCGCGAGATAACTTGATCACTCATTGGACATTGTCTATGACCTCTCTCCCACGTGGTTACCGTGCTATCTGTAAAATAAAACGTTCGGTAGGCATGTTCCGACATAAGCTTTGCGAGGACGAACCCTCCGGTAAACATTGTTCCCACTTGAAGCCCTCAAGTGGAAAGGCTTCAGGGATTGAAAAGGAGAAACAGGACTTCAAATAGGAATTAAATGGGTAGTTTTTCCCGAAGAAGCCCGGAGATCAGAAAGGCTTCAGGTTTGTTCTTATTGAAGCTCTTTGAGTGTAGGAATCCAAAGGGCTTCAATTGGAAAAACAACGGGAAGGAGAGGATCAACAAGACTTTAAATGAGGGATCAGAGGAGAAGTTTTCCCCATTTTTGCCAGGGCTTCAGAGGGGAAACAAATTGTATACCGGCGACTTCTGGTCTAATCAAGTGCAGCGGCTGAGTTAAACTCCCCCTCTTTCTATCCTAAAGATGAGACCTCCCCCATTCTTTTATACCGCTTTCGAAACTTGAAACTTCGTCTTATTTTTCAAATAGGTTTGCTATCCTCCAAACCTCTCCCTCTGTTCTTCATTCAAAATTTTTCCTAGTTCCTTACATGACGTCACGTCCTCGTTCAGCTTGCAGCCTGTTGAACTTCCACTATACCACTTTGAATACATTTAAACTTACAAATGTTGTCCAAATTTTTATCCGTCATCTTGCTTTCATTACGCTTCATATTCAACGCAACGACTTCTAAAGGTAATAACTCGACATTTTCTTTCTTGACAGCCACCCGTTTATCGTCTGCAAAATGTTATGAAGATTGAAACGTCTAACTCATTTTAAACTTTTCCACTCAGGTAGACTGTACACATTGTGTCTAGCTCACTTGTATGTTGACGTTGTTTTTGGGATACCAACTGCTCATTCTTTGAACTGATTTCGCTTCTCAACTTTTCCAAATTATACGCAGCTCCCAATTCGTTGAGAATACGCTCCCTGTACCGATGTAAGGCTTTTGGATCAGTTGTACCCTGATGCGCTCCCGTATACTTGAGTACATGCTCGATGATCATATCTTCTGCCGTCTTCAAATCCTCAGCTGTTTCTAGTTGTTTGTTCGTTTCCTCGAGTCTCTGTTCTCTGAAAATGTTACGTTTCGGATAGCGATTGTAATCGCTTGCCCGATTATTGAATGCCGAATCGCGAACACTTTGTAAAATATATGATTGTATGTATTGATCTAAAAGTACATCACTTTTTGGCGTCCCTTTCGGCGGCGTCTTCGTTGACGATTTTTTCTGTCGTTTATCCACTCCGAAATAATTGGACCAGTCAATGGATTTCTTTTTAATATTCAACGGCTTCAGCGAATGCAGATCAACGGGTATTTCTTTTTGACCTTTTTTTTGACGCTTAACTTCATTTTTCGGTTTTTCGGTCGCATTACGATTCGAGGACGTAGTGTTCTCCTTCTGAATTTTCGTTGTCTCGCTCGATGAAGACTGAAATTTTTCGGACACATTGGTCGAGCGCTTTCGAATTTGACTAGGTTGACTGCTACCCAACCAGTAACGTTTGCTTCGATCTCTATCGTGATTCCGATTTTCGCTAGTGTACGTTTCGCGTGTGTAATAGTCGTCGTCGTCGTCAGCATCGTCGTTGTCGCTGTCGTCGTCTTCGTCGTTGGACGATTCCGAAGTTCTCACCAAATATTTCATTAACGCGTTCACTACGTCACGGTCCATAGCTTCTGAGTCTCGATCGAGTGACGATCGAGACTCAAAATCAGCCCATACAGGATCAATAGTGTTTGAATGGCCGTCGTCTACATCTTCGAGATTAAAATGGCGATCAGGTGAATGCGGCTTGGACCTGAGTCTAGATACGAATGTTTCGTCGAAGTTGACTTCAGGTTGAAAGTTTTGGAGATTGTCTGGCAAGTCATTCATTTCACGCTCTCGAAAGAAAGATTTTTTCTGGGTACGGTGACTAAGTAACTCTTCATCGCTACGAAGTAAGTCTAATGCAAGTTGGTCTAATAAGCGTTCATTGAGCGCTTTCTGATATTCTTTGGTTTCAAGGTCAGAGATATAAGATTCTTCATCGTAAGATGGAACAATCTTAGCCGGTTTTCCAAGTGCAAAACTGTCATAATGAGATGTATCTGTAAGACACATAAGCAGTTGAATTTAATACTCGAATAAGTATGCCTACTTGTATATTTTTTCGCAATATTTTGGAGGCAAGATACTTCCTTCTAGGTACCTATACAATTTTAAAACTCCAAGGTAAATCGAGCACTAGATTCAGATCATTTTATCCGTGTTCGACCATAAAAAAAATTCTTAGGGACCAACTTTTCACTTCTTAAAAACTCTTGTAACTGCAAATATCAAAATGTCAAACTTTTTCAAATAGGTATCTTACAAATTTGCCCAATGTTTCGATTTTTGTTCAAATTTAAACTATTCATCTACACATTCCATTCTTCTATTCTTTTACTGAATCGTTTAAAACATTCCGGATATCCTATTTGAAACTCACCATAATAGGAGGGAGGATTATCTAAGTACATAAGGGAGTCGTCGTCGTGTTGGAAGGTTTTTTCCGAATCCTTATTCGGTAACGTATAATAATGGGATACCAACTGCCTTTGTCGATTTTCGATTGAATTCAAAGCTTTTGCCAAATTATCTTCTTCAATAGAATAAATTCTTCGTAAATTTACCAAAAGGATTAGTGACACCAACGAATGAAACATCCCTGGAACACATGTTCAGGAAAATACAAGAGATTTAGTACAAATAGTACTTGTACCTGGCCTAAATTTTTATCCATCAACTTTTTAAATTTTATACTATGTATTTGAATATACAATCATTTATTACATAGCCCACAGTAGCCTTACTCGATTTGAACTGTGAATTTCGTTTTTGGTTTATAAAATAATGTCGGTATGCATTGAGAACCATTATCATAAACTAAATTCGACGGTCATTTTCATTTTTTCATTCTTAATAAGCGTAATCCATATTATTAATACCTACCTAATAGAAAAAAACGTAAAAGGTGATCATTTTTTTCGCTACCCTAATGTTTTCTACTACAATTTATCAATGTGTTTTGTAGCGAAAAAACAAAAATTACCTAAGTATTACACTTGCATGAATTAGGATTATTAATTTTTATTATCAAAACTCTATGCAGTACTTATAGGTATGTAATTCTAATATAGGTAATGAAATATTATTAAAATTCATTTTCAAAACTAGATAATTATTTAGATAACGAAAGATGAAATAAATCTTAAAATATTGCAGAATCTTTCTCATCCTATTTTTTTTTGTCATTTTCTCGTCTTCTCGTCTAACTATAGAGAAGAATATTTTCGATATTTATAAGATTCATGCATCGCAATAAATTGTTACAAGCCAAACAGATATTTTTCAAGTTTAAAATAACAGACATAGAGGTACTCCACGGCGAACTTAAAAACAAGGGGTTTGATAATCTAGTCATCATAAGTACCCGGTACCTACCTACGTAATTAAATTTGCAATAGCTCACGAAAAGTCGGTCAGCGTATTCGACCCGATTTTCAAAGCTATGTCGCAACGCTTCAATGCATCCTTCGCTGCTACGTCGTCGTAATATGCGGAGAAATTTCATTAATAAAATATCGTACGAAGAAAGACGAAATGGAATTCGTATATATTATTTCTCCTACGTATCTACAAGGTGAGTTCATTTCACCAAGGTGTAAGCCATAGGTCACATCTGCCCTGAAAAATTCTTTCCCGAGACGCTCGGCAATCACAAGTCCAGAATTCCATTCAACGCCGATAAAAGCCTACTCAACTAACTCTATCTCAGACCAGCTTTTTTTTTTCTTTATTTCTTACCAAAATGCCATTCCTCATTTCTCTCTTTTCAAATCGGAAAAGCAACGGCTGCCGCATGCCACAAATTCTTCAGCTTACTCATGTTAGGTAGGTACCGTAGTTCAATTTTTGGAAATTGAAAACGTCGGAATGATCAATACCATACTTCGCAGTTTACTGAATCGATTTGAATTTGAAGGAAGATTTCGTCGAGAATTTCCAAATTACAAGAGGATAGGAAGACTTTCTCCAACACTGGATATGCTGACGTTTTTGGAGGAACCTCTCTAACCTATAACTAGTAGCAACGAATTTCTTTTGTAGGGTTTTTGTCTAAAAATGTGTACAGGTGATTTCAATAATGGTAATACCTATCCCGGATGCGTGTTCAGCATTTGAGTTACGAAAAAACCCATGTAGGAGAATTTACGGCGGGCGGCGTTAACCTAAGAACTATAAAGAACACATCAAAGGTTCTGAGAGCTGAGCTTCGACAGAAATAGGTCGTAGGTATCATAAATGAATGTTTACTTGCAATAGCAGGAAAATTCATCAAGTCTGACACCCGACTGCATATGTACAAGGTTACTAAGGGTGAAGGATTGATAGAAGTATGGATTTCTGTCAATATCAATTTACTTTCTTATCGCCTAATGTGGTATTCCATACTTATTCTGAAACACACAAAACTTTGACATAGGTTGTAGACGGGTAAAATGACACTTTTCTGACATTTCATGATGGTGCGGTAATTTCTGTGAAGAAAATAATGACGCGGCGGAAGGAGAAGAAGCACATACTCTCAGCAAACCCTTTCCCGTCTCTCTCTCTCTCTCTCTCTCTCTCTCTCTCTCTCTCTCTCTCTCTCTCTCTCTCTCTCTCTCTCTCTCTCTCTCTCTCTCTCTCTCTCTCTCTCTCTCTCTCTCTCTCTCTCTCTCTCTCTCTCTCTCTCTCTCTCTCTCTCTCTCTTTTCCCATTAAAAAAAAATAGAATTTGGATTAGTTTTGCCCTTATGCATTATTTATGTCACTGACTTGTGTAACGCATAATTGGAAAATGCTATGTGAGCTTGAAAAGTTCACCTAGATGAAAACATAAGAATTTTTCACTTCATTCCTTATCATTCGCAGGAAAAATTTAATGCGGTATTTATAAATGGTTTCAAATTCAATTACAAGGATGCTACGAGTAGTAATTTCGTCCATCATATAAACATTATAATTAGATAGGAAAGATAAAATTCACACAGCTTCAATTTGATTGCGTAAAGTATTCGTATTAGCGTAATCAAATTATGCACGAAAGCAGTTTTCTGAGTTTCACCATCTACCATCAGTTCATATACGTAAACTTAGGTGCATAACCGTCAAGATGAATTTCTTCCGAAGATTTCCATTGAACGCCGAGAATATCAATGCAAAGATTGGATAAGCGTAATCATAAGATTTTTGCTTCTTCCTCCATACATTTTAAGACGAGCTGTCAAATTCTATATTATCATCCCTTTATTTTTCTTTCTTTTATGAGGGTTAGAGGAAAGCGACGAAAAGATAAAGGAAAAAAAAAAGCTTTAGTGAATAGACCGCAATTTTTTCTGATTTATTTTGATCTTTATTCGGCAACATTAGAAATGAATGCTATAGAAACAAGAACAATAATCAACTCTTCAACGAGAAAATTCTAATTTTTTCCCCCTTCCTAGAAAAATTAGTTCTCCCAATTTTTTAATAGTAAAAATTAAAGTGAATTTATGATTTAAAAGAGGTAAATAGCATGACTTGAAGGAATACACCTCTGAAAACAGGTGATTTTTTCCACTATTCGAAATTCTTCGCTAAAATTTTCAAGTTTGACAGATAACATTTTTGTAATAATATATGTTAACCATACGTATTCGCCCTTTTAATTCACTTATACGATTATGCACCAAAGACGGCCCAAATCTCAAGAACCTAGTGTTTAGAAACTTCATTTTCAAAAAGTGTACACATGAGTAGTACATAAAAAGTGAGATACAAGCACATATTTTCTTTTTTCAAAGAAAAAAAAATGTGTGAATGTACCACACTTTTTGCACTACTCTTGAACCAATTTGAGTTCGTTGAAGTTTATTGAGCATGTTAAAATATCGGTTCCTGAATCAATTTTGAGTTTGTTGAAGTTCATCGAGCATGCTGAAAAGGCGTAGGCCTAATGTGGAGTAAAAAGATGAGAGAAGTAGTACAAAAAGTGTGAACACATTTTTTTTTCTTTAAAAAAAAAAAAAGGATGTGTCTATTTGCAGGTACTGTACCTACGCGTAAAACGCTATTTGCAGGTAGGTACTAATTATTTTATTTAAAAAATTGTATAACATAAAATTTTTGAGTCAGTAAGAACGAAATAGACTACAATATTGAAAAAAATACGAAATTAAACATTTGATATTACAGAATTAATTTTTCCTTCTATGGCTTCGCCGAAGAGGTAATGAAGGGGGAGCGCTAACTACATCTTCTGTGGGGCAAAGTTTACGTCTTTTTGGTGGAAGTATTGTGGAATCATGGGTGTTCTTGCGTTTTTCTGCTTGTCGGTCGCTCTGGGATTTATCGAAAGTGCATAACTGGCTCGCCGCACGCTTTGGCCTCCCCCTAGCCTTAACTTTCTTCCTGAACTTCAAGATGCCTGAACTTGATTGGGGTTGTTCTTCAGGCATTGCAACATCTCCTGTTGACCCACTTGATGACTCCTTCAGAGAAGTTTCCGGAGGAGATTTTGCTTTCATTTCCAAGATGAACTGTGAAAAAAAACTAGCAATGCTCGTACCCGACCTGATGACGCCTTCAATATCTTTTAATGCCTTAAGGTAGGTCTTGAATTGTTCGGTCCCATGGTCAGATGTAAGACTAGCAATGGTCAAAACAGTAGGCAAGACCGTATTATATTTGACTGTTTTACTCAGAATTTCAACGTCTAAAGGGTCTTCATCCATGAGGTCATCTACAACATCGTCGATACACTCATTTTACATATCACAGGGGGATGATGTTTCAAGGTTCTCGTTGTTTCGCTTATGATAACGAGGGTGGAATAGAAGAAGATCAAAAATTGAAGATAATGAGCCCTTCTCAACCTCGCGCATGAACAAAATGTGGCGACAGGGACACTGATTACTCGAATAGAACGTGCATGTGCACTGTAGTAATGAACAGACATACATCACTTCCTTGTCACCATATTTCTCGCGTACGTCATCCTCTTCATGAACCATGCAGTCTCGTTTCTTCTGCAAAGCTTTCAAACTTTCATGAAAGAGAACGCAACCACGGTCATTTAATAGAAGGGATGCTTCAGCATGCAATGAAGATCGCACCCGGCGATTGGTGATTTTTATGTGAATTTCTGGAGTTCTGTAGCTATTATCGAATAAAACTGAGCAATTTACTGTCGATCTGTGTTTTTCTAGAGTTCATCAAGAATCGAGCTTATAAATATAAGTTCATGATTTGTCAAATGCATTAGTACCTGCAAATAGCGTTTTAGGCGTAGGTACAGTACCTGCAAATAGACACATCCAAAAAAAAAAAATGTACTTGTATTACACTTTTTGTATACTACTTACTTACATGGTTCAATAGTTTGATCTTATTTTGGAGTCAAATACTCGATACTTCGAGTTATACTGCTATGTTTATAAAATCCAACTCAGTTTACATGTCTGATTCATTAGTAAGAACTTATATCACTCATGTGCACTGTGACCGATACAAAGGTGACTATTGGGGTCAACACCACGTCTACTCATTTTAAATTAGATGAAATTAAATTTGTAAAAAAAATACAAATGATCGCGCTGGATGTTATATCACAGTCGAAAATTCAAGCGCGATCAAACTATGGTTTGGACACAAATCGGTAGCCGATCTCTCGACTGTATTATTATTATCCTAAAAGAGTTCAGGTAAACGTCGTTTGCATTAGAGACAAAACTATGCAGAAAACATATATCTGAAAAGAGAACTTATATCGGGAAGAAAAAAAGTATATCTAACTAATCACTCAATACGAAAAGATTTGAATTTCGAATAGTATCTCATTTGTTAGCCTAATAACATTAGACAAATAATCGTCCAGGCAACCTATTTCTAACCAAATTCTTTTTCAACTGATATTAGACAATACGCAAAACTGAAACCAAACGAAAAATAAAGATTAGGTATTTATGTGCGCACTCTCCGAATTTCGTAGGTAACCGTAATTTATAGTATATCAAACGTATTTACCTATAGGCGAATAAAAAAATTGAAAAAACAATACTCCTTACCTATTTTCGAGGCTATCTAATGTTTGTGAAAATCGCCGAACAGCTGGTCCAATGATCACGCTTTGACTCGATAACTGAAAATATGCGACGGTAAATTTTGGCTCAGACAGATGTAAAATTACGTAAAATGTAAACGACAAATCGATAATACGCTTTTTCAGTGACCGCGAAATCTACCGGCACCTGTAGACAATATCAGCCTCCGCCTTCTCTACGAGATGAAAATATAGTCCACCGGCTGATATTCAAATTATCTTACATCTTTAGCCTTTCATCCTAAACCGATAGTATCCATCATTTTGCTTTTAAAATGGAAAAACTACGATGGTCGAATGACAAAAAGCTAGATACCTCAAATATTACGGAAAAAAAGAAAACTCTAAAACAACATGAATGTTTCGCTGGAAGAGGATAAATGGATTTTTGTATTCAAATAATGATAGAAAATGTTGCTAATGACGATTTTAAATGAAAGTTATCTTCAGGTTTGATCTCCCAAGTATTTTCAAGATCAGTCAAATGGTAGAATTTTTTTGCGTAAAATTCACGGGGGTAGGTAGCTTTTTACGGTTGTATTTGGTGAATCGTAAGAAAACTACTTGAGGAATATTTTGAATTGCGCATGCGAAATATCTACAACACATCGTAACTGAACTCAAACTTTATCATATTATTTTTGTATAAATTTTTGATTCATAGAAGTATAGCTTCTAACTTTTTCTTTTTCAAACTGGGAATAAAAAGTAAGTTGAATAGTAAAAGATGTCATTCGGGAACTAAGTTATTGTCTCTCATCTTGTTTTTTAAGCCGTAATTTCGCAAAGGTACGAAAAACGCAATTTACACGCGCGTACTTTCATTTTTTCGACGTTCCTATCAAATACAGCAGCTGATTGAACATATAAGAGATTAATTCTTCGATAAATTACAAGTTTTTTTCATTCTTTGAATTCACCTCAATTCTCTAAATCACTAAGATCGACTCTTTGATTCCCTAAATCCTTCACCTTCCATTAGCCTTTACTATCAACAATTTTTTCAGCATGGTGACCATACAACATCACTTCGAAAGTAAGAATACACTGGCAATCATTTCTCGGGAGCATCAAGACGTCGAATTACAGGTGTACGATTTTTATGTTCGAGTGGAATTTAAAACCATCATATACCACTTATGAATTTGTGAATTTTCATGTTTTAAAGTTTTGCTCATATTGGAGATACTTAATAATCAGGATGGAGTTTTTCATACTTGGCTGTGAGCCTATTGAACAGCGAGTCTTTCTTTGTCCTCATTTTCTTCATTAAATTCAAAGTACGAGGTGGGTTCTTTGAATTAGTAATAATAACTTACAGGTATCCATTCATTAAAAACTCCAAAAAATACGGTAAATGATAACAGGTAATATTCTACTTTAATGAGAGCAAAGAATTTAAACAGCTTTTTTAGCGTGAAAATTTCTCACGAAAATACACTCAATGATCTCGTCACAAATTTTGATAAAAACTAAATTTCACTCTGAATTTAATTCTTGCACACTCGAAATAAAAGTTCGTTTTGATCAATATCAAAAAATAAAAACTTGAAGACGCAAACGACAAAATATTCTCTGGATAGAAAACCAAGAAAATAATACTGAAAAATGATTTAACCGATTTCACTCTGATGGCGCGACGCAAAGTAAATTTAACCGGTTTAGAGGAAGAATATAGTATAAACGATGAGATCAAAAAATATTAAGTATATCGGGTAATTGCGAAACATTCTTCTCATCGCAAAGAATAATGTTCGAAAAAAAGTGAACATCTTACAAAAATATCAACGGAACTTTAAAACATAGAAAAGCACCGTAAAAAATCACAGAAGAAACATTCCTCATTCATTCAGCAAAATCATACCGAAGTAAGTGCTACTGACATCCAAATTGATATCTCGATTTTGTTCCATTTGTTGGAAGTAAATGATATCTCCGCTTCTAAGTGATCGAAGAGTTGAAGTGTAGCAGCTCACTTCGTTATCTGATACTTGTTTACCAGCAGTGCTGCAAATTGAGATCGGGGTATTTTTTCTATCGTCAACTGAGATCACATTAATCGAATAACTATTTGCGCTATTCTTGGATGGGTAAGTTACCTGTGTCGATCAAATAAGCGGAGAAAAATAATCATTTTTGATAAAATTGGAACCATGGTCATAAGAGTACTAAAGATTTTTTCGTGCAGAGAACATCAATGGTTAAGTAAAAACGGCTTTGCTCGCACTATTTTTTATTATAATTACTCGTACAAACAAGTAAAATTCAAGGGAGGTTTACGTTTCAACGTACTACCACGTCTTCATCAGAACCAACTAAAAAAACTAAATACAATCGTAATAAAGAAGAGCAACGCGCTTATCATAAAAAAGAAGACATGAAAAAACAAAATCCGAAAGTTCAAGGGTTATGACTAATGACAGAAGAGTACGTCGATCCAAGTTTCTGCATATCGGTTTGAAATTGACAGTGTGGTTTTTGATGATTTCGATGCATTCCCGAATTCTTCGTTTCTGGGTGTTTTTCTCGTAGGCTAAGATGCGAGTATTGTCGAAATCAAACTTATGATTATTACAAGAGGCATGGCAGGCCAAAGCAGTGTTATCATTAAGATCCCTTTCATACCTTTTATGCTGGGACACTCTACTAGAGAGGTATTGGAGAGTCTCACCAACATAAGAGAGAGGGCAACCAGAGCAAGGAATTTTATAGACGAGTTCGGATTTTTTGGAAGATGGGGTGGGATCTTTAGTTTTGGAAAACAGAATATTATTAAGGGAGTGCCAGTTAGTAAAGGAAATACTGATCTTACTATCGAGTTTTTTTATAATTTTGTTGATGATAACGCTGCTTTGACTGCCTATGTTGTTTTTAGGGATGACACTACGATTAAAGTTAAAGACAGACGTAATAAAATGAGTAGGATAGCCGTTATTGCTCAATAAGATATGTAATTCATTTAAGATTTCATTATGAAAGACAGGGCTAGATAGTTTAAGCCAATTATCTTTTAGGTTCACAGCGGTGTTAAACTTATAATGATAAGGTTGGTTAGAGAAATAATGGATGATTCTGCCCGTGAAGGTGGGCTTTTTATAATATTTGAAAAGAATGGCTCTTCTTTATTACGATTGTATTTAGTTTTTTTAGTTGGTTCTGATGAAGACGTCGTAGTACGTTGAAACGTAAACCTCCCTTAAATTTTACTTGTTCGTACGAGTAATTATAATAAAAAATAGTGCGAGCAAAGCCGTTTTTACTTAACCATGGTCATAAGGTTTGGTAAGATTGATTTGTTGCTAACTCAACTAAGAAAACAAGAAAAACAAAATAAGACTTCAAAAGACCATTAATAGAAACGACCGAATGCATATCGGAATACCATAAAAAAATTTCATTTCCAAACGAGGATTTTTGTCAAACTTTCAAGTCGGTTTTTTTTCGTCTTGATATCTAATGTATCTTTCGGAAAACGCCGATTAATGTACCTGTGAATAAATGAAATACGTTCCTGTACGACCAATCTCCAATTTTCGATCATTTTCTACCAATTTCAAACCGAAAGAATCTATTTTATGCTCATCAGCCGATTGCTCACTCCACGGGCCAATGACACCTGCAAAAAAGATTTTGAAATCAGAAGACATATTTAAAAACAGGTAAATCAGCGCGTTATCAATGGTACACATCGGAGAATGAAGAAATAAATACAGTTCGTGACCTACGAATTGAGACACTATAAATAAAATCAAACCTCTTGATATCATTCATTCCGAATAAAAATAGCATTTCAGGGGCCACAGATCGAAACAGTGAAAACGTGGTATACATGAAATACACTAGAAAACACTAATCAGACAGCCTAAACAAGATGATATTCTACTCTCTCCTATCTTTACTTTTTTACAAGATTACATTAACCTTCTGTTGGGATGTTCCGTCCTCACCTTCAGAATAATCCACTTGAAATAAATCTCTGTGCGAGAATAGAGAAAAGAAAAAATCAAAATTTCAAAGTCTCATCGAAAATGAATCCGACGAACATCAGATTTCATGAAACGAAGGTACGGTAATGAGTGATTTCAGACGAAAAACGATTCGTTCACATTTTCAAATTCTTCGTTCTATACATTATCGAAAAAATGTGGAAATTAGCTGGAAGCTTCTTTCCAACTACGTTTTTTAAAGCGGTTGGGAAATATCAATGCAGTTCGCCTGCCGACATTCAGGAAAAGTAATCGGAATTCGGTATATTTTTCTAACCTTGCAATGGTCGTAATGCGAATAAACTTGGATCACTTGAAATGAATTGGATCGCTCGCATATCTGCAAACATAGATAATTGGAGAAAATTTAGAGTACATTTCGGGCAAAAAAAAAAAAAAGAGATGACAAGTAGTGCACTATGTATACAACTATAGAATGAAAAAGTGAAGAACAACTAACGAGTACGAAGTTTATTTTTCAAAGCTCAACCGAAGGTAACAAATTACATGAAAGCCACTTTTCACTGTTCGGTACGAGCTGCGGCCGCTATTTTAATGAGACACAATCGCAGCTCGATCTTCAAACAATAGATCTTCTAAAAAGGCAACGGAATGAATCGGAAAAATGATCAAGCCGTACAAAACTCTTCAACATATAATTATCTTATGTTAAGGAGATATAAATTTTCAACGGTGAGAATTCTAAAAATTTTCTATTTAAAACCTTCAATGATGTACACGATCAGTTTGATTAAGTTAAAATATCTCAACTTCAGTAATTTTCACACACCCGTAAGAAAAAACACAACATTAACAACCTATTATTTGAGTACGATTAGACTTATTCTTCTTCTCGCCTCGGTTTTCCGCTTCACGAGCGCAATCAGCAGAACGTTTTCGTCGCTCTGATAAGCCTTTCATTCGTGTCACTTCGGTGCGCGAATTTTCCAAGATTGCTATTTTACTCTCCAACGCTTCAATTTTTTCTATCAATAACGTATTAACGGTGAGCGACTCTGTATTGTTGACTTTAAGTAACAACATTAATGCACAACACAAAAGCAGCAAACAAGCGACTAATACGAGTGAGTTGACAAAAAAGATTCTATTCGGACGATAAGAACGTCGCCCGTGATGTAGATTCCAATTTCCTCTAAATTCGATATCAAGCGCCGGATTGGCCTCTGAAAAAATCATGATTGTACAAGACGAATCAACTTTTAATCCTATTAATCAATGTTCGTACGATCTATTCTCGTTTACTCACTGCCGACTGTGTTCCGAATGGAATGAATTGGTTTCGTGGCAGCCATGAAGAGCAAAATTTAGGGATGCTCGAGACCTATGACATAGAATTCTTGTGACTATCAACAACTTCGCGAAAAATTACTTCCACAAACGCCAATATTAAGTGATTGATACAGCGTGGTTTCAGATTACTAAAGAAATATCATTATGCGTCAAGGATCGAAATTCAGTGTGATCATTAGATTCGTTTACAGCGTTTTGTACGACGCAACTGTGTTCAAAATATTCAAGACTAAAGAATATTTCTGAGCATATGATTACGATAGCGTCGACTACCTGGATGGTATTAATGTATCATTGGCCTTACAGAGACTACGTACAAAATACGGTAGCCACCAAGATTACAACGAATTACGAATCGCTGATCAGAATTTTAATCAACTTGAAACGCTCAACAATCGTTTTCATCATGTTAAACATAAAAATGGCCATAATATACAAGTAAGTAACTAGTTCTTCGTTCATTCTATGGTTCACATAATTGTGGAAAAATTTAACACTTACTCTATTGCCTGAATGACAGATAGCAGGAGTGCCGGCAGAATCATCCACGTTGAAGAGGATCGAATTATTTCATACTTGTTCCATTTGACAGTATCGCGGAACGACGCTCGAGCTGGAAATGTGTCAAATACCCGCTGACCGGTGCCGTGATGCCGGCATCTACTCTCAATCAGCATTCCATACTTTCATCACGCATTCAAGAAGATTGAAGAATAGATTCACGTGAATCAAGCAGCAGCAGGTACGCAACTCCCAACTACGCATAGAAGAGCCCAGCAGGAACCAGGATTCGAGGAATTCAAAATACCTCTCGGAGTCTCTGTTACACACAGACTCAGACTGTTACATTACGATTACGAGCATTTTACACCCACCCACCCCACGTCCTGACACGCAGCGCGATCTTATGGTAGTAGTATCCAACGAACCCTTAGACCATGGTCTTTTATATTGTTGTATTGGTCAAACTGTCTTATCAATTTATCACTTCCAAACCCCTTACTAAACCTGTTCCACTTCCAATTTCCAAACTTCTACTAAAACTGTGACAAAAATATTATGGTTAATTTTAGACCCAAGGATTTTATTACTTCAGGAAAAATTAACTGACTAGTCCGAAAAAAGTTTATAATATTGTCGAAAACATTCTTTCAAGTAAAATTATATTGTCGGAATGGATGTAAAATTTCTTCCTGAAGAAGTAGGTTCCGGTTCTCATCATACAATTGATAGTCTAACTATTCTATTTTAGTAACATGCAAGAATTGTGAGAATATCATTTCGAAGTTTCAAATTTTCCATTCATTTTTTCAGTTATTCCCTCAAATTTTCACGTACTTACCTCTAGATGATCGTAAGAACGTTCGATTGACATGTCGACTGTGGAATGCTGCTTGTAATCGTGCGACTATCATAGGACACGAAAAATTCGTCATTCGTTTCGATAGAAGAGAGAATGATATTGCATACATTGCACACTGTATCATGAAATGTCGAAACTTACGCGCTGATTTAGAATTTCAAGGATTTCCTTTGAGACACTTTCCACCAAGTGTATGGGAGCATTGCGGCGAACAAATCGTTTCTCTTTTCATTCACGAGTGTGATGTGGACGATGAGACGATTAAGAATATAATTGTACATTGTTCAAATCTTTGCAGTTTCTATCTGCGATCATCTATCGAGACAAGAAATGGAAACCATGTACTCTGTTCAGAGACCTTCCTTGACGATTTGATAAGCTGGAAGATCGAACGGAAAAAACTTCTTTCATTTCAGCTGTATTTGTTCGTTCAGCCAGAGGATCCTGTGTACCGAAGGTTGTTTCAAATATATCCTAATATTCGAACATTCGGCTGCGGTCATTGTGATTCGATTCGTAGATTTTCGAAAGAATTACAGCTTCCGCAAATAACGGAAAATTTCATTTATGAAAGTAATACGGACGGTTCTTGGATGGCGCCTTTTTGCAAAAAACCAAAAATGAAGTACTATTTCATATTATGTTGATTAATTCCGAATTATTCGAAAAGAGTCTGCTTTCATTATTTCATCTTCTTTTTCAAATTATACAGGTTTAAAGAATTGAGAATTCGAATATCACTCTTGCCCGAATACCACTCCCAAAAAATTGTGAAGGATTTCTTCTCTGGACAGACCGAATTAATGAAATTAGAACTCTTTTCCAGTCACGAAGGCGAAGGAGAAGGAATGAAATCCCTTCTGTTCCATATTCTCAAAAACTGTTCGAAACTGAAGAAATTTCACCTCCACACAGATTATAGTATTAACCTATCAGTCGCGGAATCCTCTACCTTCTTGAAAGAAGTGAGCCGTTTAGAATCTTTGAGCCTCTCTGTGGAGTATATAAAAGAGAATCGATTAGATAATTCAAACTTGACTGAGTTGTTACCCTCGATATCGTACCCTCAATTGACGAAATTACGACTATCGTTTTACAATGGGGAAGTTTTGCCAGCCCTTCTAGATCGATGCCGCTCTTTACAATGTCTACATTTGGAACATGTGTCTATCAAAGACAAGACTTTACAAACTATGTTAGAAAATCACGTACGTATCACGCTACGAAACTGGTAAGAACCTCTGCAAATAGTCTACTCTAGCTTTAACTTATTTTCATATTTGTAGCTTTCATTGAAAAAATTACGTATCCACTTCAAGATTGAAACGAGCCGTAATATGTTTTCTAGAACGATACGATCGGACCACAGTAACCCTTTCTTTCTGCAGACCTTGAAGCGTTCTCTCAATTGTCTTCAAAGTAATATGTAAAAACAACCAAATTATTATTTATTCATTATACAAGTGAGTTAAAAAGAGATATACATACATGATTTTTCTCAACGCATCATGGTGAAAAGCGATTTAACCCAAGGTCAACGATTTTTTTTACCATAAATTTGTTGAGAAAAATATCTTCCTAATACAATCGATTAAAGTGAAAATTTGCTACTCATGTGTTTCCTAACCTAGTCTTCGATTCGGTGCGTAAAATTTCGCACTCGTTTTTTAGTAAATTCCCGTTGTAATTCACTTGTATGGAAGTATACAATAAGAGAATTTATTTTTTATTTCTCTAATTTTCAGCCGAAATATTGATTCGTATGTGTTTCAATCAATGAATAACTCTTCTCCACCACGAAAAAAAAAAAAATTTTAATAATAATAATCATGATGATGATGACAGATCTTTCTTTTCGTCTGTTTCAATTGAAAAAAAAAAAAAAAAAATTATCAATGGGATATTTTGGAGGTCTAAACTCATGCTCAGGTTTTCCAATTTAGATTTGGAGCACTTAGAAATTCGTGGTTTGACACACCATTTAGAACTCAATGGTCACGTATACGATACCTTCGACGAGCTTCTATCTGAAATGAATTTTCCGAACCTCAAATATTTATATTTTGAACCGTTTCTTTGTAGAAATAAGCTGGTAAGCTACAAAAAGGATACCAAATACCAATTCTGTGTTGCAACATTTTTCACGAACTGAAACTTTTTCTAGAGTGTGTTGAAACTTTTGGATATCGTGTCGAGTAGAGCACCCTCTCTAGAAATTCTGAGGCTGGATTCACCCCTATATCTAGCATGGAGCAATTCGGATTTATTGTGTGAAAATGAAATAATAGACTGTTGTCAAAGATTGAAGAAACTGAAATGTCTCATCATCAATCCATTTTTTCCAGAAGTATGTAGAAATTGTGTTCATTGTTGCATCTTTGTACAAATTCATTTGCCATGACTTTGTATTTTAAGGAACATTACAGTCCTCGGCGGCATCCAGTCCAGCGATTGTTTGTCAAATGTCCTTCACTAAATTATGTGAGTGGATATGGTAGAAAATATGGGAAAAATCTCGCTTTTTACTGCCGATTTTCAAAAACTCTCAAGTGGTACCAAAATTTCACTCTTGGAACGATGGAATGGTACTTAGATTTCTAGACTACAAGACCGTATACGATGTTTTTTCTTTTTTTCCCTCTTCTTTTTCTATAGTGTTTTTCTTGTGTCTTTGAGACGTTTACTGTCAAATTCAAACAAGTGATCGTAAATCTTGATGAGAATAATATCTTTCTTGAAACTGTTAATCTGTGATTTAGGCTATTTCTTCGTTTAACTTCGTTTATTTTGGAAAACACTGTAGAATTCATCTTTATTGTAGTCAAGACATGCTGTATTGTGCGTTTGAATAAAAAATGTCTCACATCATCATTATCAATTAATATTATCGCTTTTCTTGTCGTTGTGATGGGTTTTCATTTACTCCTCAAGTTAGAAATTGGGAAATATTAAAATGCACGCGATCAAAAATAATTTTGACCGCGAAAAAAGTGTACGCTAAAAAAAAATACATACACGGCGATTTTATAAGATAATCACGCGATAGTACCTGAACCAGAATTTTAATTAGAGGAACGCGAAATATGAGGTTTTGTAAATTTGAATGACTTCCTACATTAGTGGTCAAACACGGTCAATTCGTCGTGATCCGGCCTCTGTCAATTGCGTATTATTTGCTGCTACTCCCACAATCCCGTTGAAGTTATGGACCACGGCATATCAGTGGGCGATTGAGAATCGTGTAGTCCTTCAAAGAAATACTAGTGAAGGCACAAACTACTTTGTACCTTCTTCTACGATGAAGAAACCCCTCAATGCTAAACTGCTGAATACCTTTGAGAAGCAACAGAGAAAGTCCCAACCTTCCGACGTTTTAAAGTATCTGGCAACATGCACATGTCTCTTCTTTTCCAAGGAAGGTGAGTGCAAGCACTCACTATGAATGAATAATATTCGCTTAAAATTAATTGAAGTAATATTGGCGGCAAACCAAATTTAACTGAGACAAAAACGTAAACGCGGGCGTCCTTCAAAAAGCAAGCGCACACTTCTTACCCAGTAGGGAGACCCTATCAATTGACATATTTTTAGTTGATGTTCATATTAAAAAAAAAAAAAGTAATCATTATTGTATTTATTTTTGCGTTTATATTTTTTTTTTTCTCGTTTGGAATGTATTCTATCGCGTGCCTTTTCATTATTTATCTCTTGAATTCATTCATTTTCGCGGTCAAATTTTGTTTTATTGCGCATAACATTTTTTTTTTTCTCTATAAAAGCATCTATTTTTCGCGTGATTACTTGTTTTTTTTTGCGTGCCGAAAACTACATGCCGTTAGAAATTTAATGAAATAGTGGAGTCGAAATTGCCTTTGCATTTCATAAGTTCAAAGAACTGGATAACTCATTATAAATGGAATAAAGTGTACAGATCAGTCGATTAGCGCTGATGAGCCCTTCTTTTTCAAAAATTATCGCGACACAGATCACCCTGAATAGATATTATAATCCTAAGTGTATAGACCTACTGCAAAGAAGCTGACTATTATACTATGGGAAATATTAAAATGAACGCGAAGTAAATTAGTTTTAAACGCGAAGATGGTGTACGGTAAAAATAATTTGTATAGCGCGATTTGATAAGAAATTCACGTGATGGCGCGCGAACAGTATTTTTAATTACAGGAACGCGAATTATAAATCACATAAAATCCAATAGGGCTAATTCTGTTATATATTTTCTTATTTTCAAAAATTCTATAGCTGCGACTCTTCATTGAATTAGTTCGAAAGTGGTTAGACCGCTGTGACCCAGATTCTGTCAATAGTATAACATTTGTGAAGACTCCCAGTATCTCATTAAAGTTGTGGACATCTGCCTACGAATGGGCAAGTCAGAACCGCACAGTTCTCCAAAGAACTGTCGGTGAGGACACACACTTTTTTGTTTCTTCCTCCACAGTGGAGAAGCCCCTCACGGCGAAAGTATTAGGTACTTTTGAAAAACAACGAGGGAAGTGGACAACATTTTGAAGTTTCAAGGAGTTGAACTTTGGAATTTGGGGCATATCGTTGAACTCTGTACGCCCTGAAGAAGCAACGTGCACGTGCCCGGCCTTTTTTAAAAATAATGAATGCAAACATTCCCTTGGAATGAAAATCCGCCTGAAATTAGAGAACGTCCCACCCGCAGCCAAACAAATTCCATTTGGCCGGAAAAGAAAAAGAAATCGCCCTTTGAAGGCCAAACGAGCCTTTAAGACGCATTAATAATATTTTTCTTTGTTTTTTTTTTTTTATGTAATTAATGTACTGCTATATTAATATCGCGTTTTTTTTTTTTTTTTCTTCTCGTTTCAAACATATTGCGTCTCGTGCATTTTTTAAAAATGTCTTTAATTTAATCATTTTCGCGTTCAAATTTTGTAATACTGTGCAACAGTTTCTTTTCTTTGTAATATCATCTATTTTTCGCATGATTATCTGTTCTTTTCGCGTGCCGAAAAATGCATATGCCTTATACTATTTGGTTTGTATGGGAATTTAATTATTTTGAAAAGTAAGGCTTTCAAGATTTATGATAACAGAACATTTGAATACTACTTCCCTAATTTTCTAGCTGTAATTTTCCCAGAATAATAGCCTTGTTCTGATTATGTGATTATGAATCTCCTGTAGAAGTGGCTGTTCATTGCAACCGCTCCTAATTACGAAAGATCCAAAACGCTCTAATCAGCATTCTATCCCATCCGCGATTATTCCATCTCTACTGCTCATAATAATTTTTTTGAATATTCTTGTAATTCATTTACTACATACCTCTTATTTTCAGAACTAATAGAAAGACAAAATAGTAGTAGGTAACATTTTCATACAGGTGAATGAAACTGAAAATTGGCTGTGGAAAGCATAATTTTTAGGTGAATATTAATCCGGACAAAAAAAAGAAAGCGTTTGAACAAACTATCCAATATAATTATGATAATAATAAGTAGCGGTAACGAAAAGTACAATGCTCGAAATTTTTTAGTGTTCCGCACAGAGAGAGAAAAAAAAAAGGAATACTAGAAATTAATGAGAAAAATGAAAAAAAAAAAAAAAACACAAGACGCGCCTCAGTATCTGGGTCTCTTGGTTTTTTTTTTCTCATTGACTGTTGCGACGGAAATTCATTTTTTAGTTTTTTTCGAAAGATCTAGAGCTTCTTTTCCTACCAAGATGTAAAGCTCAAGAGAGTAGTATATAATTAGTGTGATACAGACACACATTTTTTTTTTTTGAAAAAAAAAAAATGTGTGGATGTATCACACTAATTATATACTACATCCACATCTATTTACTCTAATTTAACGTTTTTTCAACATGCTCAATGAATCTCAACGAATGTAAAATCGATTCAAGAACCGATTTTTAACACACTCAATGAACTTTCAACAAACTCAAAATCGGTTTCAAGAATCAATAATCAGCTGCTCTAAAAAATATTCTGGCTCACATTTAATTTTACTACTATTCAACCGAAAAACCTGTATCAAATTCCAGCATCCCATTCTTTACGGTTTCAAGTCCGAAGATCCTGTCTCACCTTTTTTGGTACCTTCACCGAGCTTCAATGGGGACTATTTCAGCAATTAAATCAGAGCAAGAACCGATAAAATAAATACGCTTATAAATCCGATGAACTAGATTAATTTTTCCAAGCTCACATTTCTTCTCAACAAGTTCAACGAATTTCAACGTCTATAATTTCGGTAATGAATGCGTAATTTTTCCAAGCTCACATTTTTCTCAACGGTCCACGAGTACGGTAACAGATCCAAAAAAAAAAAACCTGGCTCACATTTAATAAATCAAGAGTCACTTTTAGAATCAATAAAATGAGTCGAGCGTTTTGCTATTGTGCCCATAAGACAAATGTATAGGAGAGAGAACGAGTGAGAAAATATTCTGAGCGTTGATTGTACTCAAAATTGAACCGCGTTATGCAAAAGCCGTCTAAGCGACACTTCATCGTTTTGGGGAAGAGACCTTTAAATGCATTATGACAGTGTACCCATTTCTCTGGGAAGAACTTTTTTTCCCCCTTCGTGATTACATAAGATCTCTCGCCTTGCCAGACGAAAAAATTTGTCAACGAACACGAATGAGAAAACCTCGGCGAAGAAAAAGAAAAAAAAGGATAGGTAAGGCATCTAAATTTTCATCACATGCGAAGGGGAATAAAACGCGAGTTACGTGAAATAATATATATTTATTAGTGAAATATAATTGCAACAGAATATTGCGTTAACCGAGAAAAGAACGATGTCACCATCACAGACTTCGAGCTCATTATTTTGTGTTATTAGAGAGCTACATTTTTTTCTATAGCCTCCGCCCTCTCTCCGCCGAGTTCTCACTTCATATTGAAAGAACTCCGCATCTCCACTTTAAAACCTCATTTGGAAAATTATCAGAGTTGCACTCTTATTCAAGTCAGAGACAAATAAAACCATAAAACTTCAAATATTCTTAATCGTTATAATCATGTAGAATGAATAATTCGTCTTCCAGACATTCTTTATTGTGGTGAATACGTTTTTCGAGTATTAGGTACAATCTCAACACAAAATATTATAAGTAGCCTGATAAGTATAACTTGTATCATTAATATAAATCAACTTCACATTGAGATAGTAACATTCAATCTGATAATAAGACTTTTTAAATAAACGTATTCTGAAACTGAAGCTAGGTACGTATTCGTAATATTATTAGGTATATGATTGGAGTTCTCAAAAGAACAACTAAATTCGCCAATAAATCGACAGAACAAATGAGAAAATACGACAACTATGTTCCTATCGATAGAACTTTTATTTTCAAGAACCAATTGAAGGTGTTGAAATAAACAAGAAAAGTAATAGGTAGTTCTATAATAACTGATGTGTAGAGAAATTAAAAGTAGTAAGCAGATGTTTTTCGCGTGAGAATGAGAAGAAGGACCCAGAAATAAATAAAATAAATATTTTGATCAAAAATAACAAGTAGAGAAAAGGTTATCTTAAGTACGTCTAAACCAAATAAATGCTATCAACCTTGACGGTGTTCGTGACGGGGACCATTTGAATTTCTTACAAAAAAATTATTGACATCAGCTTAGCTGATACCTGATACTGTTGGCATGATTATGCGGGCGGTAAACGGGTTTTAATAAACGTTCTGATATCATTCATTTCCTGTAAAACATATGAAAGATGAATGAAATGAAGTGACAGCTCACAGCTAACGAAGAGATCGTATGATATACTCACTTCGTCCGACGAAGAATGCATTAATCCGTTATACGTTTTAAAATCGACGTTCTTCGAGAACTTATTCAAAGCTGAAGCCGTCACCTGACCAAAACTGTAAGATACAATCGGATCACAGTCTCCGTGGCATTGTAAAATGGGGATATCTCTATTAGCGGTCACCAATGACTGTAATAAAAACTCTAGACTTGAGTTACTATAATTCACATCCATATGGGGAATATAGATAAAAATAACTTCGATGTACCGATGAAAATGTTTTACTCAAGGGTAGCCAGCATGACAAAGCTATGATACCAGCAAGCTTTTTCGGGAATGTTAGTGCGGAATATATGGCTAGCGCACCACCTTGAGAAAATCCTCCAACGACAATGCGTTCCGATGGAATACCTTCACTGATTTCTTTTTCGATTAAACTATGAACGTATGATGTAGCATTTTTTATACCAGCGACGTCCTCGGTCGCTGATGCATCCAATCCTTTGATATCGAACCAAGCTGGCATCTTAAAACCATTATTTAGGGAAACCGGAAGCGTATTTCTGAAGAGATGAGAGATATTAGCGGAATGAAAATACAGACTTGAACAACGAATATTATATGGGGGAAATCTTACGCGGTAGGACAGATGACTTTGATGTAAGGTTGACGGACAGTTGCCATCGCACTCGACCATCCATGTCTGAAAATGTTGGAGGAAGATATCACAGAATTAACATAACATACACACCAATCAACTAAATCTAAATCGTCCTACAATCACGAAAGACTAGATTACCCCGTGTCTCCTAATCCGTGAAGGAAAATAACCTAAAACATGAGAAATAATAAATCCATTGAAAGAGACTTTTTCGAGTCAGTCGATACAAAAATGAATCAAATTCGTACTCACGGTCGCAGTGTGTTTTATGGTGGCAGCAATAACTACAGGTGAACTGGACATTTCGGTTGAATAAAATGAGAGCTGATGATTCCGTATTACTGATGATTCAAATCAACATAAAAACATTGATGTACGATTTCCAAGAGAACAAACGATTCTTAATAGTTCATCATAACTGAAAAGAATAGGAAAGATTCTAAACGCAATGATCATTTACGCAAATCGAATGAATTGACCGAGTTAATTTGAGACGAGATCAAGTTCTAATGATAAGAGCAAAAACGCAAGAAAACGAGATTTTGTTTGATAAACAATAGAACTGCCGTACAAAGTAGAATTGACGTATATCCATATTGACGATCTGCGAAAAAGGTTATTTTTTCCATATGTTAAGGATATCTTTTTTGCAGATCGTCAATATGGATATACGTCAATTCCACTTTGTACGGCAGCAGAACTTCACCTTGCCCCCTTCCAGCAATACTACGAGGAAAATGTGAAAAGGGCTCCCGTTCCCAGGGAAAATAAAAGAAAATAATATACCTTGTCATTGTACGTCATATTTTTGGGGTAGGTAGAACTTAGCTTATGGCTTTCGGCTCTTTCTTTCTTCACGTTGCATTTGCTTAAACCAAGGGTGGTGAGCTTAAGTTTTATTCAAGTTTTAAGCCGTAAATAAGCTAAAGCGAAACGATTTTTCATTCGCTTAATTAAGCGACTTAGAAAGCGAAACGATTTTCATTCGCTTAATTAGGCGACTTGATAAGCAAAACGATTTTCAAAACTTAGAAAAGGCAAAAACATATTTTTTCTGACAAAAAAAACATGAAGCGATTCAGCTCAAACTGATGAGAAGTCTTAATTAAGTTTTAAGGGTATGCTCTACCTAGTCACTCACACGTAGACACATACAAAATATGTATCACATGTTACGATTTTTGCTCCGAGATAACTGATTAAGTAAAGTATGAAATATCTTGAAACTTTGTATTTATGTAGACAAAACTTGGGAAAATACTGCTAACTGGTTCACACGAACTAATTTTGTTCATTAATTGGAATTCAAAGATTCAAATATGGCCCCTTCAGACGTAAGTTCAAACGTTTCACTGAAGATATCATTCATGAATATTTCGCGATCTGTCAACTAATTAGTCGTATTTTCCTCAACTTCAAGAATAAATTACACCACGTTCCTAATCACTTTGTGCATTATTCCAAATGCCCCATTATTCGATATGTAATCTCTGGGCAAAAATCACTACCCGGAACCCACAATTTTGTGTAATACACGTGTATTTTCTGTGTGTGAGTGACAAGGTAGAGCATACCCTTAAGTTGAAACTCCTAAGTCTTAAATAAGCCTTAAGCTTGAGCGAAAAGAAATTCTATCTCAAGTTTAAGCCTTAAGCTCAAGCCCTAAAATCAAATCGCTTACCACCCTTGGCTTAAACTAAAAGCCAATTGAGGACCTATCTGTATAAAGGGCGTCCGTCGGACAGACGCCCTTTTTGCGGAGACCTCGATTTTGCGTTTCAGATCATAAACTATCTTTTATAATTTTTTTTTTTTTTTTTAACCCACAATTTTTTCCATCTTAGCAAGAAGGGCGTCCGTTGTCATATTTTCAATGATCTCTACTTTGTTCGTAACAGATAGACCGAGCATAGCAATGAATCTTCGAACGGAGGACATGATAAGAATACTCGTACACGTAAGATGGTGCAACTTTAGTATGCGGTCTACCGCGAAAATCCGGTCAGATTTCATTTTAGTGTGCGGTCTACCTGAAAATTGTAAAGAGGTATGCGGCCTACCGTAATTGACAAAGACGAACAGTACCATGTTCACATAAATTTGGAATTATATTCATGCATACATAAGTAGCAACCACAAGGATGTTGTCAGACATGCGAATAAAAATTTTACAAGCTATCACGAGGATATTGTCAGACATGTAAATTGAACGTTGATCATCGGTAGACAGTCCGAATACCGCGCAGAAATGCTAAAAAGAGGTCGTCGTCGTGTTTACTCATCGCGTGCCAACACACATGGTCAAAAGGTGACTGTAAGTGTTGTTCCGGTACTCCCCGCATTTTCTTCAGTATTTTAATTTTGGCATCAAGCCAAGATCGCTCGATACCCTGTGTGTGAGCACCAGAGTCAGGGCCCACAAAATTCTCCTGGTGATTCACTGTCTTGTGTTGGAAGCCGAGAGAGTTGAGGCACCTATAAGCCGGCCATTCATCAGAGTGAATCACTGACCCTGTTGCACATTCACGTTGAATGATGGGAACGAGGGTGGCTTTGTCGCGGCGTTTCACTCAAAATCTGTTCACCTTATTTTACCATACATACGATAACACGTTCTGTACGGTAGACCGCATATTATATACTGGTAGACTACATTTTACACGAAAATCGGGTAGACCGCATACTGAAGTTGGACCCGTAAGATTGTTAAGAAAATAAGGGGGACTGGACCTTGCTTACAAGTTTGATGAGCGGCGCGGGTGTACGGTGCGTTTCACTGCTCCGCGCGTTCACCCGCGTTACCTTCATTGAGGTCCAGGCCCCCTTATTTTCTTATCATGTCTTCCGTTCAACACATTGCACACGCTTATATGGCCGATGCTCGGTCTATCTATTGTATGGTCGAAGGCATAAAGTTATTGTTTGTGTCTCCGAGACTATTATCAGTATTCAGCTGTTGTGTGAGCACAGAATATACGCAGATATTCTTATGTGTGTGTACAGAACGAATTCGTCACGTTTCTACACCGTTTTCCGTTCTCAAAGATATTTTTTGTGCCGTCGAGTAGTGTAGTTCTATGGAAAAAGGACATTTTTAAGGTCTTTTAAATCGCGTATTTTCTCGGGTTAACTTCATTACACTTTTTCGTAAAATTTTTTCACGAAAATATAGTTGAAGAATCATTACAAATTCTATATAAATTTTGGCATACACAATATCATTTTCTATATTTTCTATCGTTGGCAAACTTTAAATTGCATTTTGGGAAACCGTGATACGACGAAAATTGCCCTTTTTCCGGCTAGCCCTTCAAATATTTTGTACCTTATTCAGTATGTTGTCATTGGGCAAAAATCGCTACCCACAACACACAAGTTTGTGTAATGCACGTGTATTTTCTATGTGTGTGAGTGGCTAGGTTTAGTGCATACCCTCAAAGAAGGTCCAAAACATTAAGAAAAGAAAAAAGAAAATGTTGAAATACGCGAGGTACAAAATCAAGGTCACAAATAAGTGGTTACCGCGTACTTTCCAAAACTTTTTCAAATTCGATTTATGTATTTTTGTGTTAACAATCTATGCACCGTGATTATATTTTACTGAAATAACTTCAAAACGCTCGTCTGACTCATCTCATAAGTTCTTTCATCTTTCTCCGAGAAATTTTTGTATGGAAAACAAAGAAAATCCCCCATCTCCAACCACTAATGTCACCAGTTCGAATCATGCGATCAATCCATCTACCATCACTGATGAGAAGAAATCGATTCAATCACTGCAAGCAATAGTGGATGCTCAAAAAACAAATTTGAAACGAACTTATTATGATCCTATCGTGGTACCTGGAGAGGTGGTTGACATACCGCTTGTGGAAGAGGTGGAAGAAAAAGCGGCTGAAGAAGTCGATGCAAAACTAACTGAAGAAGAAAAAATTGAAAGTAAAGTTCCCCAAGTACATAATTTACAGATGGTGTTTGATGTACGAAATAAATTCTAAATTGCGCAAGTTTTGTCGTTCGGTACATTTAAGAAAAAGTAGGGAAACTAAAAAGAAATGAGAGGCAGAGAAAAACTCTGAACTCGAATTTCAGAAACACGTAAAATCATCACCTAGGTACCTGCGATGACTACAATCTTGGTATTTTTAATAATTGTGCAGAGCATGGTCTCGGTGTGCGTCATTTTCACGTATTCATGGCTGGTCTGGCTATCGCAATAATTTATATACTTCGTTTCAATATATCGGTCGCCATTGTCGCCATGACTGTTATACCACCAGACGAAGTACGTATGTTAACATAATTAATTACAATATTGTGCTACGTATTTAGAGTCGCTCTATTTTTCTCTCTCTTTAGACCCCAGTGGTTCCAACGACACCAGCACCACCGCCCCCACCACCACCACCACCACCACCTCCACCTCCACCTCCACCTCCACCGCCACCTCCACCCGTAAGTATATGCCGTTTGAGAATTTTTTCAGACGTTCAAATCTTGTATGGTTCGTTTGTTATTCCTACAGGAACCGGCCAATGGAACCCTATCAAGAATGATCACATATGTGGGTGAACCAAATCACGTAAGTTGACCTAATTATAAATAAACCATATCTCATCAGTTTGGTTGAAAAAGTCTTATCTTATTCCTTCAATATTCAGCGGATACCGATTTATGCGTGGACTGAAGCTCAGAAGGGCCTGATTCTAAGCTCGTTTTTCTGGGGCTATCCGATCTTGCAGCTGATCATGGGTAATGTAGCTGAAAAATATGGATCCCAAAAAATTTTAACTGTATCGATGGCATCAGCGGGTTTGCTCACTGTACTAACTCCTTATTTTTCATCGTACGGTTTTGGACTGGAGATTATGTGTGCCCTTCGCGTACTTCAAGGACTATCGCAAGTGAGATTATCATCAGTTCGTTAAATAATCAAACTGTAATTGGGAGTGATATTTCATGAGAAGAAAGAAGATTGGGTTAGATTTCGCAACATCCTTCATAACAACCAATATTTTGCGAACAGGGCTCGTTTTACCCTTGCGTAATGGTTCTGCTCACAAAGTGGTTTCCACCTCTGGAACGCAATCGAGCGATGGCCCTTGCCTACAGCGGTGAATATTGATTCAAATTTTTCTATTCTTGTGGAGAATATCATTTAATAATATTTTACAACGGAATACCCCATGATTTTTATACTTAGGTATTTCTTGTAATTTCTGTCGATAGGAAGCCACGTAGGTACGTTGATTGCGTTTCCTTTATCCGGATACTTGGCAGCGACTAAATACGGTTGGCCAAGCATATTTTTCGTGACTGGTAGCTTCGGAATTTTTTGGGCGTTGGTATGGTCATATATCGGGGCGAGTTCACCTAGTCGACATCTTTTCATATCAAAAAAAGAATTGCATTACATCGAGAAAACTCAAGTCCATCTTTCTACAGGAGAAAAGGTTTGTAAAATTGAGTAAGCTAAATTTAAGTTGATGTAAAAATATGGGAATGATATCTCTGTGCAATGACTTGAAGTTCTTAGATCTACAGCAGGACGATTGTGAGAGTGAGAGGGAATGTACCTTGTGTTAGCTTATTCTATTTCACATTAAATTGATATTACAAATTCACACAGGTCGCCTACCTACCTTTTTTTTTTTTACAGTTCCTATATCTATCAAAGATTTCTAATGTCGCCTCATCCATCTTTACCCACCTTCAGGGTCCATTTACATAAAGCCGCACAACATTACAATTGCAACAACAGCTTGAAACCACATTCACCACCTTCCGATGGGCGAAAATTCAATACTGTTCCTTAGGCCTACCTTTGTAGAAAGTCTACAATATGCTTACTTACTGGTACACCAACTTATTATCTTTTCATAAATGACATCACATAGATAAATTTTATAACCGCGGAAAAGTGACTTAGTGCTTAGAGAATGGAAAAGGCAAGATATTATTAGCTCACAGTACGTAAGAATATGGTTCAATTATTTACGCGGAACTGAAATTGTTTTTATCGAAATTTGTTTTTTCGCAAAGTTGCGGCATCCGATGAGTAAGAATTGTGATCGATTACGACTGAACTACATTCATAGGCGCCAACTTCGGGGGGGGGGACGACACTTTTTGCCCTCCCAGTAATTTCTCTGGAGGGGCGTTGCCCCTCAATAATTTGACCCCCAAAAAATGAATTTTATTAATTTGTGGATTGAATTACCAGAAAATAAACTATAAACCTTTTTTAAATGTTTGTTGCTCCCCCAATAATTTTCCAAAGTCGGCGCCTCTGACTACATTATTTCAATGAATGCAAATCTAATCTACTTGGTTTCTGATAATATCTGCGCGTTTCCATTGGATCACACTCTTTTCTAAAATATCTGAAAAAATTTGAGAGTGAAATATTTCAATCTAAGTATTCGCAACTATTTTAAAAGGTATTGCAGGGGTCATCACAGATCGTGGATCAGAAAATTGTTTCCAATGATCAGAATCACCAGGATCTGGAATGAAAACATGAATTGGATACGGATGCCGGTCGCGAAAATTTTGATCCGTGATTCATCTTTTCCTTTGTTTTCTTTGTTATCTTCTTGAAAGGGTCAGAGGCTAATGATCTCTAAATTATTTCGGATCAAAACGCGCGGGGAAAAAATTATCTGAATCATACGGATCACAAATCGCCAATTCGTGATCTGCGATCTAATCCGCGCCCAGCCCTGCCCTAGATAATTATTTTTAACAGGGAACCTGTTTTATCGGAGAGTATTTTGAAGAAAAATGCCGGGCGCCGGGGGGTAGAACGTGGGACTTGGAAAAATTTCTTCCTCCGAGCCTATATGATAGAAGGTGTTTCAGGCTAGTTTAGTGTATATGCTGTAGCAGTAGTACATTTAGGTAACCAGTACATTTGGGTTTTCACGCGTTCACCGTGTTACAAGCGAGTTTTTTTCGGCTGGCCACCAAAGAAGGGCAAGGTTGAAAAAATTGTTTTCTCATCTTCACGCTTACGCTAATTTCAAAAATCTTACTTTGGGGTTCAAATCCTACCAACTCCACTTTTTTTTTTTTTTCTTTCTTTTTCAGTTTTCTTAAGTGTTTTTTTCTTCTAATTTTCATTCGTAGGTACCCTTTTAATTTTATTTTTCTACAGAAGAAACCATTAGAAATTAATAGAATCAACAGGTCAATTGGACCAAGAGAGAAAGCATAAATATATTGATAGAATCAATATTTGAGTTAGACTAAGGAAGAAACCATAAAAAGATTGATAGAATCAACATGTTTCAATTAGACTAAGAAAGAAACCATGAAAAATTGATAGAATCAAAATTTGAATTAGACTCAAGGAGAAATTATAAATAAATTGATAGAATCAACATTTGAGTTAGACGAAGGAAGAAACCATAACAAAATTGATAGAATCAATATGTTTCAATTACACTAAGAAAGAAATCTTGAAAAATTGATAGGATCAAAATTTGAATTAGACTCAATAAGGAGAAATCATAAATAAATTAGTAGATTCAACATTTGAGTTAGACCAAGCAAGACATACAAAAATTGATGGAATCAATATGTTATCCTCCTCGAAACGCTACGATTTTCATCAGGCAGTATTTGATGCGAAAGCGATACGCTTTGATTTCGCTTCGAATGTGGACAAACACCATCCGCGTTGAAATGCTACAACTTTTATCTGATAGTATTCGGTTCATGTACGAAATATACTCGAACGTCTTTTATTGCGTGCGAATAAAATATTATTACCATTGTCCCATGAAAATGCGATAATAGAAGTATGTACTGCCTATTGGTGGCTGCATATTTATCTGTCATAATGACATTCATTGCCATACGTCGTCCTACCTATCTCGGAAATAATGGTCTTCTCTTTCAAGCGTGCTTCGTGGTCGAGCGGTAAGAGTCGCGGTAAAATGCCGTGCATTTCGCAGCCACGTGCAGGGCCGGACTGGCTGACTTTGAGGCCCTCGGGGATTTCTATCTGGAGGCCCTTATTTTATCTTATTTTATTCTAAAGTATGTGTACCTACCTACTTATGTTACATAAATAGGTACAACATACAAATACTGTTGCTCCTACTTAAGGAAAACAGAATGAATAAAGTCTAGAAAATTCTCATTACAAAATTTTGGAAGATAGAAATGGCCAAATGCACGTGGCCCACGTGCTACGTGCATTTCGCCCATATACGTATATGACGCGACAGAATGAAAAACATGCTTCCTGCGAAACGCGTAAACAAAAAGCACGCTAAAAACCTAAATGTACTGGCGACGTAAATGTACTACAACATTATATATTATTGTATATCAAGCCTAGTATAAGAAAGGCTAAAATTCAAAATTTTTTAGGCTAGTCATTATAGGCCTAGAAGTATAGTATATTAGGCCTAGTATAATGAAGGCTGAAGTTTGAAATTCCTAGTATAACGAAGGCAAGCTATGTAGGAGTCAGAATATACAATAGTGACGCCCATAAAACAGGTTCTCTGTTTGCCTCAATTAACAAGGTTAATGAAGGCAACTCCGAGCGACTCACAAAGTGTTTAGCTCGACTGTGAGTGTGAGAGCAAAACATGAAGCTTGTAATGCTGATTGGTTACCTGCGAGTACAGTTGCAGGTTGCAGTTACAACCAGTTACTGCCAGAAAAGTAAGGTTCACCTTGTATATTCAAAATAACGATCTAAAGAAAAGAGTTCTCAAGAAAAGTGGCGAGAATAACGTTTTTGCCGCTTATCCGGAAATACTTTTTCGGTTCACATGAATAAAAACGCATTCCTTCAGTGCTTTGTTGTAGGACGCGAAGACGCATTTTTTACTTTAGAGCTAAGGCACTATAGTACGATAGGTATGCTAGACTGATAACACGGAGACGACTTTTAGGCTAGAAGGTAGGAATACGGCTCGTGTAACGTCACGCGACAGCGAATGTAACCGATGGGTACCGACGACACTCGTCAGTTCCCCGACGTTACGTGAAACGTGTTTGTACCTTGTAACCTAAACGTCGTCTCCGTGTTATCAGTCCAGCATACCTATCGTACTATAGTACCTTATTAGAGCTCAAAGAGTTAGGTTGCGCGCATGCGCATATTCTGTATACGTCGAACATTTTGATGGTCGCGGAAGAAAATGATCTTTTAATAATTTTAAATACAACACTCGAATTTTTCCTTGTGTTTATCAATTGTAAGAAAAATTACAATTTTGTTATTCTATGTGCGTGTCCATCATCAATGTTATGATGCTCTAATAAAGAAGTGAAAATTTTAATTATAGATCACCTCGCGTTCGCGTTTTTATTCATGTGAACCGAAAAATAGCGTACGCCACTCGCGCTGTATGGCGGCCCTCGCCGCGGCTCGGGTCGCCAAAGCGCTCGTATAACAATCGCTCTCCTCCATCCCTTATAGCGTAATATACTTTATTTTTACTTACATGAGTTATAGAAATTGTACCTTTCGTTATATTTGTTGCTCCCCATATTCTTTGGTCGAACATACAATTAATTTTTTGAAAACATTAGGTAGGTACCTAAGTATATTCAAGTTCCCATTTCAGCTATGTGTACCGATACCCCTTGTCTTGAGCTATTGCTCATTGTAACTTGTCTCCACTCTCTATTGTTTTAATAGATAACTTATCTAAATAACATTTACAAAACTCAATACGTACAGTCGTACCCAGATAATTATCTTACCCATTGTTTTAGAAATTGAAAACACCATGGGGACGTATTTTTCTATCTGGACCGGTTTGGGCAATATTGCTATCGCATTTTGGCCACAATTTTGGATATTGGATGTTGATAACAGAATTACCCAATTTTGTAACGTCAATTTTGGGTGTTCGTATAAATCAAGTAAGATTTGAAATAATTATTTAGCATGCAATGAAGTGGCTGATGATTTCAATCAATATGACGCCCAACATTCGTATAACCATAATGTAAGTCTGTAGCGTAATACAGCTCACGAAATAAATACATCAATACTTCTGAGATTGCAGTGCAAACACTGTATCATCAAAAAGTTCACAGTTCCGATTGGGTACCTACTTTAGCTCCGTTTCGCCAGCCCCCCTCTCCACAATTCACGCCCCGGACATGGCCTACTCGTTAGTGCTTCGTTAGTGCACGTTAGAGCACTAGTCAATTTTGTTAGTGCTTCAACCCCTAAGTCACTATGAAGAACATAATGAAGGAGGGGCGGGTGAAACGACAGCCCCTACTTGGTGATAGTTCAGGTCCAGATATGGCTCATTTGTTAGTGCACTAATTCATTTTGTTAGTGCTTCAACCCCCAAGTCACTATGGAAAACATAATGAATGAGGGACGGGCGAAAAGACAGCCCCCACTTGGTGATACCTAAGGTCCAGATACAGCTCATTCATTAGTGCTTTGTTAGTGCACAACTCAATTTTGATAGTGCTTCAACCCTTAAGTCGCTATCGAGGACATGATGAAGGTGGGGAGGAACAACAGCCGTTACTTGGTAGTACTGTGGGTCCACACATGGCTCAGTTGTTAGTGCTTTGTTGGTGCACATTAGTGCCCTAGTCAATTTTGTTAGTTCCCCAACCCTTTTGCGAGAAGGATGTAATGGGGGAGGGGGTGGTGACCACAGCCCCTACTTGGTAGTACTGTGGTTCCGGGCATGGCTCATTTGTTTGTGCTTCGTTAGTGCACGTTAGTGCACTAGTCAATTTTGATAGTGCTTCATCCCCTAAGTCGCTATGAAGGATATAATAAGGGGGGGGAGACAAAAGTTTTCCCAGTCGTATTTGACAAGTATAAATTTGGACATACAGGACAATGAGTTTGTAAAACTCTTTCAGAAATGGTATTATCAAAACAAGAACTTAGTACTTACCGAAATAAGTTCCTCATTGTGGGTGACTATTATTTCCTCTTCATGTTCCATCGACAATCGCCGAATATAAATTTGATAATCTACTCACTACTATCAGTGTAACGAAATCTGTTTGTCCATAACGAACCGAAAGTATCGGTGGATATTGTTGACATTACATTGCTTAGGTTTCAAGCTGCCAGGTATTATACCAAGAACAAACGAGGTATTGGTTTAGCCTAATAGGCTGAGTCAAATGTTCAATGGTAGAGGAATTCAACACCACATCCGGCCTTTGAGTACCACCAAGTAAGGGTTCTTGTTCCTCCCACCCCCTTTCGTCATGCCTTTCATAGCGCTTCAGGGATAGAAGCACTCACCAAAAAAAAACTAGTGCACTAACGATTGAGCCATAAAAGAGGGGCTGTTGTTCCTCCCCTCCATCAGGTATGTCCTCCATAGCGACTTAAGGCTTGAGGCACTAACAAAATTGACTTGTGCACTAACGTGCACTAACAAAGTACTAACGAATGAGCCATATCTGGACGTGAAGTATCACCAAGTTAGGGGCTGTTGTGTCTTCCCCCTCTCATAATGTCGTCAATAGCGACACAGGGGTTGAAGCACTAACAAAATTGACTTGTGAACTAAGAATTAAGCCCTATCCAGACCTTGAGTATTACCAAGTGGGGGCTGTCTTCTCCCCCTTCTTGATTATGTCCCTCACAGTGATATAGGGGTTGAAGCACTAACAAAATGAACGCACTAACGAAGCACTAACGAGTAGGCCATGTCCGGGGCGTGAATTGTGTGGAGGGGGGGGGGGGGCTAGCGAAACGGACCTTACCACCAGCACGACAAAAAAAATGGGAAAATCTGCTACATATATAGTAAGATGACAAAAAAATTAGGACAGTAGCTATTATTTATAATGAACAACAAAAAATATAATTGTAAGGCAAATCATAAAACTGGCATATAGGATAATAATATGAAGGCAAAACAACTTATTCATAAGCTAAAAAATTGATTCATAAGCGAAAAATTGATTCACGAGCTAAAAAATTTAAGCAATATAAAATTAAAAACGACAAATTTAAAATTCGGAACAGAAAGTTCATACGTGTACATGTATTAAATTCACCAGACAAGTAGTAGGTATATTATCAAGTTTACTGAAGTATTAAAGCTTTTTTCGCCTTGGAGGGTCGTCCTCTCTTGCGTTTCGCACCCAGTGGTATTACTTTGTCTTCTGGAGAAACATTCACTGTTTTCAACCAAATGTGCATCCCAAGCACATGCTTGCATTCTAAATGTTTTAGGTAAGCAGGGCACGTGCAAGTTGACTTATGAATATCATCGCGGTCAATGTAAATAGCCTGCCCAGATGCCGTAATTCCACAAAACAAATTCATCAAATGACTTCCATATACACTCCTTCTTTTTGTATTGAGTGAGCATCTTCTTAGTGATTGGTGGACGAGTTGACGAACTTGTATAGAACATATTACTTTCCTCCAATACAGTGTAATTCGCTGAGGCCCATTGCCAGCCTTCTGTCCATTGCCGTAAACGAATGTGGGGATTTTACTTGAAATGTATGCAATTGACTGAACTGGGATTACGAATCTCGGACCATTTCTTGACAAAATTTCGAAAATTGTTTAAAAAAGTACCTAATTTTTTACTTCCACAGATCGCTTTTGAATTTATGTCGCAAAAATTTTGTATTTTATATTTCTTGTCGCGCTGAAAAAGATTTTCTGCCTTAGAAATGTTGTCGTTCATTTTATATTTCTTGTCGCGGTGAAAAAGATTTTCTGTCTCGAAATGTTGTCGTTTATTCTATATTTCTTGTCGCGCCGAAAAAGATTTCTCCTCTTCCGATTGTGTGCTATCGACATGTTGTAGCTCGGATGATGATAATCTATCGTTCTACTACCTAATATGAAGTACGCCCGCAAACTTTCTCTGCGAGTAACACAGTCAAGACGTGACGAAGTGTTACATTCCCCCCTTTTAGGAAGGGAGTCATCGACTACCAAAAGAAAAATCAACGCTCTCAGTCGAATCCCCTTAAAACCGGCGGGCTATCTTTCCACTCTTAATTCCAGCGGGCACCTCTGATCCACAAACCGATCCGCTGTGAAACCGATTTCGGATCAAATTTTTGCGATCCGTGCCCACTGCCCAGCCAGTTCTGGGGATTATCTATCCTGACTTACGCGAGCAAACAGTGAAGTGAAGTACGCGTTACGTACTACTACAAATGCTCACACGTACTGTCTGTGAGCGATTATTTGGCGGCTGTTAGGAATACGTTTTCGTTCACGTTGGCTATTCGGACCGGGCATATTGTAGGATCGCTAGCGTCGCCTATGTAGAATACCTAGAAATTACTGATAAGCGAACGGTGATCGTGACTTGAAACCAAAGGTGATTTTCTAGTTTTTCTTAAATTTCTCCAAAAATAATGAATTTAGGCGTGTACTCGTAAGGGACGAAATTGAAGAGTGGAAAATTTTCTTTCAGATGATCATATTTTTGAGAGACTTTTAAAAATTCAAAAATTTTGCGCGATGCTAGCGCTGCCCGGTCCGAATTTACTTTTACACACACGCATTGTTGTTGCTAATAGTATACGCAGACCCCGTGCGTCATCCGGACCATACAACAGATAGACCGAGCATCGGCCGTATAAGCGTGTACAACGCATTGAACGGAAGACATGATAATAAAATAAGGGGGACTGGACCTCAATGAAGGTAACACGGGTGAACGCGCGGGACAGTGAAACGCACCGTACACCCGCGCCGCTCATCAAACTTGTAAGCAAGGTCCAGTCCCCCTTATTTTCCTATGTGTATTCTTATCACATCCTCCGTTCAAAGATTCATTCCTATGCTCGGTTTATCTGTTGTATGGTCTAAGTCCGGCAACTAATCGCTCACGGATTGCACGTCAATCGTATCAAAGTTTGGATAAACAATTATTAGATAACGCTGTATAAGAACGTGAGCAAAAACCGAAAATTTCAAATATTTTTTATTCAGTTACAAGGAATTTTTTTTAGCCAAAACATGTCCTAAATATTATTGTCGCGTTACTCAGTCATAATATGTCTTTCACTTGAAGTTTCGAATAAATTTCTGACGAAATTAGGACTAACTGAAAATTGAGGTTTTGTATTTGAAGGTGGCAATTCTTCGTTATTCCCCTAACTCTTAACGAGCTTTCGAAGCTAGAACAAAACTGCTGTGTGGAGTCCAAATTGGTATGGAAGAAGACTTTGGATAGTAACACCCCCCCTCCCCCCGTAGTTATACTATTTCGAAATATTTTAAAATTAAGTGCTTTAAAATTTCACTTCTTACAGACTGGTCTTTTATCAGTTTTGCCGTACGCTTGTGGGTGGTTTACAGCTGTTCTATTTTCTTGGATTGCGCACAGAATTTATCAGAATTGCACAGGAAGTAGAACCCTGCAACGTAAAGTTTGGAATACATTAGGTTTGATTATGTAATCCATAAAATGGTAAATAAATAGCTTTAAGAATTTTATCAAAAAATAAAGTAAATTATCTTTCCAGCATTGTGGGGCGGTGCTTATGTTCTTTTCATTCTGGGTACATCAGAAATGAAAGACGTGACCGTGACAATGTTTTTGTTAATGGGTACTATGGCGTTGAATTCTGGTATCTACAATGGATTCCTCACAAACCACGTCGATTTGTCTCCCAACTTTGTGGGTACTTTGATGGGTCTCATAAATTCATTGGCTGCTCTTGCATCAATAACGGGACCTCTGCTTGTTGGATGGATTGTAACCGAGCGGGTGCGTGTTTACCCTAATTCTTCATCATTGTACAATGCCCAGTACACTTTCATAACTGAGTAGCATAATTTGAGGACCTTCCTGTCAGAAGGGCGTCCGCTCAATGTATTTCTTTTGGGACAGACGGCCTTTTGACGGAAAGATCTTCATTTGTAACCCGTAGTACATTTTTTGCCGTGAAAATAAACTAGTACGGCTAATATGCTTCTAACTTAGTTATGTTCAGTAAAGTTCTCAGAAAAATTTCAAAAGAAAGAAGAAGATCTATTCTGATGGATTAGAAGGATGGTATTTTTCGGCTTGCAAAATGAATTTTGGGTGCGCTTACGGAAAAGATATAATGAAAGCGATAAAAATGCACTGAATATTATTGAAAAATTAAGCACAAGCTTCCGAGCGTGTATTTATGAAGCAGCAACAAGAATCAACCTTGTTCTAAATAAAATATTTTTTCTCGCAAAAATATCCGCACGTTTGAAAAAAAAAAGAAGGAAAAGCAGAACAATTGAAAGGAGAAAATCTAGTTTATATGATTTCTTCATCAAATACTAGTCTTGTTGCTGAAATTTTTGCCTCAACTTTGAAAATGGTAAATACTGTTTTCTAAATTATTTTTCATTCTAAGTGACTTTCTTGAAGAAAACTGTATCTTTTTCTGACATTGGCCTATCTCTCAAAAGAATCCATCTGTTGTCTTTACAATTGAAGCACTGCGTGGAAAAGGGGCCTCCGTCTAATGTATTTCTTTTGGAACGGAGGCCCCCTTTCCACGCAGCGCTTCAATTTATATCCTAAATAAACCAGTTGCAATAAAATAGGTACCTATTATTCTTTTATCAAATCATCTTTAAATTTCAGCAATCGCACACCCAATGGAGATATGTATTTCTTATATCTGGTTCTGTAATGTTTGCTACAAATCTATTTTACGTCTTGTTTGGTTCCGCTGAATTACAAGATTGGAATACCCCATTAGAGTCTCAGGATACTTGAACTGACAAATGAACGTACGTCTACAATTTATTAATCTAGTATAGGTACTCATTTTTTAATAAAATGTAATTGCTACTCTTGTTTGTAGAATATAGGTAATCTTTCAATTTCAAGATAAAGTATCAGAATTAGGTTTATAAAAGTACGAGAAGCAAGTTAAACTTCCATTTCATTATCTGTTAATTTTGACCGACAATTCTCCACAGGTAGTCTTTGAAATCAAACGCGATATCAAGAAAGATTTGAAAAATACTTATAGTTTCTGCGTGTATGTAGGTATATTAAGGGATATAATTTTCTCTGTTCATTCATCTGTGTTATTATTACTAGTAATTATTATTTTTTCTTCTCTTGTTTTCTTTCTTTTTGTTCATCTTCGTATTTTCTCCATTTATGTATTAACTGAATCATAAACCTATTAAATAATGTGAAAATAGTAAAAAAGTTGACAAACCTCAAAATTAATTGATAGGTACCTACATCGCAGTTGAACGCTACATTCTAATTGATTGATAGGTACACTGAGATCAACTGATGCTATATGGCTGACATTTCGCCAAATTCTGGACAAAACAACTGATCACGGCCACTTCTTGAAATTTAACCAATCAGAACGCTTACAAAGTGGCAATATTGTACCAATTGTTGCAAAAATGGCGGGCGGGTAATATAGGTATTTTTGAATTTTATCAGTTCCCTTTGTCAAAACGTAATTATTTAGTTAGGTACACAATTTGCCTTTGATTCTTTTTCCCTCACATCCTCTATTAGTATAGAACACATAGCAACATTGCAAACCCCTATTTTAGTTGACACTTGGCGCGTATGTAGTGGTTTACAAATTTTATTTATGATCATTGCTCCCAGTCAACGGATGAGGTTCCCTATTTGTTACACCCTTACATCAGCAATAGGAGAGTTTAAACTCAAGGACGTATAAGAATGCCACACAACCACTTTTTTAAAATCAATACCTCATATTACCTTACATAAGCCAAGCATAACTGCACCAAACAATTGAGAATATTATAGACTGATTCCCTGTGACATAAATGAATCAAATACGCGCAAATGAGTCGCGAACTAAGCAGGTTAGATGCTGCACTGCAGCTGTCCTTTGAAGATGTAAACAAACTTTTTGTGTGTTAATGGACTGAGTTATTGTGACGTCAGAACTATCAATATCATTGATGAAAAGACCAATTTTGTCCATTATGTCATTTTGCTTCCTTAAAAAATAATGCGGAGCAGAGATCACCACGCTACCAATGAAATATAAAAAATGATACGGTCAAGTAATTTTCTTTTCAAATAGCGAGAAATTGATAAATTTAAAATATGAACTTTTTTGTAAATTTTAACATCTCATATTAAATTAATACCATGATCATTTTTGCTCCGCATATATTTCTTATGGGTAGCAAAATGTCCAATGGACATATTTTCAAAGAATAGGTACTTCTGCTCAAACACACCTATGCATCTTGCACTCACATTCATGTTGAGTTATCACAAATAACACAGTCCATTCTCATAAGAATCGCCAAGCTTTTGCAAAAACAGAAACGTCAATATTTCAAAATGAACAATAATATGTTATGATGGATGATCTTAATAAACAAAGTGAAAAGTTTGTATTTCATGAAACAAGACCACTTGTTTTGAACAAATCGTTTATTTTTGAAATATTTGCGTTTTAGTGAACGTTATGCAAGAAGTTTGTTTACCAACTTTTTGAAGGGAGACAGCTGCAACAGGTGGGTCTGTTTTTAGTACAAATCAAACAAAATCACTGCCGTTTGTTTGCAAGTATGTCGTCACGGGAAGCTACTTTATGAGATACCGGCTTGTTATATTCCCTGATATTTTCAACTTCTGATATCAAGTGCAAGAAGCATAATATGAAGCAAAATTTTGGAATTCAAGTACAATGCTTACACCATACAATAGATAGACCAAGCATAGTAATGAATCTTTGAACGGAGGACATGATAAGAATACACATAAGAAAATAAGGGGGACTGGACCTTGTTTACAAGTTTGATGAGCGGCGCGGGTGTACAGTGCGTTTCACTGCTCCGCGAGTTCACCCGCATTGCCTTCATTGAGGTCCAGTCCCCCTTACTTTCTTATCATGTCTTCCATTCAACGCGCATTGTACACGCCAACTATCAATTACATTTACAAACATATTACTACACGCATACTAACTCATTGCGTAAACAAGTGATCTCTCTGTCGCGTATACATGAGTTTATGTCGAGAAAACAATATTTTTTTGACTTATTAAGTAGCCTATTAACTAACAAGCCGCTTGCGGTGTGCCTGCGGCGCCAGACAGGCTCGCGCTTCACGCTCGCTGTTTCATGATTACAGGCTCCAGTGTTGTGCATGCTCCAGTTTTCAACCGGTTAAACCGCTTATTTTATTCCGAATAACTGTACGAAACCGGTTATTTTGTTGATAAAAATTACCGAGTAAATAACCGAGTATTTTTGTAAACACCGGATAACCGATTATTTTATTTCAGGTTAACTGGTTTCTTCTCATGTTTATTACTTTTGAAAAATCACAGATGCATCAAAATTGAATAAAAATTTTGCAAAATAATTCGGGGGTGATGACTACCTATCCCTGGAAAACATGTGAGATATTCCCACTTGTAGTACGCGGATGAAAAATCTGTCCACATCCATATATATATATATATATATATATATATATATATAGTCTTATGGAGCGACGAATCCGTCACTCTATTACTGTGTATGAACACGTGAGAGAAAATGCATATGTTATATAAAATCTTCTCATTAAGTATTAGAAAATGAGAAAAAAAATATCAATTCATTTTTTAAATTCTCCGCATATATTGTGCATTGATGATAACCCCAAATACTTTCAAAATGTCTAGTTTCTTCTTTATACTTGTAACAAATAAGTACAATTTTATCTTCTTCATAAGTATCCACAAGTCTAATGATAGTGGAGTGGTTTTACATTGAGAGGATATACTTGTTTCTTTATTTAAATAAGATCTAACCTCTACTTCCATAATTGAATGTTTAGTTGATTTTCTACAAAGTCTACAATTTCTTATCAAAGTTTTCATCATGTTTACTTGGTGAATCATATTAATAGTTGATAGGTATTATTATTTCACTTTTTATTAGTCATGTCACGTAATTTATTCCAATTTAGGAGGTACTTTCAATCCTAATTTTTCTAACTCCCCCCTAAAATTACCTATTTATTTTATTTTATCAACTAATAGATTTTCATCATGTTTAGAATTTCTCTAAATTGTCATCATTTTTAAGTGACTGAATTTTTCCAAGCAACTTATCATTTCTTTTTATATGTTTGATTATATATGATTTTTCATTTTCCAATCTAGGCCTATCTTTTTGTTCATTTTTATTGGAAATAGATGTATGACAAGGCATATTAACTGGAAAAATCTGTGGAGATATTCAAGTCTTTATTTACAGAAAAAAATTTAAGGAGAAAAAAAAATCAGGGAAACTTGTTAATAATATTTATTTTCTAGGTATCTCATCAGCTTCAGTTTCTGAGTTGGTATTTTGTTCATCTGTATCAAATTCATCTCCAGATTCATATCCAAGATCACGTTTCATAATAATTTAGCATAGCTTCAAAATTTCTCCTAGCTAGTCTACCAATTTCATCATATATAAAACCATTAACTTGAACATTTTCCACAATTTAATCATAGCTACTTATTAAACATTTTTTTTAATTTATCAAGAGTTTTCAAATGAGGAATAAATTTATCTCTTGTTACTGTATTATAGTAACCCCAGGGTAATGTGTCAGTTTGTCCATCAACTAAACATCTTTTATCATCAAATGAATTTAATCCTCTTTTGTTCTGCTCAATAGTATGTTTTGTACTCCTTATCATCTTTTGTATTAAGTCTTAGTAATTTTCTTTTCTAAACATATCTTATAATCATTATGAGTCATCTGATTTTTAACAATCTTTTTCTTCACTCCTTTAGCTTTCTTCATTTCATTATTTTGTAGCAAAAACTTTATTAGAATAAAATTTTGAAGCTAGTCCTATAAATTCCTCTAAAATTTTTCCATTCATCTCATCTTTAAACTGGACCCTATTAAGCCAAACCCAACCAAGCGACATGACAACGATCTAGAGAAATGTTCCTTTACTAAAAGCGAAGATTCTCCTTTTTGCCAGATTGTTATCATGTCGCTTGGTTGGGTTTGGCTAAAAAGGGTTCAACTTACCTAATAACTTTTTATTAACTTGTGGTAAACCATAAATATTATCTTTCTTATAATCTGATGTATCAAATTCATCAATCATACATTTCGTATCTTCATAGAAGTCTTTTGTTTTTATAGAAATGATTAATGAATCTGTATCGGTATATAATAATTTTATTCTGTCTCCATATCTTTCCTTTAGTCTATAATAGAAATCATACATCAATGTTTTTGAAATATCTAAAATAGCTACTCCCACAAAAATTGGTTGATTAAATTTAATCATTGTTCTTCTCATTTGAACAGCTGCGAGATTTCTTCCAAAAAATGTTGATTTCTCAAAATTAGGTTTTGAAACATACTTATAGTATAATTATTTATTACCTTCTGAAATTAATTTTATATCCACATGTCGTCACGTCATAGTTAACGAATGTTCTTTGATTTGACTTAAATAGATGGGCAGGGTACTTCCTCGCCGACAACCTGAATTTGACTTTTGTGTTTTCTTCCTCTGCGAGGAAATAGATCTGTGACGCGAAAGACTTAGGTAGTAGGTATTAGATATGATTTGAGAGGAGAGTTTCTCCCTGTGTACATTCTGTAGTTAGACCGCTATCTTTTTCGTTTTCCTATCTTGTTTTCCAGAGCATTTCATTTTTTTCTAATTTTGAATAACTATTTTGTTAGAGATTGGCGTGACTCATTTATTTTGTACCCCTAATTTTTGTTTCTTTTTATTCAACTGAGGAAGAACCGACTATCTTCATAAACTAAGCATTGACGATTTAAGAAACTATATTCACATTCTATTGGCATTCATTTATTTTACTCGTTTATCACGCGATATTTCTATTTTGAGTAGAATATTTGTATATTCGAAGCGACGATCTGATAATACAAGTTTTTCGATATTCGTTAACCTATCTTCTCGTTAAGCTTTTCACCCTTTTTTAAAAATTTTGTGTTACTGCCACGCGCGCATTGTATTGTATCATAATTACTCCATTATATTTATTCTTATTTTTCTCATGACAAAATTGGTCATATTGTAGGTAACTGTATATGTTAATTATATTCATTATATTTGTATATCTGTGATAAAATACTGATGATCTTTATTCATATACTCGTATTCTCAGTTTTTGCACCTTTTGGTCGTCTAAATTTTATGAAAACCGTTCGATTTGCAGTTACCACGAAGAAAAAACTAAGTAGATTTAAAGGAAATGTAATGCTCGTTCGATTAATTAATTATAAGAAGAAGATTCGTTGTTTTTCGTTCGTTCCTGACTCGTGTAAAGAGAGAGGATATATTTTTCGTAATAAAAGCAAGTTAATTCAGAAATGATTTATTCAGTTTATGTTCCATAAAAATCCTTACCTATAATATAATTTTTCACAAAAGATTACACCGCCAAAAGCTTCAAAACGTAATAATTTGTACTTGGAGATGTTTTTGGATCTAGAAATGAATTGTTTTCGATAGAGGAAGGTTCATCAGAGAACATTAGTCACGCAAAAAAAAAAAAATCGTGAAAAAATGATTTTTTTACAAAATCGCCTCTCCTGAAAAATAACGTTTTTAACCCTAAGGTTCATCATGCTGGCAATGATGAAAAGGAAATTAGCTGTACAAGCGAGTCACAAAGCTGTAGCAGAAGCCATTGAAGATGTAATGAACACTGTCGTTCAATATGAAGTTGCAGAAGTCCGGAAAAGAGAAGCATGTAAGAAGGGATCATAAACTCGTACATGGATTAAATAAGACCGTGATGCACTTGGTGCAGGTGTTTTTACTACGTGAATTACGATTAGAAGATCCGAGATCTTATTTTAATATTATGCGAATGGATGTTCAAAGGTTTGATGATCTTTTAGGAATGATTGAGAGTACAATTCAGCGGCAAGATACTCGTATGCGGGAAGCTCTTCCTACCCGTTTGAAGCTAGAAGTAATGTTGCGATTTTTGGCTACTGGAGACTCATTCAAATCTCTATCGTATTTCTTTCGACTACCGACATCTTCAATTTCAGCTTTCATTCCGGAGGTGTTGGGTGCAATTGTACTCGCGTTACATTCGTATCGTGGAAAAATATATTATTATTATCATATCATGAATTACTTCCAAACTTTTTAAATAATCGTGAAGTTCATTTATAACTGGATGTAGTCTAATCATAACTTTAGAATGAACAAGTGGAGTCCTTCATTCTGTTAACATGTACCAAAATTTTTTTTTCTCATGACGTCAGGGTGAAGGAGTCCTTCACTCTATTAATATTATAATTAGGTATTATGTGAATATTTCAGTTCAAATTTGCCGCTCTTTTCTGAAGACGTCAAGGTGAAGTGTATGAAAATTTAAATTCAAATTAGCCACTCCTTTTCTCATGACGACAGGGTGAAGGAGTCCTTCATTCAGTTAACATGTATGAACATTTAAGTTCAAATTAGCTTTAAATTTGAATTAGCTTCTCTCTCATGACGTTGGAGTCCTTCACTCTGTTTCAAAACTATTACTCATTTCTTTATTCTTTTGTTGGCTAATTCCTTGTTATCATCCATTATAAAAGTTAATTATGTATATTTAAAAAAAAAAATTATATGTTTTATTTCTTCCATGGTCAACATCCTAATATTCAGATTCTTTGAGACAACTTTTGTAGAATACTCATTATTAGAACTCACACACCTATATAAAAATATGAATCATTAATTTTTATAATTCTTTTTATCCGATTCATTTAAATTAATTGTTTCCCACTCATCACCTATATCTGGAGGGTTTTCTGGAAATGTATTTTTAGAAATATTACTAACTCTACCTTTAGTAGTTTTTGTGTAATTTGTGCTAGTAGTTATTGACCTATTAACCTGATTTGATAAACAAAATTGACCTAATCTATTTCTAGGAGTGAGAATATTTCTCTTTTTGGTCACGTGGGGAATATTCCACAGTTTCAATTTTTTCCCTACAAAAGAATCTGACACATTATATTTTTTTACAAACTCAGATACTGAGTTTTTCATGAAATCAAAACGGATCATCAATTCTTTTATTTTTTCCAATTCCATTATGTTACCTAGCTGAGTTTGTATTTATAAATAAAAAATTTCTATATATGGTATACTGTATATAGTATATGATCTATGGTTTAGTATACACATATTGTATATAGTATGGTATGCGGTCTAGTACATAGTTCGGTATACAGTTTGGTACATGGTCTCAAAAAAATAAAATTTTTTTATAATAAATAAAAATGATTCTCTCAGTAATTAGTAACTACTCAATTTCAAAGAAGAAATGGGTTATGTCAATTTACTAGTTTCAACGTATCCTGAAATAAAGGAATTGAAAGACACAATAAAATCATCGAGTCAAACTATAATTAATCAATTACATGAAGTTTATAAAAAAAAATAATTTAGATTTGACAGAATTTGAAAATGAGAAAATATGTATTTTAAAAGTTACAAACTTATTTTTCTGTTTTAGGGTATTAATAGCTGCAGTTAATAAAGCAGGGGGTCAATTAAAGAGATTATCCCAAGCTAATAATCAAGTAATGAAACAAAAAGATGACATAATTGAAGAAAATAATATAAGAATGAAACAATTAAATGAAGAATTAGAAGAAATGAAGAAGGAATTGAGTGAAAAAGGTAAAAAACAAGTAGAATCTATGCAGCTAAAAAATAAAAAAATTATTGACTTGAAAAACCAGATTGTTGTGACTCCAATGAATTTTGGTAAAACTAAGGCTAATAGTGTTGCAGAATTTACTGAAAATTTAGGACTTTGTTTTTCTGATTTTAATATTGAAGATGGATATATTAACATTGATAAATCTCAAATAATTATTGTGAATGGAAAGTACTTAACGAAAAGAAGAAAGAAATTGGATTGAATGGAAGAGATGCACCAAGAGGAATTAAAGATAATGATGAGATAATTATTAAAAATAAGAAATAGGTAATCAATTTTGCAAGGTATGTTTGAACGTTTTATTTCTTGGAAGGTTATTATGTCTTGGAAGATTTCAGACATAATTTGAACACAAGGTTTTGGGAAGGGTTTGAGAAGGTTTTTTCCTTATTAAATTTTTATTATAAATTTATTTCTCTTTAAATACTTAGTTGTATATAAGCATCTTACTCGTATACTAGTTGAAGGTTAAGATGGAAACAGTCAGCTCTGCTGAGCATTATACCAAGACACACATGCCAACTAGTAATTATATTTTACATGATACTTGCAAGTCAACTTTGTTAAATTCAGAAAATAGTAAAACTATTAGTAAAATGTTAACAGAAGAAGGATCAACTTCTAAAGAATATAATGTCGATGATTTTCTAAGAGAATTAACATCTATAATGAATTTGTATGAAAATGGTAAATATTGTGACGTTCTACCAGTCACCAAATATCTCTTGACACCGATAATAAAGAACAATTACAAAAACCGAGCTTTATTACTGGTACCGCAAGTACAACACTTCTAAAACACCGTTAAACTGTAACACAATCGCGTTAAAGAACGAGAACACGTTAACTATCGCTTTTAAGATTACAACTGAATCGCTCTATCGGGTTGCCGCCGGCTATTTATAGTCTCACCCTTAATTCTCGAGATTTCTTCTAGAATGGCAAACTGGTTATGCAAGAGTCCTTACAATCAATCGAGCACGTTCTAGGTTGTTCAAGCGTATTGGGCGAAGTAGTTAAGCGATAAGTACGCTTCTTTGCGGCGTCTGCTATTATTAAAAGTTTAACGGCATGTGCAAGCTTGGTGCTTGCGCCTTCATAGCAGAACGCCACACTTTCCCCTCCTCAATTTTGAACGTCCCGTTCAAACGCCGGACTCCATACAGCTAGTCTATTTCGGTGGACCACTTTGAACTTTCTGTCCTGTTGGGTGCGATAGATGACATCGTTGATTCTCTTCACAACTGTCCAAGGTCCTTCCCAATTGCACTGTAATTTTGGATTCTTCCCTTTCTTTCTCTGTGGGTTGTAGAACCACACCCTATCCTGAGGTTCAAACTTGGTTTCATCTGCACAGATGTCATAGCGTGCCTTCATCCGGTCGCTAGCAACTTCTAAATTTTCTCTGACCAGCTCATGTACCTGCTTAAGTTGGTTCTTCAGTTCTTGCGTAAATGGCTTGACTTCTTGAGGTGGCTGTGGAGGGGTGCCCAGCTCTGAATCACACGGCAATTGAAGTTCTCTTCCAAAAATGATTTTTGCAGGTGTTTCCTTGGTGCTCTCATGGATTGAAGACCGATAGGCTAGCAGGAACAATGGAAGTAGCTTGTCCCAATTCCGCTTGTCACTATCAATTACTTTGGATAGGTATTGGTCTATTGTTTTGTTGAACCTCTCGACCATACCATCAGATTGTGGGTGGAGTGGTGTTGTACGAGTTTTCCTCAATCCCATCAGCTTAGCCACTTCTCCAAATACCTGGGATTCAAAGTTTCTTCCCTGGTCTGAGTGTAACTCCAGAGGTACTCCAAACCTTGAAATCCAGTTTTCCACCAGCGCTGTTGCAACAGTGACGGCTTCACAATTTGGCAGTGGGTAAGCATCCATCCATTTGCTGAAATAATCTCCTACCACTAGAATATAACGATTACCTTGGTCAGTCTCTGGAAATGGTCCTGAGATATCTGCCGCAATCCGTTCAAAAGGGTATCCCACATTGTAGATTTGCATCTTAGCTCGGCCCCTAGTATTGGGCCCCTTACTGGCATTACATGTTCTGCAACATTGAATCCAATCCTCTATATCACTTCTATAGGCTGGCCAGTAAAACCGTTCCCGAATCTTGGCCAATGTTTTTGTTATTCCAAGATGACTACCAGATGCGTCATCATGAACACTCTTCAAGACATCCGGAACAAGTGCTTCAGGTATCAGTAGTTGGCGCCGGTGTGATCTGCCATCTGTTGTTTCCCAGATCCGGTAAACAATTCCATTTTCCACTTGAAGCGAGTCCCATTGTGACCATAAAATCTTTAAATTTACTGACTGCGAGCTGATATCCTGCCAGACTGGTCGTTCACCTTTCTCCTTCCAGGCTAAGATGACTGAAATATCTTTATCCTGTTGTTGAGCATTTTTCATATCCACATTGGAACTTAGTTGTATGGCTTTGACTGAGACTTCCTTCTTCTCTTGTTTGCAACAATGACTACAGTCTTCTGAGCATGGTCTTCTTGATAATGAATCAGCATTCTGATGACTTTTTCCTCTCCGGTGGATTATTTCAAAAGTATAAGTTTGCAGGTATTGCAGCCATCTAGCCATCTGCCCTTCTGGTTCTTTGAAATTCATTATCCACTGTAAAGCAGCATGATCAGTTCGTAGCAAGAATTTCTGGCCATACAGGTACTTGTGGAAATTTTTCATTGATTTTATAACGGCTAGTAATTCTTTTGTGGTCACACAATAATTCCGTTCTGTCTTACTCAGGGTCTTGCTAAAATAGGCGATGACTCGCTCCCCTGACTCATATTCTTGCGACAATACGGCACCCATAGCAAAATTACTGCAATCTGTATCAAGAATAAACCTTTTAGTTGGATCTGGATAGGCTAGTACTGGCGTGGAGCACATTCTCTTCTTGAGTTCGTTGAAGGCCTCTTGACATTCACTGGCCCATTCGAATGGATGTTCTTTTTCAGTTAAACGGTTCAACGGTTTCACAATGTTTGCAAAATTCTTTACAAATCTTCTGTAGTATGAACATAGACTTAGGAAACTTTTTACTTCAGTACGATCCTTTGGTGTCGGCCATTGAGTTATTGCTTCTACTTTCCTTGGGTCAGTCTTCAAACCGTCAGCTGAAACAATATGGCCCAAGTATCTGACTTCTTTCTTGAATAATGAGCACTTCTTTAAGGAAAGTTTGAGACCTGCTTCTTGCAATTTTTGGAAAACAATCCTCAGGTGTTCTATGTGCTCTTCACGTGTCTCGCTGAAGACAATCACGTCATCCATGTACACTAGGCAAATTTTTCCAATGACATCTTTCAAAATCTTTTCCACAAGGCGTTCAAACGTGGCTGGTGCGTTACATAAACCAAACGGCATGACATTAAATTGCCATAATCCTCCAGTGGTACAAAACGCGGTCTTCTCTTTATCGTCTGGATGCACCTCCACTTGCCAAAAGCCACTCTTCATGTCAATTACTGAAAACCATCTTGCTCCTCTTAAAATGTCAAAAAGATCATCCATTCTTGGCAGGGGATAGCTGTCTTTGACAGTAACATCATTAAGCTTCCGGAAGTCAACGCAGAATCTTAAAGTTCCATCTTTCTTTGGTGCTAGTGTTACTGGCGAAGCCCATGGACTAGAGGAAGGTTCTATAATTCCTGGTTTCAGCATCTCTTCCAGTTGACGTTTCATCTCTGCTTCCTTGGCAAACGGCATTCTTCTGGGTCGCTGCCTGATTGGAGCCGCGTCACCAGTGTTTATGCGATGTTGAACTATAGAAGTCCTCCCTAAGTCATTTTCATCTTTAGCAAAAATGCTCTGGTAATCTTCCAAAAATTTATTGAAACTTGATATAGTTTTACAATCCAAATCTTTCTTCACTTCATCGACTACAGTACTTAGTTCTTCTTCAACTTTTGTCTGGAGGAGACGATCCTTGGCTTCCAACTCATAAAGTGGCATATCTCCACGGGGACCTCTTAAAAGGTCATACTTCAGATCAATAATCAACCCATACTTTCGCATTAAATCCAGACCCAGAATACAGTCGCCCTCAATATCAGCAAGGATGAATTTTCCAGTTATTACCATTGAGGAAATCTTGATGGATAGTTGGACAGTACCCTTGGTCCAAGCTTGTTCACCCATGGCAGTCCTGAGGCGATGCTTTTCTCTCCAATTAATGGATAGGCCTGGGATGTCTTTGACCAATTGTGTCTTGATAACTGAACCAGTAGCAGCACAGTCCACGCACATGTCTATATTGCGTCCAATACTATCATTCCATCCCAATACATAAACGTTCTCACTTGAAGTACGCATTTTGGAAATTCTTATTTCTTGGGCCCTTCTGCTTGGCCCTGGAGTTGGTTGGCCCCTGGCAACTCCAGGTTGGAGTTTTCGGCCTTCTTTTGCAGAGATTTCCACTTGGGGCAATTGGGCTTGATGTGACCCTCTTCATCACAGTGGTAGCATCGACGTTTGTCTCCAGTTGGTCCAACCTTTGTTTGCTTCAAAACTGCGGAACTTTGCCTACGGGACGCCTTTCTTGCAGCTTCTACTTCCAGGGCAAAGGATAATGCTTCTTTCAAGGTTTTGCAACGTGCCATCCGAACTTGACTCTGAACCTCCCAGTCAAAAATTCCATCAATGAATGCCTCAGATGCAGTTTGTTCAATGGCTGATACAGTAGCTTCTGGGTAAGCTTGTTGAGTTAATTTTAGGATTTCGCTTGAAAACGCTTGAAGACTTTCTCCACGGTTCTGTCGATGGTATTTCAGTTCTCTTCTTCTGATGGGAGCCAAGTGAGCTTGACCAAAGCGTTGTTCAAGGACCTCAACCAACTTTTGGTAATTCTTCTTATCATCCTCAGCAATGTTGGACAATAGCTGAAGTGCAGCTCCTCTCAAGCTGACGATCAAATTACCAGCCTTGGCTTTGTCATCCCATCCATTGAGTTGAGCTGCAATTTCAAACTGTGATTTATACAGTTCCCAAGAGATCTCGCCATCAAATGTTGGTATTTTGACTTTGGCCTTTGATGGTTCCGTAACTGGTATGTTTCCTTCATTAGATCCAGAACTGAAAAAAGTAACACCTGGCGGATCCACAACCATGCTTACTGTTGGATTTCCTTCCAGTCTTTGAAGTCGTTCCTCTATAATTTTCCATTGTTGCCCAAATTCCTGTTGGATTCGCTCAACCTGATGTTGGATTGGTTCAATTTGGCGTTTAACCTCAACATCGATAGTCTCTCTTAGCCCATCAAAGATTTCTGCCTTATTCCGTTCGAGTTTCTCCTCCATTGCGTTCTCCATTGCATTCTTGTTCCGTTCGAGTTTCTCCTCCATTGCATTCTTGTTCCGTTCAAGTTTCTGTTCAATTTTCTGGTCTATTGCAGTAAACCCAGTCTTCAGATCTTCTGAATTTTTAGCCATTGTATCTGTCAACATTTGCAGCATTGCACTCAAATCTATAGCTGGAGACTGCTTTGTTGGCGTACCGGGCTCAAGGTTTCCAGTAGCCTCGTCAACCTCAAATTCAAAATTGGCCACGTCCAAACCCGAGTCTTCGAATGCTTTTTCCAGACGATCGGCTAATTCATTTTTGGTTCCGCTAACAGAGAGGTTATGATTCCGGAGTTCCTCGCGGAGTTGATCCCGAGTAAGTTCATGAAACTTCTTCTTCACCATTTTGAATCACCACAAGCTTCAAACGCACAGAGTAGGCTTACGCAATCCCACTTCTGACACCAGTTGTGACGTTCTACCAGTCACCAAATATCTCTTGACACCGATAATAAAGAACAATTACAAAAACCGAGCTTTATTACTGGTACCGCAAGTACAACACTTCTAAAACACCGTTAAACTGTAAAACAATCGCGTTAAAGAACGAGAACATGTTAACTATCGCTTTTAAGATTACAACTGAATCGCTCTATCGGGTTGCTGCCGGCTATTTATAGTCTCACCCTTAATTCCGGAATTCTCGAGATTTCTTCTAGAACGGCAAACAGGTTATGCAAGAGTCCTTACAATCAATCGAGCACGTTCTAGGTTGTTCAAGCGTATTCGGCGAAGTAGTTAAGCGATAAGTACGCTTCTTTGCAGCGTCTGCTATTATTAAAAGTTTAACGGCATGTGCAAGCTTGGTGCTTGCGCCTTCATAGCAGAACGCCACAATATTGTACTAGATGTAAAAAAATGAAGAATATCCTACATGAATTTGCTAGAAATCAAAACTGGTGTAAAGAATGTAAGAATAAATCATTTAAAGAATACTATAATAGAAATCAAGAAAAAATGAAAGAAAATTTGAAAAAAGATTATGAAAAAAGAAAGAATCTAATGATATGTATTTGTGGTAAAGTCATAAATTCTGTATCTTATAAAGCACATTTAGAAACAAAATCTCATTATAATCTCAATGAAAAATGAAAAAAATATTCTTATTAAATTTTTTTCCTTATTAAATATAATAATAAAAATGAATTCAAAAAATCAAATCTTAATAAGTGTTATAAGAAATGAGAGTGAAAAAAGAGATACAGATATTGCTCAATGGATTCAGTTTTTTAAAGTACATAATTTCTATGCAAATAAAACAACAAAGCAAATAGAAAACTATTTAAGGAAGTATAGAATTTATATAGCTTTTAGAGGAAAAGAAGTAGTTGAAAAATTGAATGAATTATATTCTACCTATATTATTACAAAAATTATCTCAATCCAGATTAATTCAACCATATCAAATGCAAATTACTTTTACATTAACAAAGGAAGAAATAAATAGATGGCTTTCAGGAACTCCATTCAAGTCTGATGATGATATATTTAGGTCAAGTAAGGAGAATGATTTTAAAATTAGACCTAGATTTGTAGATGAGAATTTTAGTAGCAGACATACACAATTTGAAATTCAAAATGAATGGGGAATACAAGACTTGGGAGAGTTTTTAGATTTTATGAAAAAACCTACTTTTGGACTTCTCAAAAAATGGATACATTTACATAATGGAATCAGAGCTAATTTCTGCGTAACTGCAACTTATGAAAGGAGAGGATCTACAGTTATTGAGACTAATTCAAATGTATTTACAAACCAAAAATTATACATTTCTTTGTGAAACCAACTTGAATGAGATGTACAATAACATTACTGAGCATATGTACCTAATAGGAAGACATGAAAATATACAAGATAATTCAGAGGGTACTCAATGGGTTTTATCATCAATTGATAGCTTTAGAATTAATATAAATAGGTATGATCCACTCAGAGCTGGTTCTTACATTGAATTCCCCAAAATTCTAGCAAGTAAGAAAGCTATAATAAATGTTAAAAATGAGAATGATAATAAATGTTATAAATTTATGGTCTATTTTAGCTGGTCGGTTCCCAGTAGATAAGGATCTACAAAGAGTGGCTAAATATAAAAAATATGAGCACATATTTGATAAAGCTTTAAAAGGAATTGAATTTCCATTGAAAGTTTAAAATAATAATAAATTTGTAAATAGAGTTAATAATCTTAATTTAATTGAAGGAGGATTATCAATTAATATATATCATCATAATAATCAGTATAAAATTTATCCTTTATCAGATATAACAGAGGATGAAAAGAAAAATCATATTGACCTACTATTTTTAAAGGAAAAAGGAAAGACTCATTATTGTCTTATTAAAGATTTATGGAAACTAGTTGGAAGACATCAAATGACAAAAGATCACAAGAAGAGATATCTATGTAAAATGTGTTTGAATAGTTTTCCTTGTGAGAAAGTATTAACAGACCATAAAAATTATTGCGGATTAAATAAACCTGCTAAAGTAATTTTACCTAATAAAGCAGATAATATTATTGAGTTTAAAAATTATAATCATTCAATGAAAGCTCCATTTGCTATGTATGCTGATTTTGAAAGTCTTATTATAAGAAAGCTTAATACAATGAAACAAATTGATACTAAGATAGAAAAACTAAGTAAAAAAATGAATAAGACTAAAGAAGAAGTTGAAAAGTATGAATCCTATACAATAAAACTTCAGAAACATTTTCCAATTAGTTTCGTCTATTATATTAAGTATGCTAATGGAGAAATCAAAGAGAATCTACGGTATTTGAATATTTTGGTTTAGATGCCCCAAAGAAATTATATGAGAAACTGAAAAAAGATGCAATTTTCATGGCAAGAGAATATTTGGATAAGAAGATGAAAATGAAAGATTTATCTGAGACACAGAAAATGGAATATAAATTTGCTAAAAAGTGTCACATTTGTGAAAGAAAACTCGGATACTCCACCTCTTGTGGAAAAAGAAATTCGAGTATGGAATAAAAAAATTGATATTATTTGTAGTATTTTAGTGAAGATCAAAGATGAAGATGGAAAAAAAGAACTCAATGATGAACTTTCAAAATTAAAACAGTTAGTTGATAGTGCAAAAGCAAGTGAGGTTTTTAATAAAATAAAGGTTCGAGATCATGATCATTTAACTGGAGAATATAGAGGAGCAGCTCATAGTAATTGTAATCTGAATTATAAAGTTCCTAGATTTATACCTGTTTATTTTCATAATTTTTCTGGATATGATGCACATTTATTTATTAGAGAATTTGGAGAGGATTATGATAACATTAAATTAATACCAAATAATGAAGAAAAATATATATCATTTTCTAAAATTGTAAAATATGATTCGGGTTTTACAAATAAAAAAGATGAAATAATCAACTTTAATATTGAGTTAAGATTTTTAGATTCATATAAATTTCTATCAAGCTCGCTATCTGAATTGGCTAAGAATTTGAAGAGGTGTCACTTTAAAAATTTGAAAAAATGGTTTAATGAAAAAGCACCTAAAAACTTATGTGAAATGGAAAGAAAGTATTTATTTAAATTATTGAGTAAAAAATTAGCCTACCCTTATGATTATATGAATTCATTGCAAAAATATGATGAACAACAACTACCTTCAAAGGATAAATTTTATAATCTATTAAATGATGAGCATGTTGATGATGGAGAATATCATTATGCGCAAGAAATTTGGAAATATTTTAACATAAAAAATATGAAAGAATTTACAATGTTATACAATACAATTGATGTACTCTTATTAACTGATATCATTGAAAATTTTAGAGAAACATCGATTAAAATTTATAAATTAGATCCAGTTTGGTATTACACAACTCCTGGATTTGCTTGGGATTGTATGTTGAAAACAACTAAACAAAAGTTAGAATTATTAACTGATGTGGATATGTTATTAATGTTTGAAAGGGCTAAACGAGGAGGAATTTCTCAATGTTCAAATACGTAGATATGCAAAGGCTAATAATAAATATATGGGAAAGAAGTTTGATAAAACTAAGGATTCAGTATTTGTCCAATATTTAGATGCAAATAATTTATATGGATGGGCTATGTGTAAATATTTACCATATGGTGGATTTGAATGGAGAAATCCAGAATATTTTGATGAAGAAAGAATTATGAAAATGAAAGATGATCAGAAACTTGGATATCTTTTTGAAGTGGATTTGAAATACCCTGAAGAGTTATGGGGGAAGCATTCTGATCTACCCTATTGTCCAGAAAATGTAATTGATAATAATCAACTTCCAAAATTATTCACTACATTATATGACAAAAAGAAATATGTTCTTCATTATTTAAATCTTAAACAAGCTCTTGAAGCTGGATTGAAATTGGAAAAAATTCACAGAGTTATAAAATTTGATCAATCCGACTGGATGAAAGTATAATATATTGAAAAAAATACAGAACTAAGGAAAAAAGCTAAAAATGATTTTGAAAAAGATTTCTTCAAACTAATGAATAATTCTGTTTCTGGTAGAACTATGATGAATGTTAGGAAGCATGTGGATATAAAATTAATTTCAGAAGGTAATAAATATACTAAGTATGTTTCTAAGCCAAATTTTGAGAAATCAACATTTTTTGGAAAAAATCTTGCAGCTGTACAAATGAAAAGAACAATGATTAAATTTAACCAACCAATCTATGTGGGAGTAGCTATCTTGGATATTTCAAAAACATTAATGTATGATTTCTATTATAGACTAAAAGATAGATATGAATCTAGAATAAAATTATTATATACTTACAGATACAGATTCATTAATTATTTCTATAAAAACAGAAGACTTCTGTGAAGATATGAAAGGTATGATTGATGAATTTGATACATCAGATTATAAAAAAGGTAATATTTATGGTTTACCACAAGTTAATAAAAAGGTATTAGGTAAATTTAAAGATGAAATGAATGGAAAAATATTAGAAGAATTTATTGGATTAGCTTCAAAATTATATTCTAATAAAGTTTTTGCATCAAATAATGATGGAATGAAGAAAGCTAAAGGAGTACCTAGGTAAAGAAAAATATTGTTAAAAATTAGATAACTCATAATGATTATAAAATGTTTTTAGAAAAGAAAATAACTAAGACTATTAAACAGAAGATGATAAGGAGTACAAGACATAATATTTATACCATTGAACAGAATAAAAGAGGATTAAATTCATTTGATGATGAAAGATGTTTAGTTGATGGACAAACTGATACATTACCCTGGGGTTATTATAATACAATACCAAGAGATAAATTTATTCAACATTTAAAAAACCTTAACAAAAAGGGAGTTAATGAAAATCAATCATAAGACATATAAAGAATGAATAATTATAATAATAGTCTTAGTCTTAGTAATTGCTGATAGTATTTATGGAGGAATTATAAGAAATTTTAAAGCAACTATGATTTTTTCAATGAATCACATCAATTTCAAACAGTCGAGGCTGATCTTTGATATAAATCTGAAAGAAAATAATTTATAAACTCAAGATGATATCTAGAAAATGAATAAATAAATACTTAGTGATAAGTTTTCATAATTTTTATATTTTTCCAATTCATATTAGATAGATAAAGTATAATAATGTGTACAAAACGTTGATGATGATAATAATAATAATATTAACGATTTTCTTTGGTCAGCAAAAATAGTTGTTTCTTATTTTTAAATTGTCTTGGTACAATAGGCTACCAAGCTAATCCAGCGATTGTATAAATAAAGAGTTGAATATCTTGACCGATTCTTCCAACTAATATACCTTGTCATAAATCAACTTCCAATAAAAAATAAACAAAAAGGTGTATTTGAAAAGATAAAATCATGTATAATTGAACATACAAAAAGAAATTATGAATTGATTGAAGAACTGGAATCATTTAAAAATTATGATCATTGGGAGAAAGTTCTCGAAAAATATTTAGAGTTTAAACATGATGAGAATTCTGTTAATTAATAGAGTAAATAATTTTAGGAAAGTTGAGGATTGAAAGTACCTCCTAAATTGGATATGAGGTATTAGCTGTAAAAAGTGAAATAATAGTATAAACTATTAGTATAGTATGATTCACCAAGTAAATATAATGAAAAGACTTACAAACATAGACCTAGACCCACTCTCTTGTTACCTATTTTTCAACTTTTCTATTTATTCAATATAAATGGAGGACTATGAAGATTCTTTTGTTGGATTAATTGAATTTGATTTCAAAATATGACTTATATCAACGACATGAGCAGGCTTGTCCTGCGAATTATACCATATTTAAAATACTATTGATAAAATATGATGATATAATGGATCCTTAAATTCAAGATTTACTCAAGGATAAAAGAGAAAAACATACTAAATTTATGATAAATATGCGCCAGCAGAGCAGGTGTGTCCTGTGGATTATTGCTCATTTGATCAATTTAAATATACTAAAGATATGATTATATATAGAAAATTAACCCTCCTCTGAGTCAATATCTGATTCAAAATCATCCTCTCTTATAGGTGATTTATCATGCCTATCTATCTTCATTCTATTTTTCTCTCATTCTCTCCCTTGTTTCTATCCTTGCATTTTTGAGTAAATTTTTCATATTCTTCTTCATAGTTATCATCAACATTATAATTATCATGCATGTAAGTATTGTTTTGATTTTCCATTTTTAAAAATTTGATTAGGTATTATTTATATAGAAAAATTATCTAATAAGTATATAAAAAGGTTGATTGAAATAACTTATATTTCTAGTTTGAAAATAATCACTATTTATTCATTTATTTATTTTCTGTTCCCTGATTAGATTTATTTTCCAAGTTATTAACATTCTCAAGCAAAGCTTGAGCGGCTCTGTTAAGATTCTCACAAGATGTGGTAACTGATAGTAAGCTATTATCTGGTTCATTGATTATCTCTATATCTGCTACATTGATTATCTCTGTATTTGGTTCATTGATCATCTGTGTATTTGGTTCATTGATTATCTCTATATTTGGTTCATTGATTATCTCTATATCTGGTTCATTGCTCATCTCTATATCTGATTCATTCTCTGATTCATATCCCAGATCAACTTCAGGTTGTGGATCATAAAATTGAATATCATCAAAAAGTAGACTACCACCAAGGAATAAGATTTCCGCATTTTTGATTGCTCTTATAACTTCCATATACTCCTCAGGATTTTCTTCAAAATGAACTTCATAGACATTGTCTTGGTAGCTACTCTCACAAGTATCCATATTTTTCTAAGTCAATAAACATTTGTAGACTAGATTTACTTATTATAAGTTTTATACTTTCTTTTCAATAACACCATTTTTATCAAGATTTAAAAAGGTAGGTCCAACTCCTACATGAGAAACACAGAGAGAAAGGTTGAAGTTGTTAGAATTTACGAGAATTTTGAGAAAATTATGCGCTGCGCTAGAGAAATTAGGAAGTGCGCTAGAAGGAAATTTCTTATATTTCACGAGTGATGGATGTAGCTCTCACAAGAAAATTATTTCATGGAAAAAAGATAGAAAATGATACAAAAACTCTAAAATTTTCCAACTACATATCTTGGAAGAAAAATTACTAGAAAAATGGTTTGATTTTGCTTTAAAAAATGGTAAAATGATTCTTGCGTTAGAGAAATTCATAAGTGTGTCTGAGTGAGAAAATTTATGCAGAAATGATATAAAAACTCTTAAATTTTCAAACCATCTTGGAAGAAAAATTACGAGAAAATGGTTTGATTTTGCTTTTGAAAATGGTAAAATGATCCTTGCGTTAGAGAAATTCTTAAGTACGCCTAAGTGCGCCAGAAGGAATATAACTATACTACTAGTGTGTGGTGCGTACATGGGTTTGTGTGAGTGCACGTCACTAGCGCTGCACGGCCCAAATAGTCGATTTTGGAGAAAAGTGTAGATAACAAAGTTGAAAGAGCGTAAAATTTTCTTTCAGATGAGTCTATTTTGAAGAGGTTTCAAGAAATCAAAAAATTTTGTTTTAGTTCTTGTGTGTCAGGTCCAAATCTTTGTGTGAAGTCCAGCTGTTTCCATAAAATTGCCACTACAGTATATCCAGAGGACGCATCCTTCGCTTAGAAATAGAAACGTGAATAATGTCACATCCTTTGACTATATCATGTATGGACTGCGCTGATGTGTATAAAATGAGCGAAAAACGCGTCCACAGATCTGATAAGGGTAATCGGCACGCACCACGTTTTGTGTGTATTTTCATAGGACGTGATCGTTGCCGCTTATATCCAAACGTGTGTTGTCTTGCTAAGGAACTGCAGGTATGCGCATCTTTTGATGTAAAAAAACAAAATCAACCGGAGGCATATGGGAGTGATGCTGCGCCTCCAGCTAACACGAGTTTGGAATACTTGGTTCATAAAATATTTCAAAGAATTAAAACTTCATTGAAAGAGAGAATTGTTAATCGACGGCCGTGGTTAATCGGTATTTATTCACATGAAAACGTAGTTATAATAAAAAGCCATACAATAACAAAACACAAACCTCTCGTGAGGTCGTGACACTCACGCTGTCACTCACGCTATTCGTGACACCAGCTGGTTTGTTTACATTGAAATTATACGGGAGTGATGCTGCCTCCGGCTGTTTTTGTGAAGATGCGCATACCTGCAGTTCCTTAAGCCTCGTCCACACGAGGGGAAAAAAAACAGCTGAATACGATAGGGGAATATGCGCGCGCACGTTCATTTTCTTCTGTGATACAAAAATCCATCCACACGTGTGATGAGAGAAAAGTAGAAAAGACTAGTGTTGGGTATGCTGCTATCTGCGTGGCTGTCTGTAGGTAGGCGTATGGTGATCACATTGTTAGTAACCTTAGACCATACAACAGATAGACCGAGGATAGTAATGAATCTTTGAACGGAGAACATGATAAGAATACACATAAGAAAATAAGGGGGACTGGACCTTGTTTACAAATTTGAAGAGCGGCGCGGGTGTACGGTGCGTTTCACTGCTCCGCGCGTTCACCCACGTTGCCATCATTGAGGTCCAATCCCCCTTATTTTCTTATCATGTCTTCCGTTCAACGCGTTGTACACGCTTAAGGCTCTCCCACACTGGCGCGATATCCAAGCGGTAATTCGAAGCGGTGCGTTAGCGGTAGGTTGTGATTGTTCGCATTTCACCGCACCGCTAACGCTACCGCGCGGCGTTAACGCGCCAGTGTGGGAGAGTCATAGACAAATTTCCTCTGACGTCATACAGATGACAAGAATACTCGTTCCGGTGTTTATGATCTGACAAGAGTACCCGTTCTGGTATTTTTGATTTGGTTGCTCGCATAAGAATACACAAGGAGCAAAGATCTAGGTATAAATATACGAAAACTACACGGTGAACTTGACGTTAAAATTATTTTCAATTTAGATGGTTCCTAGAACGTGTTCATGTACTTTTGGTTATTAAGAAATGGCTTATTTCCAAATAGTAACACTTCAATCTTTGCTCCCTATGTTATTCTTATGGGAGTCAAAAGTCTCCTAAGCCACCGTGGCACACAACACTGATTCCTAACTATGACGTAGGCAGGAAATCGGTCTATTATATGGCCGATGCTCGGTCCATCTGTTGTATGGTCTAAGTTAGTAACGCACTCTTACCGTGCACACGCAACACTACTCACATTTCCCTTCGAATTCTGAATTCTCCCCAAGAAGTTGAACATGTTCATCTTCGTTTTCACCTCATATAGACTGATTTTCCAGTGACGTCACATCGCAGGCTGCAGGTTCCAGACGTACAAGCCTACATATATAAATTCCCATAAGAGGATTGTTGAAGTTAGATTATTTAATTGATGAAGCATTTTTTTAGAAAAAAAAGTTGATATTTTCGAAGCTCTGATTGTAAGCTTCATTTTGAATATAAATTTATAACACTTTATTTGTAGGATTCTATGTGGACCTATGATAACAGGTGATAAATTTATATTCAAAATGAAGCTTACAATCAGAGCTTCTCGAATATCAATTTTTTTTTCTAAAAAAATGCTTTATTAATTAAATAATCCAACTCCAACAATCCTCTTATGGGAATTTATATACATAGGCTTGTACTTCTGGAACCTGCAGTCTGTGATTTGACGTCACGGAAAATCAATCTATTCTCACCGAGCGTTCCGATTACGCTCCACCCTCTTCATATTCCCCAACGTATTCTCCTCAAAAACTCTCTCGTGTGGATGAGCACGGCCTACTTTATATAAGGCCGGAATGTAGCGAAGTCACAACGTCGCACTCTAAAATCAGTGGATACAGGTTTACATGGAGGCTTATGGGAAAAAACGAAAAAATTCAAGTATTTTGATTCGCACGCTAATAAAACGCGGTTTTTGGAAAAAACGAAGAGAATATAACTTGAAGAGCAAACGATTTTCTGTTTTTTAAGCCCAATTTTAGTAAAATTGGTGCTGTACAAGTGCAGTTATTATCGTTTGAAAATTAAAAATCAGATAGGAGACGAAGTGCGGTACACGTACACCGTGCTGCCATACAAAATAGAATGGACGTATCTGCATATTGACGATCAGCAAAAAAGGGTATTGTTCCTAGTGTTGAAGCCTTGAAGGATCTCTTTTCTGCAGATTGTGAGTATGCAGATACGTCCATTCTACTTTGTACGGCAGCGTGGTTACACCGCACCGATGAACATGAACCGCCCCGAAACATCACTGATAAGAATCCACTGCGCGCTGTTGTCATTTTCTGCATTCCGGCCTTATATAAAGTAGGCCGTGGGATGAGACTTTAGTCTGGTTCCCTTTAGCAAATCCTTTAGTCTCTACGAGATGTCGTGCCGCGTAACGCGTTACGCGGCGCTCAGCTCAGTCCATACATTAAGGTCTCATCCCAAAAAAAAAACGATTGTTTGTGTTCGTGCCGAACAGATAAGAGGAAGACAATAATGTATTATTCATCTTCACTTCGAGAGGGCAAAACCGACGAATGAATTATCGTCATTATAAGGTGGGTATTGGATTAAACCCTAACCAAAGTTGAAAATAAGAACCAGGATTATGTCAAACTTTGAATTGATAGGAACATACGTTTCTGTAATCTGCGAAGTCGTCGTGAATTCCGAACCTCCCACGTAATTTTATTCATATGCTGAGACCGATAAGTTTTCTCGTAAATTTTCAACATTGTCACTAATATTTTGTCGTGATATTGCTTTTTAAATTTCGCTATGAACGAAAGTAAGAGCTCTAAGTTTTCTTAATTGTATTATTAGTATTTTTATCCACGTTTGGTTAGCAAAAGCCTTGGGAATGGCGGACTCCGATGAAGTCAAAATCATCAGAGCTAATCCTGTTCGAAAGGTCATCAGGCCAGCTGTAAAAACGGTGAACAAGATACCAGACGATATCCTCAACAACCCGGCACTTATTGAAGCCATGAAAACGTTACCAGCAAATTACGATTTTGAGATACCTAAAACCATTTGGCGAATAAAGCAGCTGAAAGCACGACGTGTAGCTCTACAGATGCCTGAGGGTTGTCTGATGTTTGCGGTCACTATTAGTGATATTATCGAGCAGTTTACAGAGGCCGAAACAGTGATTATGGGTGACGTTACGTATGGCGCTTGTTGTGTCGATGACTTCACCGCTGGAGCCTTAGACGTAGACCTTTTAATACATTATGGACATAGTTGCTTGATACCGATTGATCCAAAAGCTGGTATGAAGTTCCTTTATATTTTCGTCAATATTAAAATTGATATAACGCACCTCGAAGAAACCTTGTGTTTCAATTTTCATAAAGAGAAGAGGTTAGCTATGGTAAGTGTTATCCAGTTCCTACCGGCCCTTCAAGAAACGTGTAAACGATTACGTGATAGAGGTTACACGTGCACGACACCTCAGTGTAAACCATTATCGCCGGGCGAAATATTAGGCTGTACAGCACCTCGAATCACCGACGCTGACGCACTAGTATTCCTAGGTGACGGGCGGTTTCACTTGGAGGCCGCGATGATCGCAAACCCAAATTTGAAGAGTTACAGGTTTGTAATTTGAGCATTTATTACCGTTATCGTCGAAGAAAAAGTATAGTTTTACTACAAATGGTGCGTAAATATTGCAGGTATGATCCATACTCAAAAAAACTGACAGAAGAATCTTATGACCACGACAGTATGCGAAAATTTCGTAAAGATGCAATTTCAAAGTGTCGAACTGCTTCGAGATTTGGTATTATTCTTGGTACCTTGGGTCATCAAGGCAGTCCTAAGGTTATGGATCACTTATTGGTAAGAATACTATCTAAAATAAGAAACTGTTGAGAGTTCTTCGATGTTTTAATAAATAAATATTGTTTTTCCATCAAGGCACAGATGACGCAAACTTCGAAACAATGTGTGTCGGTACTACTTTCAGAAGTGCTCCCTGACAAATTAGAATTATTTGGCGACAAGGTAGATGCCTGGATACAAATAGCGTGCCCTAGACTTTCTATTGATTGGGGTGTAACGTATAAAAAACCGTTACTATCGCCGTACGAAGCAAATGTGCTTCTCAGTAAACAGAAATTATTGGTAGGCGAAGGTGAATGTATTCATTATCCTATGGATTTTTACGCTGAATCGAGTTTAGGACCTTGGACACCGAACCATAAGCAAAAAGAAGGATGTTGCGGACAAGGCTGTAACAAGTCATTATGAGAAAATTTTGTGCTTTTTTAGGTTAATCGTTTCATGTTCGTGTGTGATGTTGATTATTTCTGGCTTTTGTTGAATTTTCTACTGCAATTATCAGTCGATGAAATATAGTGTAATTATGAATTACATATTGTTATACGTTCTAGTCGTATGTCATTCTAGAATGGCAGTTCTCAAAAAATTAATTAGAATTATAAACTACCCCACAAATGAGTCAACTTTGCAAAAATGAACACAGTTCAGCGAAATTGAAAACAATTAGTTTTATGGGGGGGGGACGAAGAGAAAGTTTGTTCTTGGAAGGTAGCAGGAGAATACATTATTTTGTCCTTCCCGTTTTTTGGGTTCGAGATCGGTCTACGAGCCGGAAACCTGTTGCAATCGCTTTTCGTTTCCGTTGTTTTTTCTTTTAAGAACTTTGCATGACGTAGTGATCAAGAGCGTTATGTGTCAGCGGTAATGGTTATTATGTTTTGATACTACAACGGGAAAAGTAGTTTTCACATTAGAACGTAAACGAGTTGATGGTAGTTTTTGCTTTTTTGATTTGCGATGATTGTGATCCGGTATCGCGTAATGTTTTGAAGATCGATTTGCGATTTTGCGACGTGGAAGCCGGAGTATCATCAACTTTTCGAAAATAATATGTATTATGATTGAGATGATAACGCATAATAATCAATATTTTGTACCTAACTATCTACAAATGTTCCTCAAGAGTAAGTAGTTCGAATCGATTGGGATATAAGTACTTCAATCCAACTTTGTACATCAGAAATTCACAATATCGGAGCTCGAGCCACTTCCAGCCAAATGGGTAAGTGCTTGTCTGTTTTGAAACGTTCTATTTGAAAATGATACAAATTTTACGTGAAAGTAAATTGAGATACAAGTTCTTAATTTGAAAATGAAAACGTTGCTGAATATTCTGAAAGTTAGGAAAACCTATAAGTTACAGAGATCAGGAAAAGATTGAGGTGGAAAACAAAATTACGTTCTGTCAATTCTATCAACTTTGCTACTTCTTTCAAATTATAGGGTGCATGTTTCCATTTCATGTTCATCAATTTTACGTATATACTACAAAGTTCGTCATAAAGTTGCACGGAATTTGGGGACATTGAATTACGATCCTCTTGACGAAAAATTTGTTTCCAAAAAGATTGTCTCAATCTTGAAACTGTTTTATCGGCGGAGGGTAGGATCCCTGTTGACGTGTCACGTATCATCGAATTTTTTTACTCAGGGGCGGATTTGAAAATGATTTTGGAAGAAGAAATTAACAATTCCACTCTTCCCGTAAATCCGCCCCTGCGAGACACACCGATTTTAAATCAGATATCGCATGTACACGGGGTCTCACGAATAAAACAATAATTCGTTCATACTCAAAGATTAGGGTTAGGACTTAGGATGACATAAAAACGATAGAAACGAGTACAGACCTTAGACCATACAACAGATAGACCGAGCATAGTAATGAATCTTTGAACGGAGAACATGATAAGAATACACATAAGAAAATAAGAGGGACTGGACCTTGTTTACAAGTTTGATGAGCGGCGCGGGTGTACAGTGCGTTTCACTGCTCCGCGCGTTCACCCGCGTTGCCTTCATTGAGGTCCAGTCCCCCTCATTTTCTTATCATGTCTTCCGTTCAACGCGTTGTACACGCTTATATGGCCGATGCTCGGTCTATCTGTTGTATGGTCTAAGGTACAGACATAGACCATTTTTGTATGACGTCATAATTTTCATCTCGTTTATGAAAAAAGTATCTACATTAGATATGACTAGATACTATTTGAATGAATTTGAGTATATGTGCCCTACTGTTCATTGAATCTCCAGATGTTCCATACAAAAAATGTTCATCATTAGTTAAGGAGTTATCTGTCAAAAGGGCGTCTGTCTTTGGAAATTTGTAATTTTTGAATTCCTTGTGATTCAAACTATTATATTCCAACTTCAAAACATCATACTTGAACCCCCATATCTGCTAAAATACGGAAATATTATAGGTACACGCAGACGAAGATTTAAATACGAGGCGGGTGGCAATATTCCACTGATAAACTTTGATGAAGTACGAACAAAGATCGCGAACTTTGTTCAACTGCCGTTTGTAGGTACTTATTCAGTTATGGAAATGCGTGCGTACTTTGTTGAAGTTTTGTTAGTCAAATCGCCGCCCAGGATTATATGTATTTTTTAAAAATATTCTCAAAAAGAAGTAAACTAGACAATAATGAAGGAGCTGTTCGAAGTTCAAACTTCAAAGAGCGTAACGCGTTCAAAGACTGATAACAAAAATAAGATGGCCGCCCAAACCAAAAATTTTCTAAATTTCCTCATTTCGATTAAAAGGGCGTCCGAGGTACTCTACTTTCTAACATTTTTAAATAAATATTACTCATTTTACAAAGAAGATAATTGAGCGTTATATTCACAGAGAAAAACTGAACAAATTTCAAAGAATAACTTTTTTACAATAAATCACTCCATCAAAAGTTATTTCACATTGAAACTTCAAAACGATTTTTTCAATCAATGTTTTGACCGAAGGACGCCCTTTTGACAGATAACTCCTCAGTTCTACTTTTGTTAAAAATATCGCAAAAGCTTAACATTCGAAGGGTTCTTCTAATATTTATCAAAGTCTGCAAAATCCTATGTAAATGAGCACTATACGCGCCAGCAGAGTAGCAGCTTGCAAATGTAAATTTCCTATATATACACGTCATCACAAAAATGGTCTATTGGTTGTCATATCTAGTCGTCACTTTGCCATTTACATCTCAGTACACGTGGTATTTAATATTATTTTTTTTATACGTGCTGGTAAAACTGGCAAATCAATCAGCTGTTTTCCATAGGTAAACTAGCTACTTGGGCCGTGCATCCGTCAGAGAGCGCGACCATTGAGTCGAAGTTATCAAAGGACGGAAGGTGAACCATGGAATATTGAACACGGGAAAAAATCTTCAAATTGGAATTTTTCAAAAATGGCTCGTCGAAAATGATTTCTTTTTGTACTATATATTATAATCATCAAATCCTCTAAAATATGAGACCAAAACCACCAAACCTTTGTGAGTCTTCCTTAATTTTATAAGAATTGTTGAAAAATCATTCCTATAAAAATTATATGGAGGTTCACCTTCTGCCTTGCGTGCGTGGTGCGTACATGAACTTGTGTGCGTGTGATAAGCTAGCGCATAACTAGCGCTGACCGGCACGAATTTTAGTCACGGGCGGACCAGTAGGTATAGGTAAAGGTGGTAAAGGTAAACTAGCTGTTTTAGTCACGGGCAGCCATTTTTGGTAGATGAACTGGGTCGTTTAGCCACAGGTTCAAGTTAGGGGTTATACCCTGGGTATGTAATTTGCACGTAAATTGCATGTAATTTGAACGTACTAAAAAAAATTTTGTATTATATACGGTCCACCAGCCTTTGACTATAATATAGTACCTACTTTGTATGGACTGACTTGACAATAAGACATCTGCCGGTGGGAATGAAGCCGATATGTGTAGTAGAGAGGCAAAGAGAATACACTTGTTCAGGGATAATTGTTGAGCAGGTTGCATTTACAATGTAACACAATTCGTCAAGGGGCTATGGGTTTTCCGTCAACGCAGGATGCAATCCTCCTTACTTTTATCTTCCAAGTTACCTCCCTTGCCGCACGACAATTTCACAGAACGCAAAATGAAATCCTCTATCCCGGTCTTGGTAAAAAAGTGATACACCATGTATCTACCTTGGTGAAAATGAAATCCTAGGTGAGTGTGATTTCAGTCAAATAATTTAATAAAGTCTAAAATAAGCTAAATATTGGTAATAAATTTTGCCTGAACGTTTGTGAGCGTTGAAAAATCATGGCTAAAGAATTTATCGTATTTTAGAGAATAAATTTTGGAGTAATATTTCAGGTCAAATTTGAGAGTAAAATTTTGATGAAAATGATATGAATTTTTACTAATATTTGGTCTGTCTTGGAAAGTGTCCTCAAGGTACCCGTCGTTGAAAAGTTTGAAAAATGAGTCTTTTTGGATGAAAACCTTATTGATTTCTTGAAAAGAAAATTTTTTACTGTGTATCAACCTTGGTTAGGTTAGGCTCGTCTCACCCAGTAAGTCTGGCCAGCGAGGGTGAACATGGCTTACACCCCTCAAAAATTGCTAAAAAAAATGAAGTGAAGAATAAAGGTAAGAATAGAATAATAGCAATAAATAAATATAAATCAGAAATTACAGATAGTAAAAGTTACTTGGTAAAAAACAAAAGGAAGTTATCCACGTTTGTCCTGGGAACAATCAATGTTAGAACGTTAAAAAGTGATGAAAAACTGGAGGAATTGGAAGATGCATTTGAAAAATCAAATATTGAAATATTAGGAATCTCAGAAGTAAGAAGAAATAATGAAAAAATAACTGAAACAAAAAGAAACAACATTCTATTTCATACAGGTTGCGAGAGAGGTCAAAAAGGTGTCGGCTACTTGATAAAATCTGACTTGAAAGATAAAATAATAGAAGTGAGAACGATATCGGAAAGAATAGCAAAATTACTGATGAAAGGAGAAAGAAACGAAATTTATGTACTAGTCCAGGTGTATGCTCCAACGGCAGAAAGTAAGGAGGAAGAGATAGAAAAATTTTATAAAGAATTAAATAATACCATCGACTCCTACCTTCTTAAAAAAGAATATCATTTAGTTATTATAGGAGATTTCAATAGTTAGGTTGGACAAAAAGAAGAAAATGAAGATAGATACATTGGAAATTACTGTTATGGAAGAAGAAACGAAAGAGGAGAGCGACTAATGGACTTCTGCAAGGAAAATGACCTAAAAATAGTCAATACCTTCTTCAAAAAAAGATTGTCCCAGAGATGGACGTGGATTGCTCCAAATAATGAGTACAAAAGTCAAATAGATTATATAATAATGCCAACAACATTTAATAAAATTTATGATTGCAAAGTAATTAAAGAATTTATGTTCCATTCCGACCATAGAGCCATTGAATGCAAAATAGTGACAAATGAGACGAGGAGAAGGTATCAGAAAAATCAGGGTTTTAAAGAAATAAAATATAAAATGCTTTATGAAAGTATAATTACAGAATTACTAAAAAACAATAAAATAGAAGACAAAGAGAGTATAGAAGAATCATATTCAAAATTGACAAAAATAATAAAACTAACTATTGAAAAATATGAAGAATGTGAGAAAGAAAGGAGGAAAGGGGAAGATGAAGGTGGGGACAGAGCAAGTGGGGAAGGAGGAAAAGAACTAAATTATCGTGAGTCTCTAAATAAACTTTATAAGAAAAGAAGCGAACTACTAAGAATAAATAGAAAAACAAAAGAAGAAAAAATTGAATTAAACTTGACGAGTAAAATAATAAGACAAAAAATCAGGGAACATCGAAAAAAGAGAGATGAACTAGTAATAGAAGAAATCCTGGAAAATACAAAAAGTACGAAAGAAATAAAAAAGCATATGTCACTGGGAAAGAACTTGATAACCTACCTTCAGGACAATGATGGATGCAAAATTTATAATAGAAATGGAATAAATAAAGTAGCCACGGAGTTTTACTCTAATCTTTATACAGGTTGTGAAAGCAATCACACTAGAGGTCAAAATAAATCAGAATATAATTTAGGGGGAATAGAGGTGGATGGTCAGAATCTGAATCCAGTCTTAGAAGCAGAACCAGAGTTTTTAGAAGAAGAAATAGAGGTAATAATAAGCAAACTAAAAACAAAAAGAGCACCGGGTCACGACAATATTAGGAATGAACATCTAAAATATGGGGGGAAGACCTTAATTAGAGAAATAACAAAATTATTTAATAAATTACTTGAAGAACAAAAAATAGTCGAAGATTGGAGGAGAGCGGATATAATTATATTACATAAAAAAGGAAACAAACACGATATAAAAAGCTACAGGCCCCTAAGTTTATCACCTGTAATAGCAAAAGTGTTCTCAAGAGCAATAGGAAATAGAATTAGTGAAAGGTTAATGGAACAACAAACTGATGTTCAGGCTGGATTCAGAAAAAGGTATTCAACTATAGACCACTTACAAGCAATAAATCAGATTATAGAAAAATCGAATGAATATCAAATAAATCTACAGACAGTAATGATCGACTACAAAAAAGCTTTTGATTCAGTGGACCACCTCTACTTAATTGAATCACTCAAAAAACAAGGGTTACCAAAAGTATACATAAACATAATATCAGACATGTACACCAATAACATGGCTAGAATAAAAACAGACAAGGTAGGACCGTATTTCAAGATAAGAAGGGGAGTAAGGCAGGGAGACCCGTTGTCGTCCATCTTGTTTATTTGCATGCTAGAAGAAATTTTCAAGAAATTAGACTGGGAGTCGAAAGGGATAAAAATAAACGGAAAAAATTTAAGTAATCTGAGATTTGCTGATGATGTAATACTGTTTGAAGAAGAAAAAACAAAAATAGACGAGATGATAGAAGAACTTGATAAGGAAGGGAGGAAAGGAGGACTAGAGATGAACCTGGGAAAAACTGAAAGACTGGTTCCAGATAACGAGGAGAACTGTAAAGCAGAACTAGAAGTAGACAAATTAAATAGAGTTACAGAGACTATTTACTTAGGCCAAACAATCAGCTTTAACAAAAGATTAGAAAAAGAAATAAATAGGAGAACAACTTTGGCTTGGAACAAATTTTGGAGTCTGAAATGCGTATTTAAAGGTCCCTACAGAAATCATCAGAAAAGTAAAATATTTAATAGTTGTATTCTCCCAACCATGACATATGGAGCGTAAACCTGGGCATTAACAGAAAAACAAGAAAACAAGATTAAAGTAACACAGAACAGAATGGAACGCTCAATCTTAGGAATAAAAATTAGAGATAAAATACCATTGAGAACAATAAAAAGAAAATTAGAAGGAAACGAAGATGCCATCAAAGTAACACGCAGAAGAAAATGGGATTGGGCAGGTCATGTATCAAGGATGGACGACAACAGGTGGGCTTATAGAACTACTTTTTGGCAGCCTTATAGTAGAAGAAAAAAGGGAAGACAGAAAACTAGGTGGAGAAAAGACTTCGATGACTTCCTAAGAAACCCCCTATTTCACAGGGTGGCTAAAGATAGGTCGGAATGGAACAGGCTGAGCGAGGCCTTTGCCCACAAACAGGGCCAGCGATGAGACGAGTTCGATATGTAGGAAATAAAGTATAATTGTACATAAAATATCGCTAATAAAGGCTATTATTATTATTATATTATTATTATTATCAACCTTGGAAAAATGATATATCCTTTGTGACAGTTATTTCAGTCAAATAAAGTCTAAAATAAGCTTAATACTGGTAATAAATTTTGCCTGAACGTTAGTGAGCGTTGAAAAATCTTAGGTAAAGAATTTACCTTATTAAACGTATTCCAGAGAATAAATTTTAGGCGATATTTTAGGCTAAATTATAGGATTGTAATTTTGTTGAAAATGATATGAATTTTACCAATATTTAGCCTGAATTGGAAACGCAGTCCATATAATAATTATATTTATAGTCAAAGTAAGGACCACGGTAAGAACCGGTAAGAACAGACTACAGAAGCTTCAGCGAGACGCTAGCGCTGCGGATAGTGTTTATATAAAAACACATCAACATCATCTGTCATGTCTGTAACTCTCTAGTCAGTCCGCAGCTGATCATTTTCTAGGTACGACTATTATTATCTCGATTTTTATTTTTCCTTGTAGCTTTTTTTCTGTCGTATGTGAGTTCGCTCTCGAGTCTTGCTCATGCTCATCAGTTTCTCGATGAAGTGTTTTAAGTACTGCGGGTGCAGCTGATCGTGCGCTCTTTACCTTCTTTTTCCCACACGAATCAATTGAATGCTATATTATTGCGTAGATTATTACTAGTGTTTAGTTGTTTGGTTTGAAGAAGAAAAGAAAAACTCTTTGGTTTTCGTTGTTCGCACCAAAATAATGCCTTTCATTTCAAAAGATTGGCGTTCTCCGGGTGAAGAATGGGTGAAAACGGAAGAAGGCTGGGAAAAGAAGAAAATTCTCGAATGCAGCAATATTATGGATCAAAACGGCTTCGATACCAGGTAAATAATTATTGTAATCTGCAGTATACCCATATTAACTGAACTTTATTTTTCTTTGTTTACGCGCTCAGCTGTTTGCTGTTCTTTCCGCGACCACGCAACATTTCTGCATGATTTTAAAACTAATGCGAGTCGTGAAATAGAGTTGCTGGCTGGCTGGTTACGTAACAATTTGATCCTACAATTTTTGAAATTTCAATCCTGCATTTAACGTGCAGTGATGATAATACATATGTTAGGAAGTATGAGTAGTGCGTTTCGAAAATGTTATTTAACGCGCAATGTCAATTGTAAAATACATTATTTTGACAAGTCTTTGCAAGAATACTACAAGTACAACATTGTTTAGGGTTTTCGGACTCATTATATGCGCAGAAATTTCATACATACAGTATTGTTATTCATACTGCTAGTGGACTCGATCACATCTTGAATATCTATCAATTTTTTTGAAAAAATTTGTGAATATTGAAAAGGAAGTAGCTATCTACTGAAAACTAGGTATGTAAAAATCTTTTTGAGGCCCCAAGATTGAAACGAATACGTAGGCCTAATATGGTATTTTGAGACCAATCCGAAAGCTTTTTCTCCTTCCTCTTGTCTCAGATTTCCCTCTTCAAAAAGATTATTTTTTGGAATGTTTGTGTCTGCTGACCCACCTTCATTTGAACTGCCCAATTCGTATGTTCTGTTTCATTTACGTAAGCCGTTTACTAATCGGCTTCGTACAATGCCATTCTGAATGCTTACATAATAATATTACATTTTCTTTTTGAATCAAGATTAAGCCGGTGGATGAAGAATGGAGGATTGTAGAGAGGAGAATTCAGTAGAATGTAACTAGTGGAAGTGGCGAGACCGTGTGACAGTTTCAGCAATGCGTCGAGTTTTGGGAAGAAGTCACTGAGCCCATTTTTTTGTCAATTTGGAGTTATGCATATCCTTAGGAAGGGTTTGATGAGCTCTCTCGATTGGTAATATTTCGAGTCCAAAAATCATTATTACCAACATAATTGCTAAAAGAGAAAATAACTTAGTCCCGATTTTGTTTTCTTCGGCTGGCGGAATTCACTAACAGGGCTGTTTGACTACCAGAATTCATAAAGTCCACAGTGGCGTTTTTCTTAGAGAGCCAATAGGCCCGGGCCTGTATCGATAGAGGGGCGGGTGGCGGCAAGAGTTGACCAGACCTACAGCAGTGCAATAGCGATAACCGTCACTGCGAGTTCACCTATTCGGCAGGCAAAATTCATCGAGTCCAGCGACAGATTTTCACTGAGTCCTCAACAAGGATTCTTTGACAACCCGTGATAATTTGCCAAGTATATACATCCATCGGAATTCATATTGAATGTGATGAGGCGTAAGTAGAGCACTGAAAATTAAAGAAATCTTGAGTGTACAATTCTACTTTATTGGTTAGCTTACAAGAGTACTTTCGGGTGTTACCCCATCAAGGGCCATTCATTAATTATGTGATGACGATTGTGCCTATTTTTGATCCCTCCTCCCCTCATGAAGGATACTTAAGAATTGTTGGCCTGTCCCTCCTTCTTCTTAAGTAAGATTTCAACAAAAATTGTAAAAAAAAAGCTTTAAATTGGTTACGCGTGTGATTTTTTTCGCTCGCTCTGAAAAAAACTTTTGCTAATTTCGACTCGTAAAAAAACTTGAAATAAGTTACGTAAGAATGGCTTGCCACTCTCCGCTCCCCAAGTAAGGTCGTGCAGAGATTCTTCAAGGCCAACCTCCTCTTATTCTGTTTTGTGATTGATTCATCCGCGTGTGTAGGTACCATGTTTCTGTCGGCTATCAAGTTTGCTGTCATCCTATTGGTCGGTTCTGTTCTTTCTATCTCGTCCAACCACCAGACTGAATAATCTTTCACTGTCAAACGTGATGACATTGTGCCAGAGGTTAGCTTTTCGCCTTTGCAATCTCCATCTGTTCCCAGAATTTTCTTTTCTGTGTGCTGTTTTTTACATGTATGACTTTCAAACACCTCTCGTGAGTTCTGCCGAGAACCCGACAAATGTTTGCTGTATCTAAAAAGAGTTCTGAAGAAACATTGTGTAGATTATGAAGATCTCGAAGCGAGTGATACGAGGATAGGGATTCTTGTTTACGATACGGGCAAAAAACGGGCAGAAAAACAACTGCAGGAATGAGTGAGTTGGGTGTGGCCTAATCTGAGACGAGTAAGGAAAGTTTTTCTCTACATCTGGACTTTCGTGTAGAGAAGGCTGGGAGATCGGTGTATTTTTTTCATCGTTTTAAGATTAGTGGTAGGTTGATTCATTCAAAATGTGCATTACATAATATGAAGGAAATTTGAAAAAACATGTCGTAGACAATATGACGGTGGGAGAAATGATGTTTGGAATTATTTATTTATCTATTCATTTAGGGGCTATTTACAGTGCCACCCAACAGTGTTAAAGGACAAATTATAGGACAACATTTTACATATTGACATGTTTCATATATTTTCTCTATCACCAACCTAATTTAAAATCTCAAGACGAAATCTGAACTCTGCGAGACCGCCACCCGCTCCTTCTCGTTGAGGATAGTGACACCTATTTCCTCCACACTGGACATGATAGCAGTATACTAGGGTATACAGGGTGAGGCCAAAAGATGTTATCAGTTAAATAGGAGTTTGCGTTAAATCTGTCGTAGCACAAAAACGCAAAACGTTAGATCGCAAAACGTTAGATGTATACTTCAAATCTACAAAATTCGCATCTCAATTTTATCTTCAATTTGCGCCAAATACGAAGTTTCTACGTCTTCTCTGAGCCGAGTTATGGACCAAAATGTGCCGAAAATTCAACAATTTGCCAGGGTTCCCAAAATAGGGCTTGAAAATTAATTAATTTACAGTATTGAGCTGAATTTCGAACATTCCGATCATTAAACTACTGTTCCTGAAGTGAAATTTTACGGGGAAAACGAAAAAAATAGTCACAGAATACTGCGAAGCACAAAAATGGGTTAATGAGCCCAAAAAGGGTCAAAATGTCCCAAAGTTGGAAAATCGCTAATTTTATTCAATTCTTCAGTAAAATTTTGCGCTGAGTTCGGAAAAATCACCCAAATCACCCTACAAAGCTTCAAAATGGATATACGGGCACAAAGAGGGTCAAAATTCCCCAAATAAAAAAATTTCGTGATTTTCAAAAATTTAGTAGAATTCTGAAGTAAAAAATTTCGTGCTGAGTTCGAAAAAATTACCCAAATCACCTTACGAAGACTGAAAATGGATGTACGGCCCCAAAGAGGGTCAAAATTTCCCCAAACAAAAAAATTGCTCCATCATCAAAATTTTGTACAATTTACTAGTGAAATTTCATGCTGAGTCTGGAAAAATAACCCGAAAATTATCCAACAAAACTCCAAATTCAGTGAAAGGGTCCCAAGAGATTCCACACATTCACAAGTTGAATGATCGCTCAAATTTTCATATTTTATTCGATTCTCTTGCGAAATTGAGCTTAGTTCGACTAAGGCCCTGAGTATGATTGAAGCTAGTGGAAGACTCGTTGTTTCAGACGATGAGGGAAAGCATGGAACCAAGAAGCTTGTCTTCCGTTGTAAACTCGCAATAAAAAATTAGCCAGAGTGCCTCTATCGATGGAAGCGGGCAAGTGTGTGATCATTCTTGTTGTGTCAGTCGAAAGAGGGAATTTTTAGGGAACATCATCATCCGGTGATTTGGGTGATTTTTTCGGACTCAGCACGAAATTTTATTTCAGAATTCTACTAAATTTTTGAAGATCACGCAATTTTTTTATTTGGGGGAATTTTGACCCACTTTGGGGCCGTACATCCATTTTCAGGCTTCGTAAGGTGATTTGGGTTGTTTTTTCAGACTCAGCGCGAAATTTTACTTCAGAATTGTACAGAATCTCAAAGATCAAGCAATTTTTTAAAACAGAATCATGTTTTCTTTTGATAATTGAACACTTTGGGAACCCCTGCAGCAAAATTTCCGCACATTTTGGTCCATAACTCAGCTCAGAAAAGTCGTAGAAACTTTGTATTTGGCGCAAATGAAAGATAAAATTGAGATGCGAATTTCGTAGATTTGAAGTATACATCTAACGTTTCGCGTTTTTGCGCTACGACAGATTTAACGCAAACTCCCATTTAACTGGTAACATCTTTTGGCCTCAACCTGTATACTAGACCTGTCATGCCATGTACTATAGGACTAACATCTAGTATAATAGGCTTTTCTCCGGCCCGACATGCAATGTACTAGGGCATACTAGGCTCATGTCCAGTTTATGACGACACCTCGAATTTCCTGTTGTGCTACTTGATTTACTATTCTGTTATATAGAGACGGGAGCTCGATTCAGAGAGGCGCGCTCAAACTGGGCTGTTCTACATTGTGAAATGCTAAATAAGTCTCGATCTCGTGTGGACCTTGCAGGTGCTAGGAAGCTCACATCCCTCAGTGGAGGTGGCAATTCAATTTTTGACCATAATAAATCCCAGATGAGTAATAAGAGACAAATTTCCCTCTAACTTAAATCAGTGTGTTCATACCCTGAAGCCAATATTGTTGAACCATAATAACCAAATAAGGTAAGAATTTTTGAAATTGATATATGGCCATGTCACGTCGCAGCGTTGAAAAGGAGTAGGTTCTGAAGAAGTCTATTCATATGCCTAATTCCATTCTGAAAAACATGAGTTGATAGGAGTAGGATCCCATCTGTAGAGAAGAAAAAAAGAAATATTAAGAGGCCTACACTATGTTGTTTGTTTTTACGTGTATCACATGTGGCTGTAATAACGATGTGTGGGCTACTCTCCCCTCTAAATATGGCTCTTTTTGTCGGTACCTGGTATCACAAAGGATTTCAAGAGGCAATATGATGATCGAGATGATTTGAAGCCTGAATTGCATTATACGGTTAAACAGTACCCTTCGATTTGCGAGAGTTCTCGCGTCTCGACGAGAAAATAGACACGTTTTCACATCTTGGCGAAATTTTGTAAAATATCCAGGTCGCTGTTTCTATCAGCAGTACCTAAATTACCTCCTTTGATCCATTAATTTTTTCTTCGATCGTATCTTGCTGCCCAGTGTTACGTCTATATCGTGTGCGTATGCGTCGCGAAGAACGGCAAACATTTACGTGATTGCAAAGATACACACGACACACTGCTGTACATAATATGTATATACGTACTTCTTCCGCTGCAGAAGGTTAATCATTTCAATCTTTTCCCAATTTTGAGGTAAACCATGTAAAGTACTCGTCGCCGGCAGATCTTGTGCATTTCATCTCAAAATTTGGATACACAACTAGAAATGAATAGTAAGAGCAAGGTCGTGATCTATAATTAGCTTCAGTCCCCGAATTTAGTATCGAGTGTGCGGAAGCGCTGATGTACTCTGCTCAACTTGAGGAACTTCTGTTTACTGATGTTCATGTACCTAGCATAGACAATTCGCATGTCAAATAAAGAGAAAATACCACCCGGCACCATAAAAATTGTAATTCCACTCTAATTGAAGGGGGAAAAAAAGAAAATTCGCCTTATGTTGGAAACCTGAAATGATATCGCCTCGTCGTTTTGTCGAGGAAAAACAAATAGCCCCCGAGGGTATGTCATAATAAAACTGAATACTGGAGATTTTCACTTATTCACACAATACCACTTCGTATTAATGCAGTTTTATTATTCGTTTACGTACTGAAGTACGCACTTAGGGTACTGCAAAAAACCTACTTTTTCTTACACACAGTCCTATATATTATGCGCTGTGTTAGTTCAAAGCTCTCAAAAGGACGCGCATAAACTGTTATTATTACTGAATTTGTTATAAAAGCGGGGTCATTTAAAGCGAATCCGTACAACTGTCGTATTTTCCCCTCCTGCACATTGCACAATCGATAAATTGTGAGTATCGAGCACAGTATTTGTGTATGCGTATAAGTGCTGTACCTTTATTCGGGATTTCGGTGATTGGAGTGTTCTAGAAACTGGTTTGTGTATCAAATTATCAAAAGCATAAATATATTTGACAGACTCGCGAAGAAAAGAACTCTTGATCTCGAATAGGTTATTGCATAATATCATATACGGCAGTGTTTCGTGACAGTTACCCCGAATTTTTAAAACTGGAAACGAAATCGGTACAACAAGAAGTTACAATGAAGAGGATCTGTGGTTGGGCATTATACAATTCACGAAAATGTTAATTGCGTATGCGTTGAACCTATATTTCATTCGAATGGATAAAAGAGTAATTTATTTTCTTTATTAATTTCTTGCGTACCTACTTATTTTCGCTGTACTCGAATTTGTTGCATGTGTGATCGTTCAGTTTAGTAGGATCCGACTGAGTGCGTCATATGCGTCTATACAGACTGATGTGGTGCGTTAGGGGTATTCACTTGTTTTACAATCTTTTTATACAAGAATGCACAACGATCACAATATTTACAACAATCAATAAAATCAATCACAACAATTTTTCAAGACATAAATACGAGAAACGAGGTAGCATTACAATCATTGATAAAATTGTTTTGTTAGGAGTTTATACAAGGATCACGCTAATGTTGCATCCATGCCCCCCCTTGATGAGGGGATCCTCATCAGATCCACTAACGGGAAGTTGTACCAAACAGGTAATAGCTCGGATTTTTGTGCTCCCTTGAAACCGAACCTCTACTACCCTCACAAGATTTTCCGAGCTAGGAAGTAACGTGGTAACGATTCCAATTGGCCATTGATAGGGTTTGACAGCTTCCGACTCCACCAGCACCAACTGACCAGGGAATCAACATCGATGGTAAAAAGCTGAACAACTCACGATTCGCTGATGATGTTATATTAATAGGACAAAACCAGTGAACCCGTATAAGAATGCTGAAAGACCTGAGCGATAAAAGTAGTAAAGTGGGACTGCAGATAAACTACGAAAAGACATTCATTATGAACATGGTAGACAGATCTAAGAAGGAATTGGACAATAGAATAGCAAAAAAGTGGGGAAATTCTAGTCTTCGAAGAAAATGATGAAAGATCCATTCAGAAACTACCAAAAGGCAAAAATAGTAAACTCATACATTCTACCCGCTCTAATATATGGCTCGGAAGTGTAACTATTAACAGAGAAGAGGTGGAACAAAATCATAGTAGCCCAAAATGCGACACGAAGGTTAATTCTAAAATAATGTTTAAAAAAAACAAAAAAAAAAAAAGATAAAATAAAAGTTACTTGGCTAAGGAACAAACTGAAAAACACTATTAACTTCAAAATATCAGCGAAAAGAAAGAAGTGGGACTGGGTAGGGCACGTGGCTAGGATGGAAGGAGGGCAGATGGACGAGAAGGGTGATCGAATGGTTTCTATATGGGAAGCGAAGAAAGGGAAAAATAAAAAATCAGATCGGAAGACGATATTGTAAAACTACTAGGAAAGTATTTCATTTATTAGCTGTGATTTTGGGGGTGTAATTTTGGCCAAAATTACTTTTCCAGAAATTTTGGGTAGGTAAAAATTACCGAACTACCCCCCTCCCAGCGATGCCTCTGGCCAATAGGAAAGACGGGTTGAGTATACGACGGCGGCATCCGTAATCTCCTCGGATCCATTATCGGTCCACCTACAAATAGTGAAAATCAAATAAAAATATATTAGGTATTCTATAAATAAACATTTTTCATTGTATAACACGTAGATATAGTTATGTGTACAATAGTACCGGTACTGTAAAATTGTGCATTAATTCAAGGGCTCTGGTCGTCATAGCAACGTTGGTGCGGCGTTTGCTTCGCATCAGCTGAACAAATTGTACCTCAAAATCAATGATGGTAAGAATTTTTTGATAACGATTTGCGTACCACGTACAGCGTACATAAAGTCCCGAGAAGATCTCCAACACAGTCATGAGAACCTTGACCTACGCTATGTAATCAGGACTATTGTGGGTACGAATGCAAGTCAGTATTCAGCAGTAGAGGAAGAAATGCAAATTTCACTGCAAATACAGTCTCTAATGTTGAATTTTTTTTATTCCTTACGTAATTGTATTTTCTCGGCTGAAAAATTACACTTGAGTTTGTCTCAGCAGGAGGTCTGCTCAACCGTAAAAAATACCCGTGCACACGCGAAATTGATGAAATATCTATCAAAAAAAGTACATCCATCGCGGAGTCGGAATATTTTCTCTTTGTGCCTTTCATCCTCTCTCTAACTGTGACTATAGTAGCCATAACACAGCGATGACGACATTAAATTTTCAACATATTATTAAGAAGAAATAGCTTGCTTTTATTTTTTCTTTCTCTTTCTCACAGCGAATTAGTTTCGCTTTCACTGTAGTGTGAACAATATTGTACTTGAAGTTCATCTAGAATCATTTTATAAAGTCAAATGACTAAATATTGTGTACAGTCCGAATTTTTGAGACGCGAAATTACAAGCAGGACAAGGCATTTGAAAGAAAGTTTAGAGGAGTATGCATCAATGTCTTGAAAAGTAATATCTTGTTCCCCTCTCCACAAAAAGAAAAAAATTCAATGTTCATGAGAAATTATATGAATTTGGTGATGGAAGGTAAAAATTGTTGAATTTATTGATTTAAAAACATTCGAGTTTCGTGAAAACCATCCATGAAGTTCTCCTTTTCTGTTCTTGTCGTTTACATACACATCTGAATACGCCATTTTTATCAATGAACTTGTTTGGATGGACCTACGTGGATGCTACTTCCGATTTGACTGAAGAACGAGATGACTGTGCAACTAAAGTAGATTGAGGAAGAATGATGCGAGAATTTATGCTTCTTTCGAATGAGCAATTGTAAATCATTCACCAATGAGTGAGGTCTCGGTTCTTAACGCCATTTAAAGAAGCAGAGATTGAACGTTTTCATTTTATTTTATTTTATCCTACCTTGTGTTCCTTCTTTTTGAGTCATTTTTCATCACTGAAGTACAAGAAAAAAGTATTTTTGGTTGAAGAAAAAATTGTATATTCGTTTTGGAATGGTGAATTTGCAGTGGCTACAATCCGAAAACTGATGATTTTCAACCCTCTCTTCTGAACGTGTCGAGATTCAAGAATCAGTACTTTTTTAAATTAGCGGAAATTAATTCTTCAATTGGAAACTCTCGATGGCGATTTATTAATCGGTGTGAGAATCTACGGCTGTTATTGAATTTCGTTTTGTTAATTTTTCGCTTTTATCTCAGAACATCAACGATTTAGCGGAAAGCAAATTGAGATAATAGAATAAACAAATGGCAGCGAGGTATATTTTTATCGAAGGTCCAGCCTCAATCACCTGAATATTGCTACCGCAACGTCTCTTCTGTTTCATTCCACTATCCCTATTTTCTTATTTCATCTCGCAAACGCAGTCGTGACTCTTGGATCGTTTTTTTTTTTTTTTTTTTTGTTTTGGTATTTTCGAATGGGTTTCTTGGAGGGTAGACGCGTAAAAATAAGAGACAAGTACATTTGTGGTAGTAGGGACTTGGGAAAGAAATTTTATTTTGCGAAAAATGCCGAGAATTAGGTAATTTCTGAAAATGGTGATAAACACCGAAAAATGCTAAAAATATATGGAACGTCATTTCAATGGAAAAAAGTAAGATGATTGGTTAATGTGTGCGCTATTATTTTATGAATATTAATATGAATCATCAGCAAGTGATATGACTTCAGTTGCGTAGCCAGAAGACTTTTCAAGCGGTAGGGAGAGGGTTTGAACGGAAATATTTTTGAAGGGGATGTTGAATAAAAAACTGTACCTTTTTTTGTGATTTTAATGGTATTTTAAGGTAACTTTTTCAGCTCACGGAGGCTTACAACCCTCTCTTCCTCCTGACTGCCCCTAAGTATCGGATAGACATGCTATAAAGCTTTTAGTGGTGAAGCGTGATGTAGACTATTTGTAACTTCTTTAGTTTTTTTCCTTATAATTCATAAGTTCTTGATGATTTTAATCAATACTTTCTGAAAATTTGTTATCCTTTTCTACTGAATAAGCGAATAATGCCTAAAATTTACATTTTAGCACCGGAATCACAGTTCTTAGCGTCGATAAATCCGGTGTCTAAAGTTGATCAATAGATGCCTAATTCTCTTGTTAGGTATACTCTTCTTCACAAATTTGTGTATTCTGTTCTACATCATCGTTTTTTCTGTTGGAATATTGAAATTTTTCGAAACTTTGCCATTCGCGCGATATTTTCAGCAAACACCTGTGGTTCTGTAATTAATAATGCGTACATTTGACAATTGAATATCAATTGGAGGTTTCAAAGACAGATTGAACGACTGCTACGATATTCAAAAATACTAGCGGAAACGAAAGCTCCATTGGATAAATTGAATTTTGTGTATGTCGAAAAGGATAATCTTCGCGGTAAGATCACGACGCGCGGATACAAACTTCTGTACAATTTTTCATGGCATAATGCCAATATATTTCCTAAACGGTGGTTCATATAGTCTGTACAATAATATATATATATATGTGATGCGCTCTGCGATATTGGGTATTAAGTCGGAAAAATGAGTCGACTTGGAAATGGTCTTAAAATGTTCCTCTGAGTCAGAAAAACATTTTAAGACCATTTCCAAGTCGACTCACTTTTCTGACTTAATACCCAATATCGCAGAGCGCATCACATATATGTGTATATGTATATGAGTGTACCCTACGTACGCACACATTTCTTCCTCGTTCATAATAATTATTAGTTAACCGTAAGACGCAATTAATTCTAATTTACTACAACACAGTAAGGAACACAGACGAGTAAAACTGAAAATTTACTTCGTTTTTGTATGTACGACGCATCTTGGGCAAGTCGTCGCAGTAATTTGTCACATACCTTTCATGACGTATGGTGTAAAACAAAGAAGGATTAAATTGTTTTTTTACGAGTGGGTATTGAAAGAACAATTATAACGAACGCGATAACGCGATGTTTGCACCATTGAAAGGATTTGGGTGAACACATTCATTACCATCTGTTTGAGTATATCTTCTTTTGAGAATTATTGAAATCTTGAGGTTTCGGTCTCACTGCAAGAAAAAGGACAGAAAGTGATTTTTTTCCTTTAACCTTCTCGGTCTCAGGGAGAAGAACGAGAATATTTAATTTTAATGATGACCTCTTTCCGCAAAGAATGTTGAAGTACAATTATTTGTCGAGTTTCAAACTCATGTCATTCAGTGCAGTGCGAGCTGTAAGATATCGACATCATTTGTATACTGGAGTATTGTGGCAATTCGGAGTTGACAAGGCCGCAAACCTGTTTTCATTAGCTCAGCCTAAACTCGATTTACAAAATAGCTTCATAGGAAGAGATGGAGAGGGTGCTTCGAGATGAGAATTTTTACTTGTTATATTATGGGCTCATACAAACATAGGAAAGTTCTCTACCCTTCATCGAGGGCTCAGATTTATAGCTTCAAAGTTGAAATTGCTTCAAATACAAAAGCTCATTAATTTACATCTCCAGAGTTTCAATTTGTTCCTACTTTTCATTAGTTTTCTTGTGATAACAGGTATGTGCTTCTTCTTTCGCAGACTAATAGGGATCTCATGGTCTCAAACACTGATATCAACTGATTCTTGAGATATACGTCAACAATTCCATCTCGTCATTCATTGTTCTCAATTGAAATTCACTCGTCAGTAAAATAGTGAGATAATTGAAAGAGATTGTTTCCAGAATGAATCTGAAAGTTTCAAGGTACCTACAAGTATAAGTAACGTCATCGCTGTTTTTTTTTTTTTTTTTTTTTTTTTTTTTTTTTCTTTTCATCTGTACCTAATAAAGCTATTATTATTCACCCAAAAATAGACGCCAACGCGAGTATTCTTAAATTTTCGTGTTTCATAAAAATGTTACCTTTACGTAACGTAATCCTCTGGTAATGTCCTGTTCGTTCGTTGATAGGTTCATTCTGAAAGGTTTTATTGGACTGCTCAATAATTTGTTTACCACTTCCGTATTTTATTCTTCCCACTTTGTATGTACCTGTTATTCTAGAAGTATAACCTATTGGTATTATGGTTCAGAAAATACTAACAAAAATTTGTTTTCATTTTGTTTCAGGTTTTCTGATGACGACAGTCCTTGCGAAGACGGCCTCTCAGACCAATGGTAATAATTATATTATATATCTGCTATTGGGATGTAATAAAGAACTAATTGATCTGAAATAACATTGGAGGACCTTTCTGTCAAAAGGGCGTCCGCTCAATGTATTTCTTTATGGGACGGACGCCCTTTTGACCGAAAGGTCTTCATTTGTTGGTGGGTTGATACTACTCGCGACGCGTCCAACCAGTTCTGTAATCTATGCACTGGTGAAAACATGTCACAGTGTGATCTACTGCCCCTATACTAACGTATGCAATTGATGCTCTATACCTGTAAGCCTATTAGTGTAGCCAAGAAGACAACATAAGAAGGTCGGTTTACTTGTCGTTTGTGCGTGAGTCGTACACGACTTTTCTTCTCACAATTCAAAACTCATCAAGTGAGTCGTTTAGATTAAATACCAATCACCTATCAATCAAGCCAAACATTTGTAGAATAATTGGTAAAACTCAGTTTATTAAGTATCACCATGACGTCACATCAACTATAACAGATTAAAAGTACCATAATCCAATAAGGAAACCTAAACTTCATTTCATTTTAGGTTAGGAGTGATCTAAAACCTACAAAACGTCCCAAGAAAATTTATTTCCCCCTCCTCCAGTCCACATTGCTGCGTAGCTATAACAGTTGTCTTTGCCGTCTTTGCATATTTATATTTTCATTACTCCTCCGAGTATTCTTATTTCAATATCATCAACCGTAACCTACAGAATCTTTTCAATTCAAGCATTGATGAATTACTACAAATTCAGCTCATCCAATCCTCAAACAAATTGCAGGTACACATCTTCAGATATGGGACTATAACTTGTTCAAGTCTCGAAAAGATTCATTCAATAGTTTTGGAGAAAATCCGCGGCCAACCTAATCTTATAAGCCTAAAATAAATATACAGTAAGGAAACTTGAGATTTTTCAGGTTACAAGTGATCTAGGACCTCAAAGACATCGAGAAAGTTCACTGCTTCCTCCCGCTTGCAAACTTGCTGCGTATGTAAGACCTCACTTTTCGTCTTTTCGGGCTAGAAAAGTCGTTATAAGGAAGAGTCGTTATAAGGAAGAGCTTCACAGTCACTTTTTTCTACCCGTCATTCTAAGCCTAGTTTTGGTCTAGTATACTGTAATGGCTGGGTGACTCTATTCTTTCTGATCTCCAATTCTTGGCATCATTTGATGCTGTCTCCAGCCGCTCTTCTCTTCATCCACTCATAAATTGTATTCACGTTCTCATCAACACCTATGCAAACTCCGCCCAAACTACAAGTCTAAATTTTTCTTGACTTCCGAGCTGTATTATGATGAGAAGGGCACTTGGAAAAATTTCAACCTCCGAGCTGTAACTTGAAAAAAGGACGTCATCAGTGACCTGGACCTATTTTAGGGACTTCGAAATATAGCCCGAGAGTCGAAATTTTTCCAAGTTTTTTGCCGGACGGCACACGACGCTCGGCGATTTTCTCAAATGCCCCCTCCCCATAAAACAGGTTTCCTGTGAACAAGCAACCTACATTGATGTATATAGATTTTCAACTATTGAGCATGACTAATACCTAATAAGAAAAATCTTAACGAAAGAAAAAAACATCAAATGGTTCTTCATCTTAATAAGTACTGATAACACTCTGTGAGCCGCTCAGGGTTGCCTTCATTAACCTTGTTAGTTGTATGGGAGTCACTATTGTGTATTCTCATTCCTAAATAGCTTGAGCCTTTGTTATACTAGAAATTTCGAACTTCAGCCTTCATCATACTGCGCCTAATATACTATACTTCTAGGCCTGTAATACGTGGCCTGGAAAATGTCTAACAATAGTCTTCATCATACTAAGCCTAATATACCATACTAGACTTATAATAAGTAGCCTAAAAAATTTCAAACTTTAGCCTTCATTATATTGGGCCTAATATACTACACTAGGCCTATAATGAGTAGCCTGAAAGTATAACTAGGCTTAAACTAACTAGGCTAAGTGTACAGTATATATATATATATATATATATATATATATATATATAGCTCGGAGGAAGAAATTTTTCCAAGTTCTTCTCCTATCATACCTAGCCTGGAGGTAAAAATTTTTCCAAGTCCCACGTTTTGTCTCCCAGCGCCCGTCATTTTCCTTCAAAATACCCTCCGATAAAAAATTTTACCAGGGAACCTGTTTTATGGGGGGCTTTTTGAGAAATTTGCCGTGCCGTGCGCCGGGGGACTTGGAAAAAATTCAACTCTCGAGCCATGTATGGTAGGAGAGGAACTTAGAGAAAATTTCGACTCTCGAGCTATATGTATATGATGGGAAAGGGATTTGGAAAAATTTCAATTCTCGAGTTATCATATATAGCTCGAGATTCGAGAAAAATTTAGACTATGAAACTATATTATACTAGGCTTATAGTAGGTCTAGGCCTTCTTTAACTAGCTTTATCTAGGTCTAGGCTTCCTTGAATTTTCAATACCAAATCCCATTTGATTCATAAAACAGGTTCCCTGCGTTCCTCGTTTAACTTCGTTAAGGAAGCCGTCGTTTTCTGGCATAGCCAAATAAACTTGTATTTTATCAGTCGTCTTGAAATATTTTAGTCTAGGCTTATACTAGGTCAAGTGTTCGTGAGATATTACTCGTTTGCCCCCTTACCTTTCTCGGCATCGTATAAGTCTTATATGAGAAATATTTTGAGGTATCGCCTTTCGTAGGGCTCACTCGCTCCGCTCGTTCCCCCTTCCTTGATGTTGTATGAATCTAATATGAGAAATATTTTTTCAGCTATCAGCTTTTGTGGGGCTTACTCGCTCCGCTCGTTCGCCGTCTTTTTTGGTCCCTGTCTCGCTTTAGCATAAGTCTGATATAAAATCGCAATATTTTGAGCTATCGCACAATTGGTTCCTTAAAATTGTAGAACATATTTTTTACGATTTAGAAGACTCCCGAATTCTAAATGTGTTATTCTTCTGAAACTTGCTGCTTGAATAATACATTCAGTGTGGTGTGTAAGAGTTGCTTGTTTTGTACCTCTCTCGATGGGTACCACTTACATGATCTGGAAAATAAGCCTCTTGTCTTTGTGAAAGATTAGTAATATGTGACGGTACAGCATCTTTATTTTCTAGACATGCGTTCACTTTTGTTTGTGATTTAACTGGTTGTAAATGGTATGAGAAATATTATTTTAATTCACATGTAAGAAGTAGTTCTTTGGTCGAATGTTGCGTCCTAATATCTGTACCTGGCGCCTAAACGTTATGTTTGTCCCTACCTAGTGCGACGTTGTGTAAACAAGTTGTCATAAAGTGGTTTTGAAATTTAAAAGTTAGTAAAATTTTGTTTTCACAATAGCACACGATGACCTTATTTCAAATTTTTCTGACTCGCCGTTCCAATTCGTTCCTTGCACTTACTATCCGCAGGATATTGGATAATCATTTCATTACTCTATTTTTACTATTGATATATATGCATGCATAGGGTCTAGCACTACCAGATTCTACGAACAGCCATAAACTTCATACCCTCGTTATCTGTCATTAATACAGTGAAACGCAATTAATGAACCAGGCGATTATACCTTAATTATTATCATCTTTTACGCAGTAAGATAATATGTGGCGCGATGTGTAAGACATACGTACCGGTAGACTTCTTAATAATCTGCAGCAATTTGCATCGTGCAAAATACAAAAATACAATCTTGCACCGATGACGAGTTAGGTTCAGTGAACCAGCTGTTTTTAAACCAATGAGTCATCATTATAAATTTGTGATGTACGAGTACAAGTATTCAATGTGCATTAATGTGCATACGGATACCTGGCAACACGGATTATTCTTTTACCATATACCCATAATCTCTCTCATCCGTCTTTTGGCGTTATTTATGGACGAACTCTACCGACATACCGGAATTTTAGATACCTAATACACGCAGGGTGACCCAACTTATAAATATGGACCCGCGTCAAAGAACAGATGATTCTACGGTTTTTTTTCTCGCGATATTTTTCAACATATAAATACGCTGACTATACGTGATCATCTATAATTTATTATGTCTCTTTTTGTTTCAGGATTGAAGGAAGTTGCATGAAGGAGACAGAAGACGACGAGTCTAACAAAGAAAATAAAATAGATTGCTTCAAAGCTCGACGAACAAGAGAGGATACACTAGGTAAATCTGGTCATCAATGATTTGTAAGCAATTGTGGGAAAAAATAATTTTTCATTATACATGATAGCAAATTTAATGCAATTTTCAAGCGCGAAGCGACGTATGCTGGAATAGTGCAAAAAAAGCGCGAAGAGTACAGAAATGTACTGTTTGCCATCGTGTATATTGAAAAATAGCATACAACACGCGTTCGCAAAGTGACCGTAAATCACAAACTTTGTGTACTTGTATCGTACTATTTTGGTCTTTCGAGTGAAAATGGTCATCGCAGATACCACTTACTAATCGTCGTTCCGAGGAAGGATTTCTTGCAATCAAATTGATTTACCAAGGTTGAGGATCGATTTCATGAGTAAGGTGTGGAGAAGAGAAAAGCTTCTATAAGAAATGGTGCTTGTACCCTTCTTCTTGGTTTTCTGTGATAGAAAAACAACTAGCTTCTAAATTTTTATCAAAGGCTTATTTTTTATTTTATTATTATTATTTTTTTTTAATTTCTCAGCTTATGAAATTCTTCATCTGAACCTGAATAATTATAGCTTAAGAGTAGATGAAGAGTCGAAATTATGTTACAGATTTCGAATCAGAAAGAAAAATTGATTGCAATACTCGACATAGAATAAAGAAAAACTAGTTGGTAAAGTATACGAAGGATAACTGAAGATTCGTATTAAGAATAACTTTTTCAATACGATGCAGGATTTCAAACGATATAATTCAGTAGCACTTCCATTCAACTATAATTTATCCCCTCCTTACACCTGCAAGTACAGATACTCCCAAATTAGAAACGGGCATTATATTAAAAGTTAAAATAAAGGAATGTTCCTCCCATGTGTACGGTCTGGACTCGAAGCATGTTAAAATAAAACTTGCAGTGAAGAGACTAAGGTGTGATGTCTGAAATTACAATCAATAACGGAAGTCTCGGAAAAACACTATTTTCATTGAATTGGAGATATAGTGCTTCTAATAAATATAGGCTGAAAAAACTCGGAATTATTATTTTTCCCCTTTTTTCTTTTTTGTACAAAATCGCTATAGTAAGTGTGAAGTTACATACATAGGTAGTCCATTTATCTATTGGTATAGAACTATTGTAATCTACATTTCGTTGTCTTTATTAGAGTAATACGAGTAATTAGGATGTAATCCACGCCGAGATCAAGAGTTATCATTATATGTGATGTAATTTCTTGTCGTACGCACGCCACGCTGCCTTCATCACCAATTTACGAGAAGAATCGTTCGTTTGTAATTGGTGTGGAGTCTATTTAATTAACGAATTCGAGAGAAACGTGAATCGCGTAAGACGCATTAGGCCTACGTCTTTCCGCTACTATACGCTAATATTTTCCATGAACGTTCTATGAGGTTAGCGTGATGGAATTACATCATCAATTTTGTGCCTATCAGTGCCCTTCTTCGCGGAATGCCTTCTTACCTAAACGATGGAACAGGTAATACAATGTTCTCAAACTTCACTACCAATACGAGTAACTGCAATTCGGTTGGTGAGAAAGCTTTTCCGAGATCAGAGTATACAATTTTCGTGATGTAATTCGGTTTGCTGCGTTTACTGGAGACGTTAAAGTAGCGCTTACGTACTTCACATCTCTATGGAACTCGGAAGCTGTAAGATTTCTCGCCGTTGTTCAACCCTTTCTTCGCTTTGAACTTTTTTATTTGGTGCACCAACAGAACGAGACATTATTTTAGTAGATTGAAATAGCTATGCGAAATATACTCGGTTATGCACAATACGGCACGACTTTGTGTCATATAAGAAGAACGAGATGTGGGCGCAGTATAGCTGTTTGGTTGCCATCAGTTGTTTTTCTTCTCCAGTTCAATTGCCGACTAGAGCGATTAAAGATTCTCTTTTTGCAGTATATCTGTTAAACGTTATTATTGACGGTCCTTGCGTGACCAGAAAATTCCATTAGTATTTCTAGGGAAACATTGTAGTAGGTCAGTGTGTTTGGTTGCCATTACACTGTACTGAAAGCTTAGACGGGCGAATGCATTATCGGCGCTTCCTTAATCTGAGTATCATTGTGCCAGCATTGTAAGTCAGCGTGTTTGGTTGCCATCACGCTGTATTATGACGTCAGGACAGCCGAGCGTAATTAATCGGCCCTTCCTATATTGGCTAAAGTGTGCTACCCTATCTGGAGGAGAAAGGTGGTGGTTGGTGGGACTTTCTGGGGATAGCTAAACCCCTTCCCCGGCGTCGTCAATCGCGCCGTGAGAATCGAAAAGAATATGGTCATAACACGTCCTTTCTATATTTTATATCGATCTTTAAATTAAGAGACAGGGCCGTCGAGAGCTCCAGTCGGGTCGGAAACAAGGAACACAGCGGGGCCCTAAAAATTTTCTTCGACCCCTCCCCTTGAAAACTAGAGGTCCTGCGGGCCCCTAGCAGAGCTGGGCCCGGGGACAAAGTCCCAGTTGCCTCCCCCCCTCTCGTCAGGCCTGTTAAGAGAGTCAATTCAGAATCACCTACTGTATGCCCGATCCTATGCTCTGAAATGAGATTATTTTCTATTTTATATCGTCTATCTTTTCTATTCACGAAAAGCGATAGTGACGATCTAAAGCTCGTTTTTCTGTAGAGAAATATAGAATAACAACACGACTACTCAGTGGAGCAGATGAGGGTGTTTCCACGTACGAATGATTTTCCTTAAATCCCCCCCTTCAAAGTAATTTTCTTCAGTCAGTTACAAAAGACTTTTTTGAATTCAAATTCTTGTTCTATTCTTTTCAACTCAGTTATGGTGATAAGGATTTTTCATTTTCAGTCAATCAATTTTGTCAATAATATTGATTTTTTTTTCTTCCTAAAAAAATGTTTTATATTCAACTTATTATTTTCTCACTAGGAGCTTTATACCATAACTCCTATGATTCAAAATGAATCAAAATAGATTGCAGTCGCAAGCTCCTCCACCAGCTATACAATTCTCCAATCCACTCTCAACTGAACCATGCACCTAGGGTAAAACTTAAGGCAGCAGGATAGTGATTTTAGAGAGGATTTGTTAGCCTATCTGTAGGTTGGAGACCTGTAGTGCAGTTGAGAGTGGATCAGAGAATTGTATAGCTGAAGGAGGAGCTTGCGACTGTAATGTAGTGCGAGCGTTGGGATAGATATTTGAGTACATTCAGTGAGTTTGGGCATTTGGCTTTTTGCTTATGAATAATGATGAGTAATACTGACGGTGTCCTCAAAGGTACGAGCCATGTTATGAGGTTGAGTGGTATTTCCTCTCAAAATCTAACTTTTAGATGAGAAAAATTTTGTTCTTTTTGAAGTCGAGCTAGAATGAGTAACTAAAATTAAAAGAGATGCAAATGAAAGCTAGTAAAATCTCAGTGCGAGCTCTTGAAATCGTATGAGTATGGTCTAATTTTGAAGTTGCAAATCGTACTTATTTAATTTCTGTTCTTGATACTTATTCGCAATAATTTCACCAAATCGAATTTCAAAATTTATAGATAATTTACATCCTCTAAGGAGGATAGAAAGAAACTTCCTGCTTAGGAGTTATTTTGTATCATGAACTTACAATAATGGTACGTTGTACGAAAGAAATTGAACCTTTTTCTGTAAATTTTCATGGTGGTCATTTTTGCGCTGATGTATTTTTCTCCTTGGTCCAAGCATTCTCGATCCCAGTTATTGATGAAATACGGATTCTAGGGTGCCGTTTTGGAATTTCTCCCTCTATCCTTGATGAAAATTTTTCGTGGTATGCCTTCGAAATATCTTCAGACTTGAGAATAATTACCATCGTTCGAAGTTTCACTGCATCAACAAATTTTGCCGTATCGTATCACTATAATGGCTGGAACTAGTAATGACAATATTTTTCGTACTATGTTTTTTACTTTCTGAAGCTGATGTACAACGTTATCGTGTCATCTTGATGCTGCAAGAACTCACCATTCAAGCGCAAATTCTAAGGGGATGAAAAAGATGAAAGTACATGGAATGATATGTGGTCTATAAAATGAAGGCAGTGTACGTCACTATTGTCCACTCTGTCGTTCGCCTCGAATCTGAATTATTCATTCACAGGTGCTTGACTTATGTTCACTCATTATTATCGATGGGAATAAGATTTTTCGCGTAAGTTACAGAGTGAAAGACGAGCTACAACGTTAAAGAAAGAGAATCGATAGAACTAATTTTTTGCACGAGGATCCAGAGATCCCCTCTCTAGATTTGGATGATTCATCGATTAAGACGTCTAGTTTTACGAAGTGACGATGAATTCACTGTTCACACTTGCACCTGAGTGAAACCGTATCGGCAAAAGTGTAGCCTGACAAGATGAAAAATAATTTGGCAAAAATGAGTGTCGTACACTGCAAACCTATTTTATTTCTTTGTTTCGTCTTCATTTAAAACTCGCGCTTGTAGACGACACCTTACTTCTTGAATTTCACAAGTCGAGTTCTGCGCGAAATTAGGCCACCTTTGTGATATACCGTTCAAAACTTTCATCACTCGTCCGCATCTGACATTGGTTCTTTCATTGGTAACATTATGTTTCTTTAGGTAGGTAGTTACTCTACTCGTACCGTAGCAGCAACTAGAACGCATCATGGTATCAATTTAATGGATGCCGTAAAATGTTGTATTACCATTCTGCAAGATTAAAAAATGTTTTTCTCCTGTTACAAGTGTGTGCGAACTCATGTGTACAACTATCATGCGACATTGAGAGCGAGTATAGCTATCTGAACGAGAGATTCTGATACAAAACGGGAAATCATATTTCCCAAGGAATAGAGACATCTTCTATTTAAATTTCCTATACTGTGTGTGGAAATAACAAATCTAAATATGGCTATTTGATGACTGCGATTGAGAGATTGAAGAATTTTGAGTTTCATGATGACGAAAGATAAAAAGTTTTCCAATAGGTACCTATTCCAGTTTCATTATTATTGTTTAGAATCATTAATGTAGCACTTTCTACATTAATCGAAGATCTTTGTGATCTTCAGTGACTAAGGAAAGGATTTTGAACTGACAATCGCTCAACTTAGAAGAGGTCGTGGAAGAACTGTGCTTCATTTTATCATTTCTTGACCGCGAAGGCGGATTTGAGGCTTCAAAGAGGCAAAGAGACCAGGTATTGTTTTTGTTTATGCTTGGAAAAGTGCGTACTTCAAACTTTTGAGACGAGAGAGGACTTGAAAGAATTCTCTGTGGATTAGAGGAAAGCTAATTTGCCAGTCAATTCTCTGTTCCTCTACACATATTTCAGAAGCCCTTAATTTTTCAATCTGTATTTCATTCTTTCTTTAATCATTTCATTTGTCCAACAAATTTTGTCTTTCAGTTTTAAATGACAATTTTTTTGATTCACGTCACATTGACGATGTTGAAAATTGAATTAGGTACATCTGTTACCGTATTTATCGAGAGATTTAAGAAATTGCAATCCTGGAAGTAATGTTCTACATTAAATATGTGTTACAGGAGATAGCACCATTCAACCACATTGCCAAATCACAATAAAATGTACCAAAGAAGTGAGTAACATTGTTTTTCTTATAATTTTGATAAAACTATAGAATTATTATAAAATTACAATTACAAGGATGGTTTTCCATTCATTGCCTTAGTGTTTCTTTTCGAGATCCGACTCCTTCCCCTCCCCACCCCTCCTATTGATGAGATATACAATCCTTTCCATTCTGATAGTTTGCACTTTACTCATGTAGGTATCAAGTTCTCTTCAATTTGATATTCAAGTTCACTCTACGCCAGAAGAATCATGGCGTCGCGTTTCTGCTGTAATTTTATTATGCGAGAATATTTGCTTATGAATCGTTTGAACATTACTTGTGTATGTTCAGATCATTCGTTGCTCTCACTCATAATATAATAATAACTAATAAGCTTACGATTCAATTGAAAAGAAAAGCTTTTTGCTTTAGAGAACCCCCCGCTCCCGCCTGTGAGTACTTACCTATCAAAATGGTTTGTGCATTGCTCGTGCGCGGTAGTATGAATTTTAAATTCCGTCGTTCATGTTTCTGTTTGATCCTTTATGTACTAGAGATAGTGTCTTTGTAGACGACAGACTCACATCAGAAGTTCTCCGCGTTTACATTCGAGAACTGTGAACAAATTTCCAATAGGACTTCTGTCGCAAAATGTTGCGCTTTCAACCATACAGCATTCTGATGAAGGAAGCAACTTGCGAATGGATTTTCATTTTTTTCTCCACACCAACGATATAATCAGTTGGACCAAGAAATGAAACCAGAAAAAGAGGGTCTACCTGGACACGATGAATACAGAGCTGATTTTTTCATGGAATGTTCAGAACCTTTCCCCGAAGGTATCCTCAAAAATCCCCGCGAATCCTAACGAGGCTATCCTTTTTACAGGGGGGCAAAGGGGGAGAAATTGAGTTTTTTGTTAATAACTCAATAACGAGTGATCCTACAAAAAAAAAGTTTCAAATAAAAATTGTTCTACGCCCAATTTCCTACAAAGATTGGAAAGAATGATTATATTCTCACAACGTTCTTCAATCAGCTTGTACTCACCATACCTACAAGTCGCGTGTGCGTGTAACACTCCTACACGTAAGATATACGCGTGTAGCACATGCATGACGCGTATTGTGCGTAGCATGACAAGAAGACGGGTAGGTGTGACGCTCTCTTGCGGCTTAAGTATGAACTTGACCGAAAAAGTCAAAGAACACATTTTTTTGTAGGAAATTGGGCGTAGAACAATTTTTATATGACACTTTTTTCTGTAGGATCACTCGTTATCGTGTTATTGATGAAAAACTCAATTTCCTTCCCTTTAACCCCCTGTAAAAAGGAAAGCCCAACTTGGATTCGCGGGGATTTTTGAAGACACCCTTCAGGGGAGGCTTCCGAACATTCAATGAAAAAAATCAGCTCTGTACTCTTTGTGTCCAGGTAGATGTTTTCCTTTCTTGGTCTAAATATACAATGACGATTTACCTGTTGATTAAAACACATACTCATAGCAGTAGTTTACTTCGCAGATTGCTGGTTTCAATGGCCTAAGCGACGCTTTTAAACGATTGGATTTCAAATCGGCTGTGCACGATGTTCGTAGATTTAATTACATTTGTAAATTGTTAGACTTACTGATTACCTATAAACTACCCGCTCTTTCTGGATGCGCCCAAAAAGTGCTCTTTAAAATGTTGGAAGAAGTTGCACAACAAGGTGAGTTGAACCCAATCATAGTTTGTATGTTGAGCAGAGTTTGATGCGATTGTACTAGATGGAGGTATGAAGTCTCCATCGGTTTTCGTTACAAACTCGCTAGAAATTGATTTTATTATTACTCATAGTTAGTTCTTGTGTATTTAACTTTGCTTTTACCCTCTTCGCTCTGAATACTCTCAGTCTCTTGACCTAATTTTCTCTTAAATTTTTTCTTAGTTTCTACCAGTCAACAGAATATTCATTTACTTAACAAACTGTTGGACCAATTACGTGTGATGATCGATTGTGCTTGTTGGGGATATCCTTTGGGTTCGACTCAGCTATGGGAGAACCATTTGAACACGATAAACAGAATCGTGGATATCGCGAACAATATACAAATTAGCGAAGTAGGTACAAATAGAATTTTCTGTGTCACCTCTACTTCAATCTGATTATCCGTCTATAGTATGGCTGATTGGAAGCTCTTCAACGTGAACGGGAGACTGCAACCTTATATTCAAGTTTAGATAGTATGGAGTGTCGTTTATATGTCTGTAACTGTAAGACTTATTCGTTTACCTACGGTATTGTAACGAAGACTTTGTCTTACATGATAAAGCCTATGAAATTTTAGGAAGTAATTAATTCTCACATTAATTTCATAGTTCCATGTTATTTTTCTATCAGAAGTAAAACCTTATTTTATGACGGAGATCGAGATGAAAAGTTCATGATACCTTGAGGCTTGAGGTAGGGCTAGCCCGTTTGCGTATCACCATAATGTAAAGGTATTTCAACAAAGATACGTGAGCATGTACTACATATCGGAGTATTGAATCTACTTTTCTGGAAAGGTCAATGAATTCTATTTGATATTCTTCAACACAGCGTGCTTGTTTAGTTATGTTCCACCCGAATAAATTTACACTACTGACTGAATAACTTCAAATCCCGCACTTAATGTCATCTACCTAGGTACGTCGTATTGAAAGCGTTGCCAAACTTTTTATTTTCAGCCAAGTGATGATGTATTTCCTAAGCTCGAGAATCTGCCCGAAGAGTGTATTCGCGAAGTCCTGTTGAGGCTGGCAGATCATAAAGATCTGGATGCAAGTAGTAAAGCCTACTCGGTAATGGCGCGACTGTGCGACGAACAGCGCATCTGGAAAGAGTTGTGTCGATTTCATTTTAGTCAACAGCAAATTAATTTCGTGCTCGAGTCGAATCAGCCACGTAATTCTACCGACTGGCAACGTGTTTACCATAAATTAAGAAAGTAAAGTGTTTCCCTTTGCGTTTAATAGAAGAGATGATCCTTCGCCAATTTATTAATTTTGTCCGTTAAATAGAGCTTTTGGTCTGCGAGAAGAATACGCAGAAATAATTCAGCTGTGTAGAAACTGTCGGTGTTTGTTTTGGAAAAGTATCGGACATCCTTGCATCGTAGAAAAGGATCCAAATTTTATGGAAAAGATTCAAGATATTGATAAGAATTCGCTTCACGTACCTATTCCTCCGCAAGCTTTCCTAACGTTTTTTTCATTATGAGTAAATTTTATTTATTTTTCTAAAACGTGCATCGTAGGTGTACACAAATTAAATTCCATTTTAAATTTCTATTTTGCACTCCGTTTTTCTAGGCTGGAAAACTTTCAATGAATTTGAACAATAATTCTGGATTCTTGCAGCTCGTCTTCTACAGTTGTTTGTTTTCTCTACTTTTTTTTTCTCTCTCTTTCTTTTTTGTTTGTTTTATGGTGAATTTCTGTTAATATTCGTGTCGTACTGGTGACAAAGGCACTCGTTTTTGTTTTATATGTATATTTTTTGTTTTTTTAGTCAGCGACTATCTACCTACTTTTCGTTCTTTGTTTTTCTTTGTTTGTCTTTCTTTTTTTATTTGTATACGATTGACCCGGTAACATTTTTTATGAACGGTAAGCTAATAAGTACAACTAAGTTGAATTTCACAAAAAGTTCACATTTTTGATCTGAAAATTTATCTAGTGAATGTACACTGATTCTTGAGGAAGATGTACTCGAATTGTATATTTACAAGAATAATATAAATGATCTAGAAGTGGTAACAATGGATCGTGTGGATTTTTGTTTTCCCTTTTGTAGCTTGTGGATGCTTTTCTTACTTGAGTATTACTACCACTTGTATTATTTTGGAATTACGCGAAATACACCCGAATTCATGTAACGTCATTGTTGATTATCTTCATATTTTTCTTACGATTAATAGGTACATATACCGGTCTTCTTTTCTTTTTTGAGTGACGGAAAAATGAAGATTTGTTCTGAACAGTTATTAATTGTTATTGTTCACTTATAAACCTCCATTCTTTCCTTCACTTTAGTATTTTCCTAAAATCTTTTGAATATTTCATTGTTCGATTGGCGGGCTGATCAGGAAAAGTTGAAGCGCCCCCCCCCCCCGGTGCCGCCAAATTGCGACCCCAAAAAATTGACGGGACAACCAAATTGCGTCCTAAAAAATTAAGACTAGTATATTATGACCGATTACATTACCTATTGTGCATCAACATGATTACAATTTCTTAGGTAAACATTTACGCGATAAGTCGTCGGGCTTTCCTTTTGCATGCGTTGGAGATTACGTTTCGTAACAACTTTCTCTCCGGAACACGGGGATGATTGTGTTGCAGTACCGAATCGATGGTGTGACCTGCTTCAACCTTAAAATATGCAGTACAAGATTTTCGAGTACAAGCCCATTTCTGAACCTCATTCGCGAAGAAATTCTAAAATCGAAACTTATACCCGTCAATCACTTTCAAATCCGCACCACGTTCACTGAGCATTTTAAACGAAGACATGGTCACTCACGAAACAAAACTAGTATGATTGTACGTGAAATTATTTTGTCGGAAGGTTGTAAGCAATCAGGAAAATTAAGAACCTTGAGTCATTCCAAGCTGAAAGAGTGGTATATACGTCTTTCTCGTTCTAGGGCTGAAGTTGAAATGTTCAATTCCATTTCTGTGGCCGCAATTGGGATGTACCGTATTTTTCCGAGTATAAGTCGCACTTTAAAATAGGTTTTGAGAGCTTGAAAAACGGGGTGCGACTTATATGCGAGTATAAAAATGAAGAAAAAAAAATAAAGAGCTTACGCTTTATTAATTTTTGTGAAAATATCTAGAAGGTAATAAAATTGTACTTTTTTAATTTTATTGTAACGATTGTATACCGCGACATTTATTCAAAAATGGAATATTTGAGAAAAACCTTCATTTTTTTCATGTTCGGCATATTTTTTGTGAATTAATATACATTTTTCGTTTCATCCTACGGTGCGAATTATATGCGGGCAAAATAAAAATTTCAAAATTTTTATCTTCAAAACTGGGGTGCGACTTATACTTGGTAAAATACGGTATAATTTTTTTTCCCAGCCGCAATCGGGATGTCATATTTGGCCGCAATTCGGATGTAGCCCCCCGCCCCCCTCTGTATAAAAACAGAATACGAACTAAATAGAACGGAATTAGAGGAAAAGAAGAAGTTGAAAAAAGAAAGAATGATAAATAAAAGTGAAAAAAAGAAAGAAAGATTTAAGAAAAGCCCAGGTGAATTTATGGATCTCGCGAAAGCGAGCTAAAAAATGGAATTCTTGGAAAAGGGATTGGAGGAAAATTGTCTCTCTTTTTTCAATCGTAGATATGTTACGTCAGCTAATGAGAATGATAAAATATAGATAGCATCATTGGATGACTTTGTACACTGTTGAGCTCAAAAATTTATGAAGTCTGCCAACTACTGGAATAATTGGAAGAAAATTTTAATTTCTTCATAATTTGGCATCTAGTGAAATTTATTTCCACCTCTAATATTAAACATATTTGCTAACTGATGACATTCTTGCCCGATTTGCTCTGAACATCAGCTTCTTAGCGACGAGCTACGCCTCGGGAAAGTTATCGAGTGATTTTCAACTTTTTGATTTGTTATAACAAAAGAAAGTTTCCACAGAAGTGTCTGTCTTGACCAAAGCTGAGTGTATTACTTCTCGTGTTCATTCATTGGAATTATTGCGTTCTTTCGCTTGTTTTGTAACTTTTTGACACTCATTGTGAACCTATTTTCTTTATGGAACTTCATTATTCTTATTTCATCATTTACCGGTTAAGATTCTGTAGGTCAAACGAAAAACAATTCTCAAAACAAAAAAGAAAGAAAAAACGTAGGTAGGTAACGATGATCGAAGTTACGGTTCCTATGCTCTAGGAATTCATGGAAAGAATCAGAAAATTGATATCGTCACAGTAGTTTTCCATTTTTTTTCCTGTGAAATTTACCCTCTTCTTTTGAAAGTCTCCTAATTTTTAAGCTTTCCAATTTTCCTCTAGTTCTGAGCACTTTGGAAAAAATTTGATAGTTATTTATACCGGTGTTTTGAGTCCAGAGATAGTGGATGTCTTCAACGACTGCTGGTACAAAGGAGTTGAAAGACTAACCAAAAATATGGCTTTATTATTCAAAGTTGTGTTCAAATGACCTGAACAGAGAAAACTGTATACACTTTTATTTTTGAAGCAGTTATTATTGAGTGGTTTCGACGAGAGGAGTGAGGATCCGGTCACGTTTTCTCAAGGCTCGAACTTTTTCAGTCCCAACAAGAGAGGGGGGGATCCGATGACATCTTTTACCGGGCCCGGTTTTTCTCTCGGCGGGGCTGTTACTTAGATTAATTCATATTGATTTTTGTATCAATAACCGAGTGTCCTGAACAGTGGCAAATAATAGTCTAAATGAACTACGAGTACAGCCTACGACAATAGCATTGAAGTGGCATGCCTATGAGCACCACTGAAATTTTCCAGATCCCTCTCCGCCACCATCATCTCTACAGTGACGTATTCCATTTAGTCTATTGAGCCAGAAAAGATAAATCCACCTCTGGTCGTGGAGACCCGTTCTATGCACTAATTGTCCCTTCAGCAATCTCACGGTCTTTACGGATGTCACATTGCTCTTCCAACTATGAGCAAATCACATTCCGGTTTGGGTGTCGAGATAGGAAGCTAGACATTTGATTTATTGTAGGAACTACTGTTGATGTATTATCTAAAGAACTGACTCCGTTCTAAGCTTACTAGCGCCCACCTTTCGTACCTCCTCTTTCTTCGCAAACTTCGATGTTTGAGAGGATCCTAACCGCAAAGCGGAGTGAATACTATTAGGTGGATACCTACTAGGTATGTGTTGTAATAATGACATCAAAAGTGTACCTGTGTACAAGCCAAAAAAGAGCGGGTACATCACAAATTGTTTCTGACATATATTAGAATAAGTTTAACGCTGTACATTGTATCGTTTCATTGCATAATATACCACCGTTAGGGGCTTTTCATATGCGAGACAAAATTTGATTATAGGTAGTTTGTCTTCTGTACAATTCATCACATTAAAACTAAACATCAATATTCTTGGTACCGAAATTATTCAATTAATTTGAAGACGAGATCAGTTACGGTATAATACTATGTAGGTACAAGTACGATTTTTTTTTTGTACTATTGAAGTGGAAAATCGTTCGTCAAGGTATCAAACCTATTATGCAGATACAGAATATTAAACAATGTACATGAGAAGAACGATGATGAGCTTGTCCTCCATGTTGTATAGCCGCTGGATGCTCTCCTACGAACAGAAAAGAAAAATACTGAGAAAACGACAAATCATTTGATTTTTACTGACAAGGAAGCCGTTTCATGGGAATTTATTTAATGGCGAAAAACACCCCGTCGAGCTGTCGTTTTGTCGTCGCTGTCCGCCTGATGAATCATAGCTCTAACCTTGTTTAAGGATTTTATAGTCACCTGGTCATCCCTATAGATTAATTTATGCTGGTATTTAATGACTGTGTCTATTTACCATTTAAAACGTGTACTTGGATAGATTTCGGTTGTCCACTCGATGGATTACATTGGTATTTACCGCTATCGGAATCATTTGCTCGTTGTATCAACAAATAACTTGTTGTCACATCTCCTTTTTCTGTTATCACATTTACACCCCCTCTTGGTGAGTCGTAAGTAATCATCTGAAAAACATTAAAATATCAAAACATAATTGTGGTCAATATATTTTATTTCATTCAGCCCCCCCCCCCCTATCTGTCCTTCTATAGGTAAGTATTCTAGAAAGTATTAGGCCTACACATTGAACTGAAAGTTAAAATGATACTTATGACTTCTTGTATAAATTACTTACCACATCATCATGATTCCAGAGAATGTACGCTGGGGGTTCTGGACTGTATCGTATGACGCAAGTCAAATTAATAGTACTTCCTTTATCAATAAAAATATCGGGTCCTCCGAGGATTTCTGTGTAAGGTTCTGAAACGATATTCTTATGATATGTTAGAGGAAAGAGAAAAAAAAAAAAAAACACGCCAAAAAATAAGGATCCCGAGAGCGATGGATCAATTGTAACAAAATAAATAACGTGGCAAGTGTACAAATTTTGCCTCGGTTTTGTGTGTTTACGCAGAATCATTCAAATCTTGAAATTTAATTGGTAATCGGCCGATCGTTTCAAGATTCACGCGCGAAGTTTTACACGAGTGTAAACTATTTGAATTACTTACACCTAAATGATTATAAATTATACTGTAATTAAGTAATTTTACCTAGTACCCAAAGATGTACAAAATGACTGAGATGCGGTGTAGTGCTAATCTGGCACTCGTAAATTCCTGTATCTCGCGTTTGCGGGTATTTGATCATCAATGTCCAATTTTCGGAAGACTGTGGATCATTAACAGCTTTAAATCTTTGATCATTTGTGTAAGTATATCGACCAGCTGTTAACAAGTGAATATCACGATGTCGAACCCATGAAACCTAACAATGAAAAAACAATAAAAAATTTTGTACCGTTAAAGGCATACTGGGAGATGAATTGACTAAACGTTTAATTGAAGGCGGTTTGATTTTAGGCGAATAGTGTAAATCCGGAAGAATTTTTATATGATTAGCTGTATTCAACTTAAATGCCTAGACATTCGATTGAATGTCGACCTAAATCTTGATTGAGAAGCAAGTATGAGGGCACTAAGTTACAACGTGGTGAACTTTTCGGGTTTTGAGTGTTTGAAACAACAGGAATTGTTTGCAACCATCTGTACGGGAAATGAAGGAATTTATCTAGGTGTATTATTTTGGGGAGTGGTGAATCGTGTGTCTCAATTATCTCTTAGCAGTACACATTAGTAACGTACGACCCTTAATTGTCAAAAACTCATGTCTTGAAGTCAGTTCCTCATAAACGTGATGCCTATATATAGGCCTATATAAATAGTATATTACGTTACAAGGGAACAAAGTAAGCGATATCCAAACGAGCGCTTTGGCGACCCAAGCCATGCAGCGCGAGTTCGTCGCGTACTTTGTTCTCATGTGGCGTACGCTATTTTTTGGTTCACACGAAAAATGTTTGTCGCGCATACGCATTGCATGCGCAACGCGATCCAATTCCCTAGTAAAAAACCCAACGCGTTTTTCTTCCCTGTGAACGAAAACCGCGACCTCGCGCCCGGTTTAAACCTGCACTAGATGGCGCTGCAAAATTAACTGCGCGGGTGAAATCCTGGGATGAATGATAGTGGATAGTTTCAAACGGAAATACTGTCAACTTCAGGAGGGCACAAAATGATGGAAAACAGTTTTTGATTATAATTTGATTTTTTAACGACAGTGCAATAATATGTAGGATGAGTTTTCTTCTAAGATGAAGTTCTAGTTGATTAAAAAAGGTTTAAATTTTGCCGTAGGCTAATGGTATAATCATTATGATCACTCACTCAGTAATCGATAACACCCAGGGTGCCAACCTTTGAAACTCTAAGTTTAAATCCCACGTTAAGTACGTGTTTTCGTTCGTGTGAATCAAAAAATTCATTGAAGTTATTTTTTTGAAATATTCTTTAACCATATAAAAATATGCATACCGTTTTATTTCCAAGATTTTTCACTTTACAGTTGAGATAAGCGGTTTTCCCAACTGATGTCGTCACATTAGGCGATAATGACTTATCAAAATAAGGTTGGTGAAAAGGTTTTCCGGATAAAGCAGTAATAACATTTGAACTTCCGTCCGTATCCTTTTGAATAGCAGTGACTGAAAAATTAAGTGAATTATTATGCGGAAGACTGCGAACTAAATCTTATAATCGTATAAATATAAGTGAATTCTTACAAAGGCTACAAATATGACGAAAAAATTCTGTTTCATTTGCAATAAATGCGAACACGTATCTTCGAAATTTTTCGGATGAAATAAATTAATACTTTGCAGAGACGTGCGTCGATCGTAAATTTTCAAGAAAAATTTGTCGAACGCACCATACACTTTGCTTATTGTCCTCAAATAAGTTTTTTTTTCTTGCTATAAATGCGCAACGCGTTTTACGACCACAATAATCGTAACCCTGTTAGAAACGTAAAACGTTGCCGTATATTTTTGAACTACTAAAGCCCAGTATTATTTAGATAAACATTCCAAGTTCACATTTGGCTTGATATTATTTCTGCCGCAGTTACCATCCCTCCTGCTGAATCTTTGTCTCTTCTGAGCCACTCTTCACTATTGGAATTCTGAAGAAGAAAAAAGGTTACGAGCCTTCTCCGACTCAAATGTCCTTTCGTTTAGATGGCCGCCATATTATCAATTTCACGGTTCATAATCGTTGAGAGAAAAAAAGAATGTTTCAAGTATCACTACTTCTCAATTCATCCACGAATACGTCATTCTGGGGTCAAAAAAAATGTTCGCACATTCAACTTGAACTAAACAAACGTTTTAGTATTTATTGGTTTAGCTGAATTTGAAAATGCTATTTTTCTATTTGTAGCGGTCTCCACGTCATTTCTTTCAGCAATTTATGGAACGCATGATACGTATTTTACTGTTGGATAAATATACTGTACATACAATTTTTCTTTTCAGTAAAAATTCAATATGATTTCATAATCATGTACAAGAAAAATTGATTTAAAATTTATATACACAGAGACCTCACACTTCCTCTTGTACGAAAAGATTCAAAAATTTTCATTTCAAATCTCTTTTTTTCATCTTGAAGACAGTCCACATTATTCTCCGGGGTTATCTTCAAGCTTTTTGATCGAATCAAATAACGAACTAAACTTTCGTATATGATGGTGGATTTGTTTTTTAGAGAATCGTTGAAAATTCGGGAAATTACTTACCAAGTCGAAACACGTGAGCATGCCAAAGAGTCATCAAAACAATTTGCGCTACATTCCTCTCGAAAGTTTTGCGTTCAATCAGTTTCATACCTCCGTTAGAAACTGTTGTGCGAACGAAGAGATCTGTGATGGTTGCTTTTCCAGATTCACTTTCTGTCCCTGTCACAAACGGATTAAATTATAGGTTTAACCGAATTATACATTGTTAATTGATTAACGGGTGAACATACGTTGTTTCAAAAAAAAAACGACCAGCCCCGCCGAGTGGAATGGTGATCACCGGAAAAATGTTCCTGGATCTCTCCCCCCCTCTCGTCGGGGCTGAAAATGATCTCCTGTAAAAGCATCATAGAAGGTTCTGTACAACGATACTTTATCCTTGCTACCTCACTTTTTTCCTTCTAAAATGATACTTTCAAAATTCCGTTTCATTGTTCACAGCTTCACTCGATTTCTTTTCATTTTATACTGATTACGATATTGTTTCGGAAGAAATAAGATGATGAAGTTATAAGGAACTATATCGGGGGAAGCAAAATAATATTACCGCTTTTCTAAGTTACTAGCTCTTACGGAAAAATGGTACCTAACATCAATGATATAGGATAGGTATGCGCAAATAGTAGGTAAGACGAGAACTGTCGTAATGTTGATACAGTCGAAAGAAGAGCAGTTTCAGGAGGTTTCAAGAGTGCCACGAGAGATGTAGAAAATATACCAAACAGTAAACTTCGATTAATTAGAAAGATACCGATAAAAACGAATAAATCAATGAGTTCTCCTTTATTTTTTGCAGTTAGATGAAGCTTGATGTTTCAAATCCTCTTAGAATATCACTTGGATTGCTCTTCCTCAGGGGTGCCGTGAGGCCATTTTTTCTATGAAGACGATTATTAATAATTGTGTTTTTTTTTTGGTTGGGGGCGGGGGGTGGGAGCATATCCCAAAATTCATGGTGTGAGAAATTTATATAGCTTAGAAACTCGTCGCGCTGAAATTCTCCACATAAAAATTATTAGCGTAAAAAATTCTTCGAACGAATAATTTGTTGGAAAAATTACTTGCGCGCCAAAAATTTTTCATTCGTTCATCGACGATGTTTTGATATCATCGTACTTTCGCGACTATCATTACTTTTCAGGACGAGTTAGTACACGATGAACCGCAATACAATTGAGGAAGGTGAATCGACAAAGTAGTAGTGTTATTATATTGTTCTTAACGTTTAATTATGCCGCAGTTGAGTTCTTAAGAAGTGGTCGGAATCGACTGATGCTGAGTGAAAATGGTCACTTTCATTAGGTATACCGAGACAGAAGAACGTCTGCAGCTACACATTGGAAATATCAATATGCAGAGAAAAGATAAGGACTTTGTAAAGCGAGGTTGACAACTGGGCGGTGGACAGATCATATGTGTAACCACACTGGAAATGCAGCATCAGTAAAGGTGGAGAAAATAAAGATCGACTCAGAAACGATTCGTCTCGCACCCCATGACATCATCTCGAAGAACTTGGAAACAGCAAGTCAAAGAGCAGTAGCCGCTCTACCGAAAATTCGGCACAATAAAACGCGATATAGCCTACGTCATATGCGGAACAGAAACCGACCACGCGGTCCAACCGAAAAGCCGTAAATGATGTTACTTTCGCGGACGGGATTTTGACAACTGCAAAAGAAGGCAACTTCTTACTTCACGATACCGGCGAGGATGATGAGGATCGTATTCTTAGTTTTGGTACTTCAAAAAATATGACTAAATTGAGTTATTTAGAACAGTGGTTTACGGATCTCAAATAATTTTTCGAACAATGACATTTTTCAAGAATTTTAAGTTTTACAATGAATTTCTCGACTACAATTTGAATATTCTTCGATAAATTAATGTGTTCAACTTTCATATCATTTTTCAATCAACAATATATTTTTTTTTCTAATTTTTTTCAAATTTCACAAAGTATTTCTTAGATTAAGAATTTCTCACGCTAAGAATTTTTATGCGAAGAGTTTCCTAAGCTATAAATTTCTCACGTTACGAATTTCACGCGAAAAATTGTTCTAGCCCTAATCTTATCATTTTTGCGCATGCCTATCTTATACACGCGCGCGAGGTAAAAAGATGTTACCCCTTTCCCAGTTCGCCTCACCCGGTATAGTTCCTTATACTTCCATCTTTTCTGCTTATCAAAAGTTTTTTTCCTTCTATATACAAATTGGCCACGCGAACAGATGATAAAAAACTGACTAGGTATAGCTTGGCAATGAACCGTTCCTTTATTCTAATGAACAATGATGGTTGCTTTCATTCAGACGGTACCTCTGTACATAAAATCATAAAAAGCTTGGCTTACCTTTTGCTTACTCAAGATGAAGACAATTATGCAGTTTTGAGAAAGTATGTTCGTTTGAAAAACTAAAAACGTATGATATCCACCTTGATGTCATTGAAGTAGTTCTCCAGTGATAGTAGAATACATTTAACAACATTAATCAATGACTGTCGTTGCGGTAGGATTTTTTTTTGAAAGAAGAATACATTTTGTGGGCGCATCTGAAACCAATTACATTCATATATTAGTACCGGTACGTAGGGGGTTGTGGAGCACATCAAACTTATTAGACTGCATCTTCCAGTTTATGTTTCACAAAGAGATAAGTATTCGAGATACACTAGATATTGTTCGTATTGCTCGTTTTAAATAGCTTCCTATCTGCTTAGGCAGATAAGTACGCTCATCAGTCGAGTTTATCATAAATCGGAATGTCAAAGCCGCATAATCTTAATTTCTGAAGCTAAAACTAGAAAATCTTTGCAACATTGCACAGTTCTTCCAAAATCTCTGAGGCAATTTCTAATCAGAATATCTTTTAAGCACATTCAACATCCTTTTTTCACGTTATTTTTCCGGCGCAGTTCCAAAAAAAAAAAAAATGTGCTAGGTATGTATCAAATCAGCGTCTCCCAATTTTTTATCTTTTGTTGAAAAAGTTGCTTTCATATTGATTCGTTCCGTAGCAAATATATATATTTAGAATATCACCTCAAACAAATTACGGAAAAGAGACAACTCTTTAGAAAGTCAGTTATATTGAAATTTAGCTTGGAGGCCAATTGACCCTTGGAACTCTTCTCTGTTGAATTTTTGGACTAGAATATAATTTTTACGAGATACAAGCCAGCAAGAAACGGAGTGCTTGAAGTACCGGTATTATAAGGCTATTTTCTATTGCGATAACCTTAGTTACTACAAGTACCATTTACTTAGCCAGGATTCAAGAAAGAGGAAGGCCAAGTACTTTTTTTCTTATTCAATATTTTTCGGTAAATTTTGCATTACGTAATTATTCCGATGCAGAGAGAAGTTGAAAAAGGAATTAATTTCTTCAATCCTCCCCGGCTTTGCCTCTGATGAACCCCGGAAGAGAGAAAAAGAAAAATGGAGGAACTGCCTTGCCACTATACAGAAGCGGGTGTGGTGAGGACCACGATCACCAAGAAAATTTTCTGACAGCCAAATAGATAAAGATTATGTTTCATGTCTGTATACGTCGCTCTGCTCGTTCGTCCTCATTTTTGGTCTAGTAAATCTAATATTATACTGTTCTTTAAGGTGAGCAGCTCTCAGGGACTTACTCACTCTGCTCGTTCACCTCCTTTCTTAGTCTATATATTATATTGAAGGCGTACACTGTATAACAAGCTAACTAGCACTCAGGGTTGTCTAATGTAAGTCTCGTATATTGTACTCGTATGCTAAGTTAATTAGCTCACAGATTAAACTTAATGCTAGGGTAGGTAACTAGTACAACAAAGCCCTCTTTTCTCTTTCTCTCTCTGAGGTATCGCAAGCTTTCATTATACGAGCCCTAATATGCGATATTGAAATTATGTTTTAAGAATTGATCCGTGGAGGCTTACAGTATGAAATACATCTTGACTGAACATGCCCTCATACGAGCAAGTTACATAGCAAAAAATAAAGAAGCAAATACAACCGAGAGAAAGAGAAACTTACCACTAGGTATACTTACCCAGAGTTAGACTCAACGAATATTTTGGGCTAACGTTCATCATCTTCTCCGGAGCCCATAGTGAACTATAACGAGTAAGCCCACGGTATCAACCAGCACAGTTGACAGTTTGCATTATGGGAGTGCTTGCAAAAACAGGTACAAAAATCGTAAGAACGAATCGTAAAGTAGGTAGGTACTAATTGAATAAAACGAAAAGTTATATGTACACGACTAACTTATACGAGAACGGTGGGTAAAAATGACGCGATATTAAAAAGTTTCGCTTTTTGTCGTATTCGTGCGAGTACACGCCAACTTCGAACGATCTGCACCAAAATTTGATAGTCACGAGCTCAAGAGCGACTATAATAATGTTCAATTAATACTGCGAGCTCTCTACTAATGCACTGTATACTATACCTAATACAGTTTCAATTTTAGCCTGTACACCTACGAACACAACGCACTTGTCTGTTCATTTCAGATTTGGGCGCTACTCCACCGCACCGCTAATCGAATGTCTGGGAGCATGCGTTTTCTCAACCGGGCATTGCGCATGGTTTTTTGAAGTCGAGCTCGTACTTGTATAACTGCACGATGGTCATTTCAGTTTCGCATGTACATGACTGTCGTGTCCACAATCTTCACTTACTGTCACCTCTTGTACCTACCTTAGTAATTCCTTGCTTTTACAACAGCTATCGTCATACTGCCAAGACTCTGCTTTACACAGAATACTATTCTCCTATTCGGCTCACTAACCGTATTTTGCAGCTTATGTGGCCGTGGCAGTTATGATGGCTATATTATTTCAAAGCACGATGTCTAAAAAAAAATTGTTTTACGAATGAATGATGTTCTTTCCTACCGTATTCAAGATGACGATAATGATGAAACAATCGAATGCCAGAATTGGAGAAAACGAGATACGACGACGCGTCGCGCGCCTATTAAAAAAGCCTGTCGACTAAAACTCATTGGGTAGGCTACTTGGATTTTGGGTTTGTGGTGTACGAAAATTTCCCGGATAATCTGTATAGATAACCAGTGAATCCTGTACATTGCAATACCTAAAACGTTGACGTTTCTATTCTAGATAAACGACCTATAGACACTTACCTACCTATTTTAGATTCTATAGCTTCCGTTGAATTGAATTCATGCTTCTCAATATCATTGTTGTTTACGCACGCAAAGTCAACTGATTGTAGTTAAAGGAAAACATTTAATTTGATCTAGTGAATTGAATTCAAATGTCGGACTTCGGAAATTTCGTAATTCACTTGAACAGAAATGAAAAGAGTCAAGATTCGCAAAATGTTGTTTGAAATCGTCAAGATCTACCTGCGAGTGTAGATTTTTAAATTCAAGCTTTATTAAAGTTCTCAAGTATTAACAATTTTCTTAGAGAACAATGATGGTTCGTGAAGAGTTTATCTAACGAAGGGTACAAAAAATATGAATAAGAATTCAAAAAATCGTAAAGTTCGCGTGAAAAAGTAGGTACCTAGGTACCTATTTACCGTGTGATATTTCCATGCTTATTTGTAAACTGGTCTTTGCGCGTTTTATGTTGACAAATTTATACACTAAAAAACCCTACTTAATTTTCTATCTTTAATTCGAAACTCAAAATTTTTCCTAACGAAGCGGACACTTTTAATTATATGGATCAATAATAATCAAAAAATAGTAAATTTCAAATTAATCAATTGAAAGGAAGAATCCATTTGGTAAAACGGTCCTTAGAAGTCAGTTTTTCAAGAAATTGTACCAAGAAGTGTGGATTGGAGAAAGGTTACTCCTGACAGCCGCACTGTCTGCGTCTAACTACTGGTGATTAGGTAGTTAAAAACTTGTATATAGGAATTTTCAGCGCTGTAGTGCTTCCACAAGGTCAAATGCGATCAAGAATACCATAAGATACAGATATCTTGCTTGATAATAATAAAAGGTGGAAAAGTATATCTATGAGATAAGTGATTGGATCTCCTAAAAATAAATTTATTGCTCTCATATAAGCCTTTATTTGAACTACTTATTATTTGCTAATAATATTTATTCCCAGAACGGAAGAAAGCTGTTCTCAGCCTTTGCCATTCAGATCTACCCTGCACCACCTGGAGAAACATTCTGTGCGCAAATAATTGGTACGAATCATCAACCCATCTGATTTTCAGTTTCCTTCTATTTCTTTTTTTATGACTTCACTACCAGGATGTCCCTCGGGTAACACAGTCATTAGGCTGTCGATGTCGACAATTCAATCGAAAATTTCATCGACAACTTGAATTCCAAAATTTTGAGCTTGGGAATTATTTTAACTGATGTCCTCAGGCAGCATGAGAAATAACAAGTGAGAACTTGTATTTGAGTAAAAGGTTTGTTCATTCCTTGCTTATAATTGGCCTGGGATATTATAATATCGACGTCCGCCCGTTTTTGATACGGGTACCTACTGTAAATAGGTCGACATCGACAGTCGAGCTTATTTTCGACTTACTTAGGCGACAGAAAAAAGTGTCTTTATAATTTGTTGCCACGAACATCTATAAATGCCTCCACATGTCGACCCCTGTTGATGTTCAGTCGAGTCGACTTTGATATCGACATCAACCTGCTTGTACGTATCAAAAACGGACGGATGTCGACCTCAGATTTGGGTCGACTGTGCTGCGAGGGGTGCTTTCAGTTACCTATCCAGTTGTCACCGTTCTGTGCTGAATAAACCGCTCGGCCTCATTTTCTATTTCTAGACGTAGGTACCTACCTATTTTGACAATGTTAAGTATAATTGTTCGAAAGTGTATGATTTACCTATATTTTTAATCAGTACGTTTATAATAAAAATTATCACCGCGATGAACCTGATATTTCTCGTTTCCTTGATAAGATAGATACTCAATTTTGAGAGGCACTTACCACGCCGTTATCAAGAAATATCAATTACTTCGAATTCTGTTTAAAGTGCGTAGCCTATAGCGTTGTATTTTTCAGACTATTGTGATGTCAAAAAATTCTCAATTCCGTTTAGTTTTATCAAAAGGTCTTGTTATTATACTGGGAAGTAAGTACTAGGTACATCTGAAAAGCTGATTATTTCAGTTTGATTTGAATAGGTACCTAATCACTTTTTTCATCCATATTGACGAAACAGATTTGTGCCTTGCGCAGAGTAATGCAACTCAACCAAACTCCGGTGGAGTAATTCAGTCGTCAGATAACAATTCTTCTACTGATTCATTGCCACAACCTAATTTAAACCCAGACCCCGAACAAAGTAGGTTCAAAATAGCACCTCCGGTTGAATCTGTTTATGTGACATTGATGAAGAGCCTATTTAATTGTCGTTGTTGTAGCTAAAAAAGCTGTCGAAACTATCCACACGTCAAATCGCAAAGATATTCTTGTATGGCGCTCGGAATTACTGGAAACACAAAAGTACTTTAACAAGTTGAAAATACAAAACCATAACGAAGAAATGATGACGAAGACGCAAGACACCGTTTTTCAACAATGGGTGGACAAAACTGAAAATAGACTTTCTCTTCTTTTGAATGCTATGACGAGTCGATTGGATAAATTAGATAGAGAAACTGATTCTACATAAATCACAACAGACTGTAATTAGTTTGCGTCGTATAGGTACTCACCTATTGAATAGGTACCCTAATAGTAGATATATCATGTATGTTCTGGCGCACTTAGCTTTTCTCCCTCGTGCGAGCTACTTTTTCATCATTTCTAACTAACCTTAAAAATCCTGAAAATACTGTAATTTCTACACTGAATATTTTGATGTTTTCATAGTAAATAATGAACAATTTCACTCTTTTTTCATCTCCACTAGTTCAAAAATTTAAGAACTTTTATGTATCATTTTTGTACCATTTTTTCTCTAATGTCACACCGTTGAGCTACACATCACTCATTTCCTGATCAACTTCCATTCTAGCACACTTGATAATTTCTCTAGCGCAAGGGGTACCTATATTTTTTCTCATTTTCAACCTCTCAATAAAATCCTAGAAATCCTCCAATTTTTCTCACTATATATTTAGCTGTTTTTATACCAAATATGAATCATTTCACCCTATTTTTCTTCCTTGCTAGTTCAAAAATTTCAGTTTTTGTATAAATTCTGCATCAATTTTCTATCTTTTTACCGTCAATAAATCTCTCGTGAGAGCTACATTCCAGCACTCCTAAAATACAATAAATTTAAATTTTTTGTTCTAGCGCATTGAGCAAACGAAATTTTCTGCACTATTGAACGTAAGTCGATCGGAATTTTTCATCGTCTCGGTCAGAAGTTGAGAATAAATGAATGGGGACGAATGGATTGAAATTGAATCGATCCCAAACCCTGATTATTGAACAATTCCTTGATAGTAAATTGTACATTTCCATTTTTAACGGAACCTAATCAATTATGAGCTTATGACTGAAATTTCATACTCTTCAATTTTTATTGTTACATTTTTCTTCTAGAAACGCGTACTTATCGAGTAACTTCTTCCAAATTTCAACTCGTTAATCATAGCGAACATAAATATTTATAATAATTTTATATATTTATTAAGGGAAGAAACATGAGAAAAATCTTTGCAGTCAGTAGTTGCATTCAACGCAACAGCAATTTTCGGTCATCAATCATAGCACGCGTATAATTTTGTTAAAATTGACGGCAAATTCGATAGAAAGTGTTCCAATAATTATAAATGATTGTTTCATATAAGTAGGTAAGTAGGTGGGTGATTGGTAAGCATAAATACTATTCACAACTTGAAATACAAATATGTATAAAAATAACTAACTCCTAATAACGTTCCCATCGTGAGAAAGGCTAGTTCGCTGTAGTGGTAAATTGAACACGAACACTCGTAAGCCGAACAGGTTCTCACATAAAGAAACGGTATCATTTTATAAAAGTGAGCAATAAAACATTTTTCGGTACCGACGTGATGTTCACAATATTACGATTTCTATTTATAAGTCAACTTCCTCAAAGTAAGTAGAAATGTTCCTGATGACTGATCGAAAACTTCCTATGTAGAACATATTGCACAAGCGTAATGTACCAAATATAATCATATTAGTGCAGCAGAACTGAAATCATCCAAGATACACGCAGCCTGGACTACAACTCCCGGTGCTGCCAGCGGATGACGTACGGCTGGGTGTAATGGATTTGCCTGCATCCAATTTATCTAATCTGAAACAATACGTGAGGTTAGATCGCGGTAATGATTATTGTTGATACACATTTAAATAAGGGAAAATACGTGAAAAATTTTCTGATCTCCAATTGGGCTCTCGCTGGGCGGATGCCTTCCCAATTACGCCATAGAGTAGGAACAATTTTTCACTGCATCTTCGCCTATTCAAATTAAAACGGCTTATATTTCTAAGACTATGACAGAAGACAGTTCATCTTGAACAGCAATGACCAATGTGTCTATCAATTCACGACTACTTACATATTCTTAGAAAAAACGTTATTAATAGAAGTCAGAGAATCGCTTATAAGCTTTACTCGAACAAGTTCATCGTCAAAGAGTTCAGGTTCTGGAATTCGGTCCAGCTCAATTATTATGGACGCAATACGTGATTTAGTCTGTAGAAATAGAAAATATTAGACGCAATATTTTTGTACTAACGTTCTAATAAATAACAAAGCATTATACTTCACTCACGATAAGTTGAACGTCCACTACGTTGAAAATCGTTTGTAACTGGAATTCTAGCAGTATGGTCACTGCAGTGCCGGCTCGAACGTGTTTCATAACAAATGTGTTTTTCGATATCGTAAACGGTTCAATTTGGATGTTTTCCTTCATGGAGATAAGGCTCCAGTAAACATATTTTATCAGGTCCAGTTTCGTACAATCTTTGTGCGATTGAAAGGAGTAGGAATTCAGTAACCGTGTGACATTTGGGTGCAGGGGTGTCAGGTTCATGGCAATTGAATCTGCGGGGGTAGCAGGATATCAATAGAGATGATAATGAGTCTCAGTTGACAGAATATATTTAATAACTTACGCTTGGTGACTAGTATGGAGAATATTTCTCGTCGTAGATCGTTACACTCGTCCATTATGTTCTATTTATAAAGGAGATCAAACCAAATCACTTAAATGTACCTAAAATGTAAAGGTGAACTATTAATTTGTCAGAAATAACAAACACAGGTAACATCAGTAACACTAGGAAACACGGGAAAACTGATAGATGAGGTATCTAGTTCAAAACTCTAAACGCACAGACTAACGTCTAAATTCCAGACAGTTCACTATATTGTCGGAGTGTGAACTTTTTTTTACTTGCGTAATGTTTACATTTGTACATTACATTTACATGTACCACAACGGAACAATTCAAATTTCTTCTTATTGGCTTCCAGGTTTTCGTTTGAAATTTCGACGCTGTATGCAATGTTACCAACAACGTGTGGGAAAAATTATTCACTTCTGTAGCACCATTTCTCCTGACATTTTCATTATTCGCGATTCATTTTCGAAATATGTATGATAATTCCATATGTAGGACATAATTATTTATATAAAACTAATTAATCATTGAAATTTTGTAATTAATGCGCGTAAATGCAATCTACATGGCAGACACTCCTTGAAGTAGTAAGAGAAATATTTTATTTGTATCACGTGATCAATTTCAACCAATCCTGGCTGTACCACACTACCTTATAGACAGAGGCGAAAAGAGCAGGCTGCCATCTTCACTGGATTTGTTTGTTGTTCCCTCAAAAGAGGCACACGTCTAAAATGACTGTCAAAGCGCTAGTGTAGCTCAAAGAGCAACTTCTCCCTATTATTATCTTTTTGTAGAATACTCATTATCAACACTCACACATTTGTATATAAAAATGAATTATTAATTTTTATTTTTATAATTCTTCTTATCTGACTCATTTAAATTAATTGTTTCCCACTCATCACCTATATCTGGAGGGTTTTCTGGAAAGTTATTATTTTTAGAAATATTACTGACTCTACCTTTACTAGGTTTTATGTAATTTGTACTAGTAGCTATTGGCCTATTAACCTGATTTGATAAACAAAATTGTCCTAATCTATTTCTAGGAGTGAGAATATGTCTGTTCTTTGTCCCATGGGGAATATTCCAAAGTTTCATTTTTTTACGTACAAAAGAATCAGACACATGATATTTTTTTATAAACTCAGATACTGGATTTTTTATAAAATCGAAACTGATCATCAATTCTTTTATTTTTTCTAATTCCATTATGTTACCTAGCTGAGTTTGTATTTATAAATAAAAAATTTCTATATATTATGGTATACTGTATATAGTATATGGTCCATGGTTTGGTATATTGTATATAGTACAGTATGCGGTCTGGTACATAGTTTGGTATACAGTTTGGTACATGGTGTCAAAAAATGAAATTTTTTTATAATAAATAAAAAATGATTTTCTCAGTAATTAGTAACTACTCAATTTCAAAAGAAGAAATGGATTATGTCAATTTACTAGTTTCAAAGTATCCTGAAATAAAGGAATTGAAAGGTACAATTAAATCATCGAGTCAAACTATAATTAATCAATTACATGAAGTTTATAAGAAAAATAATCTCGATTTGATGGAATTTGAAAATGAGAAAATATGTATTTTGAAAGTTACAAATTTATTTTTCTGTTTTAGGGTATTAATGGCTGCAGTTAATAAAGCAGGAGGCCAATTAAAGAGATTATCCCAAGCTAATAATCAAGTAATGAAACAAAAAGATAATATAATTGAAGAAAATAATAAAAGAATGAAACAATTGAATAAAGAATTGGAAGAAATGAAGAAGGAATTGAGTGAAAAAGGTAAAAAACAAGTAGAGTCTATGCAGCTAAAAAATAAAAAAATCATTGACTTGAAAAATCAAATTGTTGTAACTCCAATGAATTTTGGTAAGACTAAGGCTAATAGCATTGCAGAATTTACTGAAAATTTAGGACTTTGTTTTTCTGATTTTAATATTGAAGATGGATACATTAATGTTGATAATTCACAAATAATAGTAAATGGAAAGTACATTAATGAAAAGAAAAAAGAATTTGGCTTGAATGGAAGAGATGCACCAAGAGGAGTTAAGGATAATGATGAAATAATTATTAAAAATAAAAAATAATCAAGTTACTTGTATTTTTATAATATATCTATACTTTAGGAATGATTTGATGTCTTGGAAGTTTTTGGAAGGTTTTTGTTAGGTTTTGAGAAGGTTTTTATGTCTTAGAAGGTTTTTGGAAGGTTTTGAGAGGATTTTTATGTCTATTTTTCCTGTCTATTTTTTTGTCTTTTTTCATGTCTATTTTTTATGTCTATTTTTATGTCTAGTTTTCATGTCCATTTTTTCCTTATTAAATTATTGGAAGGTTTTTTCCTTATTAAATTTTCATTAGAAATTTATTTCTCTTTAAATACTCAGTTATATTTTTATTAGTTAAAGTTCAAGATGGAATTTATTGATAAACACACTTCAACTTTGTTAGATTTAGAGAATAGTAAAGCTATTGACAAAATGTTGATGAAATAAGGATCAACTTTTAAAGAATATGATGTTGATGAATTTTTACAAAAGTTAATGTTTACAATACATTTACTTGAAAATGGAAAATATTGCACTAAATGTAAGAAAAATAAAAATATAGAAGAATTTGCTAGAAATCAAAACTGATGTAAAGCATGTAAGAATACACCATTTAAAGAATACTATAACAGAAATCAAGAAAAAATGAAAGAAAATTTGAAAAAAGATTATGAAAAAAGAAAAAATCTAATGATATGTACTTGTGGTAAAGTCATAAATTCTGTATCTTACAAAGCACATTTAAAAACAAAATCTCATTATAATCTTCTCAATGAAAAATAAAAAAAATTCTTATTTAATTTTTTTTCCTTATTAAATATAATAATAAAAATGAATTCAAAAAATCAAGTCTCAATAAGTGTTATCAGAAATGAGAGTGGAAAAAGAGATACAAGTATTGCTCAATGGATTCAGTTTTTTAAAGTTCATAATTTCTATGCAAATAGAACAACAAAGCAAATAGAAAACTATTTAAGAAAGTATAGAGTTTATATAGCTTTTGGAGGAAGAAGAGTAGTAGAAAAATTAAATGAATTATATTTCATATTATTACAAAAATTAACTCAATCAAGATTAACTCAACCAAATAAATGGCAAATTACTTTTACATTAACAAAGGCAGAAATAAATACATGGCTTACAGGAACTCCATTCAAGTTTGATAAAAATATTTTTAGTACCGATAAGATCAAAGATTTAATCAATTCAAATTTCATAAAAATATTTTTAGTACTGATAAACCAGATCAAAGATATAATCAATTCAAATTTCATAAAGATGTATTTAGCTCAAGTAATGAGAATGAAGAAGATATATTTGGAGTAAATGAGTTTAAAATTAAACCTAAATTTGTAGCTGCAAATTTTGCTAGCAGACAGACACAATTTGAAATTCAAAATGAATGGGGAATTCAAGACTTGGAAGAGTTTTTAGATATTATGAAAAAATCTACTTTCGGACTTCTTAAAAAATGGATACATTTACATGATGGAATTAGAGCTAATTTTTGTGTAAGTGCAACCTATGAAAGAAGAGGACATACAGAAACCATTGAGACTGATACAATGCATTTACAAACTACAAATTACATATTTCTTCGTGAATCTAACTTGGATGAGATGTATGATAATATTACTGACTATATAATAGAAAGACATGAAAATATACAGGATAATTTAGAGGGTACTCAATGGGTTTTACTATCAATTAATAGTTTTAGAATTAATATAAATAGGTATGATCCGCTTAGAGCTGGTTCTTACATTGAGCTCCCCAAAATTTTAGCAAGTAAGAAAGCCATCATAAATATTAAAAATGAGGATGATAATAAATGTTATTTATGGTCCATTTTAAGTGGTCTATTTCCAGTAGATAAAGATCTACAAAGAGTAGCTAAATATAAAAAATATGAAAATATGTTTGATAAAGCTTTAGAAGGGATAGAATTTCCAATAAAAGTTCAAAATAATGATAAATTTGTGAATAGAGTTAATAATCTCAATTTAATTGAAGGAGGATTATCAATTAATATATATCATCATAATAATCAATATAAAATTCAACCTTTATCAGATATAACAAAGGATGAAAAGAAAAATCATATTGATTTACTATTTCTTAAAGATAATTCAGGAAATTCTCATTATTGTCTAATTAAAGATTTATGGAAATTAGTAGGGAAACAAGTTACCCAAAATTGTAAGAAGAGATATCTTTGTAAAATGTGTTTAAATAGTTTTCCATGTGAAAAAATATTATCTGATCATAAAAATTATTGTGGATTGAATAAACCTGCTAAAGTAATTTTACCTAATAAAGCAGATAATATTGTTGAATTTAAAAATTATAATCATTCAATGAAAGCCCCATTTGCTATATATGCTGATTTTGAGAGTCTTATAAAAAAGCTTAATCAAGCAAGAAAATTAAATGTTAAGATAGAAAAACTAAGTAAAAAATTGAATAAAACTAAAGAAGAAGTTGAAAAGTATGAATCTTATACAACAAAGCTTCAGAGACATTTTCCAATTAGTTTTGTCTATTATATTAAGTATTCTAATGGAGAAATTAAAGAGAATCTATTTGAATATTTTGGATTAGATGCTCCAAAGAAATTATATGAAAAACTAAAAGAAGATGCAATTTTCATTGCTAAGGAATATTTAGATAAGAAAATAAAAATGAAAGAATTATCTGAGACACAAAAGATGGAATATAAATACTCTAAAACATGTCATATGTGTGAAAGAAAACTTGAAGATACTCCACCTCTTGTGGAAAAAGAAATTCGAGTATGGAATAAAAAAATTGATATTATTTGTAGTATTTTATTGAAGATTGAAGATGAAGATAGAAAAAAAGAACTTAATGATGAACTTTCAAAATTAAAACAGTTAGTTGATACTACACGAGTGAATGAAGATTTCAACAAAATAAAAGTTAGGGATCATGATCATTTAACTGGAGAATTTAGAGGAGCAGCTCATAGTAATTGTAATCTTAATTATAAAGTTCCTAGATTTATTCCTATTTATTTTCATAATTTTTCTGGATATGATGCACATTTATTTGTTAGAGAATTTGGAGAGGATTATGATAACATTAAATTAATACCAAATAATGAAGAAAAATATATATCATTTTCTAAAATTGTAAAATATGATTCAGGTTTTACAAATAAAAAAGATGAAATAATAAACTTTAATATTGAGTTAAGATTTTTAGATTCCTATAAATTTCTATCAAGCTCACTATCTGAATTGGCTAAAAATTTAAAAAGATGTCACTTCAAAAATCTAAAGAGATGGTTTAATGAAAAAGTATCTAAAAACCTATCTGAAATGGAATGAAAGTATTTATTTAAATTATTAAGTAAAAAATTAGCTTATCCATATGATTATATGAATTCATTAGAAAAATATATTGAAACAGAATTACCCTCGAAAGAAAACTTTTATAATCTATTAAATGATGAACATGTTGATGCTGGAGAATATCATTATGCTCAAGAAATTTGGAAGTACTTTAATATTAAAAATATGAAAGAATTCACAATGTTATACAATACAATAGATGTACTCCTACTAATACTGATATTAAGGGAAAATTTTAGGGAAACGTCACTCAGAATATACAAATTGGACCCTGTTTGGTATTACACAACTCCTGGATTTGCTTGGGATTGTATGCTGAAAACAACTAAACAAAAGTTGGAATTATTAACTGATGTAGATATGTTATTAATGTTAAAAAGGGCTAAACGAGGAGGAATTTCTCAGTGTTCAAATAGATATGCAAAGTCTAATAATAAATATATGGGAAAGAAATTTGATAAAACTGAAGATTCTATATTTATTCAATATTTGGATGCAAATAATTTATATGGATGGGCTATGTGTAAATATTTACCTTATGGAGGATTTGAATGGAGAAATCCTGAATATTTTAATGAAGAAAGAATTATGAAAATGAAAGATGATCAGAAGTTTGGATATCTTTTTGAAGTTGATTTAAAAATCCTAAAAAATTACATGACAAACATTCTGATTTACCTTATTGTCCTGAAAATGTAATTGATGACAACCAACTTCCAAAATTATTTACAACATTGTATGATAAAAAGAAGTATATCTTGCATTACTTAAAGCTTAGACAAGCTCTTAAAGCTGGATTGAAATTAGAGAAAATACATAGGGTTATAAAATTTGATCAATCTGACTGGATGAAGATATATATTGAAAAGAATACAAAATTAAGACAAGAAGCTAAGAATGACTTTGAAAAAGATTTCTTTAAGTTGATGAATAATTCTGTTTTTGGAAGAACAATGATGAATATTAGGAAGCATGTAGATATAAAATTAATTTCTGAAGGTAATAAATATACTAAGTATGTTTCAAAGCCTAATTTTGAGAAATCAACCTTTTTTGGAAGAAATCTTGCAGCTGTACAAATGAGAAGAACAATGATTAAATTCAACCAACCAATTTATGTAGGAGTAGCTATTTTAGATATTTCAAAAACATTGATGTATGATTTCTATTATAGATTAAAAGGAAGATATGAGGATAGAATAAAATTATTATATACTGACACTGATTCATTAATTATATCTATAAAAACTAAAGACTTCTATGAAGATATGAAAGGAATGATTAATGAATTTGATACATCAGACTATAAGAAAGAAAATATTTATGGTTTACCACAAGTTAATAAAAAGGTATTAGGTAAGTTCAAACATGAGATGAATGGGAAAATTTTTGAGGAATTTATTGGACTAGCTTCAAAATTATATTCTAATAAAGTTTTTGCTTCAAATGATGAAATGAAGAAAGCTAAATGAGTAAAGAAAAATATTGTGAAAAATCAGATAACTCATAATGATTATAAGATATGTTTAGAAAAGAAAGTAACTAAGACTATTAAACAGAAGATGATAAGGAGTAGAAAACATATAATATTTATACCATTGAACAGAATAAAAAAGGATTAAGCTCATTTGATGATAAAAGACAAACTGATACATTACCATGGGGTATTATAATACAATACCAAGAGATAAATTTATTCAACATTTGAAAAATCTTAATAAAAAGGAAGTTATTGAAAATTCAATATGAAACATTTAATAAATAACTATAATTAAATATGGAAAACGTTGAAGATAGTGGTTTTATATATAATGAAATTTGTAGAGAAATTTTGAAGTAACTTGGAATTTTTTCAATAAATTACATCAATTTCAAACTGAACCTGATCTTGAATATGAATCTGGAAATGAATCTAATATAGAGATAATAAATGAACAAAAACTAATTCAGAAACTGAAGCTGATGAGATACCTAGAAAATAAATGAATACCTATTAAAAAGTTTCCCTAATTTTTTTCTCTTTAAATTTTTTTCTATAAATAAAGAGTTGAATATCTACTAATTTTTCCAGCTAATATGCCTTGTCATACATCTATTTCCAATAAAAGTGAACAAAAAGATAGATTGAAAAAGAAAAAATCATATATAATCAAACATATAAAAAGAAATGATGACTTGCTTGAAGAACTTCAATCATTTAAAAATGATGATAATGAGGAGAAATTTCTCAAAAAATATTTAGAATTTAAACATGATGAAAATCTGTTAATTGATAGGATAAACAATTTTAGGGAAGAGTTAAAAAAATTAGGACAGAAAGTACCTCCTAAATTAGATGTGGGGTATGGCTTGTAAAAAGTGAAATAATAATATAAACTATTAATATGATTCACCAAGTAAACATAATGAGAACTTTGATAAGAAATTGTAGACTTTGTAGAAAATCAATTAAACATTCAATTATAGAAATAGAGGTTAGACCTTATTTAAATAAAGAAACAAGTACATGCTCTCAATGTGAAACTACTCTCATTAGATTTGTGGATACTTATGATGAAGATAAAATTGTACTTATTTGTTATAAGTGTAAAGAAGAAACTAGACATTTTAAGAGTAATCCCCGGTATCATCAATGTACAATATGTGGTAAATTTAAAAAATGAATTCACATTTTTTTCTCATTTTCTAATACCCTTAATGAAAAGATTTTATTTACATGTGTCTTTTTTGCACGTGTTCATCCACAGTACTAGAGTGACTAATTCCTTTCTCTGTCATATACGTACTTACTCATTAGTCTTATGGAGCAACGAATCCATCATTCTGTGTAAATACGAATAATAGTAACTAAATTCATTGGAAGTCTATGTGGTCTAGTGGGTTAGCGTACTGCCTATAGTACACTAGAGTACTGCCAGTGAAACGAGAGTACCGCGGTTCGAATCTCACTGCCGATATGAAGCGCTCTAGCTTGGAGCGCGAGATATGAAGTAGGCTAGATTCACTGTTGTAGGCAAAGTCGTATAGAACACCAAGTTGAGTAACTCGCGCAGTTTCATGTTGTTGCCACGGAACATGAATGTTGAGCGCTGGCGTAGCATTGATCACGAGTTTTTTGGAAATAGCTGGCTGACAATGGAGAAAACGTATTTTTCAAATTTTAATTTCTAAAATTCTAATGAACCGTTTATATTCATGTATGGCTTAAAAAAAAGCTGGAAGCCTCGTCTTTAATATTCAAAAGAAAAAATAGGTAGGTGTCGATCGATTTTTGGAGATAACACGCAGTTTCTAAACATACTTTTTAGGTGTATTTCTCCCATTAGAGCATAAGCAATGCGACGCTGCGCGCGTATAGTGATAAATTTTGTTACATTTTTTTGTATTCATTGCGTATATAGGAAGATGCACAACTTGTTACGTTAGTAATATATATGACTTTGGTTGTAGGTATTTGAAAACGCTCTAGCTTAGAACGTGAGAATTTGATGACGAAGTATTCAGAAAACGCTCTACCTTCGAGCGCGAGAATTTGATGACGAAGTATTCAGAAAACGCTCTAGCTTGGAGTGCGAGAATTTGATGACGAAGTATTTGGAAAACGGTCTAGCTTGGAGCGCGAGAATTCTATGACAAAATAGATATGTTCGATACCAATCTACGTGCGTATAAATTAGATTCTCAAATCCCTATACCCCCACCTTGATATTCCCAAATCCCTGTACCCCTTTCGTATTCTCTTAGTACCTACCTTGCTTTTTTATTTACTACCTCAAAACTTAATAAAATCCTTAAAAATTTTTAAATCTACCAAAAAATACATCCATCAAAAACTTTGAAAATCACTTATAAATAAGAGAAATTGATCCCTACACTTCTTTTTGAGAAAATGTGAGAAATTAACTCCTACTCTTCATTATCTCGAATCATTAATGATATAAGAAAAACAACAAAAAATGAGAGAAATCGATCCCTGTGCTTCTTTTTATTTTGTGGTTAAAATTGTTCATTATTTGCTCCAAAAATAGCTAAATATTCGGTATGAAAATTAAAGGATTTTCAAGATTTTTTAAGTTAGTTAAAAACGATGAAAAATGAGAGAAATTAGTCCCTGCGTTTAACTGCTCCAGAACATACATGTCTTAGATTTTTTAGGGTTAAAAAAAGAGAAAAATGATACGAATTTTATACAAAAGTGTTGAAATTTTCGAACTAGTAGAGAAGAAAAAATGGATAAAATAATTCATTATTTTCTTCAAAAACATAAAAATATAGAGTGATAAAATAGAGAAATTCAACGATTTTATTGAGAGGGTGAAAAATAGGAAAAATGGGCTCTGCGTTAGAGAAATTAGTAAGTGCGCTAGAACATACATGTCATATCTACTCCTAATATTCTCGATAGGCTATGTAGGTATATCTTTGTATAGGTAATTAAATACATATTATGTTTCGATAAATGAGTTTTTCTCCAGCCCAGTCCCTCCAACTCAGAAAGTAAAGCTTTGAAACGTTTTCATGAATATTGTTATTGTAGGTTTATGTAGGTACTTTTTTTCAAATCGTTTTTTCCTTTGGTAGGGTCAGATGGGGCAAAAAGTGAACAAGGGGTAAAAAGTGAACGCCTATATCTTTTGTTCCATGCATTCTATCTGGTTCAAATTTGACGTCAAAATATTGGTCAACTGTCACTCTTTCATAGTAAAATTTGAACCAGATAGAATGCATGGAACAAAAGATATAAGCGTTCACTTTTTACCCCTTGTTCACTTTTTGCCTCATCTGACCCTAATTGATACATCGCCAGAACGATCAAAAAACACAATCCACGAGCACACGACCTACACAAATATTCGCTACCACGAGAAAAGTGGAAGTTCTTGTGAATAATAGTATATCGAACTGACTCTCAATTGAAACTACTTCATTACCGATTTACAAAGTTCACCGGCTAAGGTAACATCTTCCTCTATTCTTCAGTCGAGATTTTTTAAAATTTCTTCCCTTTACATAAGCAGCTTAGGGTTTACATATAATCTGAAATTTTTTAAAAGCGATCAAAAATAGGTACCCTGTTTTAATAATTCAAGATCTTTCAATTCGAGTCCCCTTTCTTTATATAGCTTGGGATTGACATCACACTCTGATAGGTACTCCTTATTGATGACGTGCCTTCTTTTAGGTTAGTCATCTCCCCAGTGCTCTTGAGTCTGGATTTTACAAGGGTCCTTGATGACGTCTCGTCCACTCTGCTAATCATATAGATTTGGGCCCAACATTTCTCCAAATCCCTACGTTAAGCTGGATTATGTTACATTTCGTGTGAACGCAGACACGGACCCGCGAGATTTATATAGTTAATTGGTTAAATTTTTAAAGTCTTCATTTTCCTGTAGCATTTTTGTAAAAAGCTCAGTACTTATGAGGACCAAATGAACTGTACGAATCACAGGCCAATTTTCAACAATATAGAATGGTTGCAAAGCGCAATATTGCAGTCTTCTTACTTTTAATACTTTACAACGTTTTTTAACAAAGTATAACTAGAGTGAGAGGAAAGAATTTAGTGAATGTATGGAGGAATCATCTAATAGTTTCAGCATTATTCGCGCATAACGAGAAATTGGCAGATGAAAAGGTGATTTACAGATAGGGAGTATATTATTGGCAGTGCGAGCCAGAGACAAGGAAGGAGAAATCTAGGAAAAGCTGGGAGTAAATGAGTCGAGTAAGACCGAATCTGCGGCGAGCAATAGTACAGTATCCTCTTCTTGCGCGAATATCAAAAAAATTAGTTGAAATAAGTACAAAAAGAGGGTTCAAAAGAAATCAAATATCAACGTAATTGTGGAAAGAGTAACTTGGAGGACAAGGAAAATTCACGTAAATTTCTCCTGCATTTTGGATCGTTCATTTTTACTTTATTTAAGAATCAGAAAGTTGGCCTCCTCGTCAGTCAGAGATCATTTGCCCTGAATTGGATATCTTTCAGGAAAACGCAGTGTGGAACAATTACTAAAGATTCTGAAAATATCCCACCTTTAATTTATTTATCACGGAGCTCGACCTGAAGATCCAAGGATGAGGAGAACTTGAAAAACTTACTAGCTGTAAACTATAGTCCACATAAATTTTGAGACCTTGATCATTTTTTTCTACATTCATACTACAACATTGAAGGTTTGAAATAGCTACTTCTTGATCAAAATTCAAAACAACCAAAAATATCATTTCAGAAAATATACTTATGTATGTATAATAGGTATAGGTACTGTCAATATTTAAACGCTGAAAATATGAGATACAGTAAATTACATTTACAGGAGTGAAACTGAACATTCACCAATTTTTTGATACTGTTTGATAACCAATTTGTACTTTGCATACCCACAAGTTTATGATCCAAACTTTTTACGCAGTTAAATTTTGTACATTAGGTGCGCTAGATGGATCCAATTCATGTTGCGTACACTTTGACTATACTGTATAATTACCAGATAATTACCTCTTATGGACTGAGTTAAGACGACGTTTACCCGTGGAAAGATATTATAAGAAATAAGATGCGGAGGACTCAAGATAAGCGACGCAGTTGATTGCGGAGGGAGAAGAAGCTGTTACTCTTCCGCGCACTCACCCACGCTGCCTACGTTGGAGTTCTCCGCACGCTATACATTATTTCCACGCTCGTTTAACATTGCAGTGTATGGACAAAGCTCAGTCCATAAGAGGTATATAGTCAAAGTGCGTACATTTCATGCAAGCACGGTACAATACGGAGGTATTGACACTACACAAAATTCTTGTCACACAAAATAATGTAGTTGAGGAGGGTTCTGGCAGAAGGGCGCCCGTCCCATGAGAAATACATTGTGCCGACGCCCTTTTGCCAGATACATCTTCAGTACATACAGAATTCCGTTGCGTTTGCTGCGCCATTGTGAATGCCTTCCGCACCTAACCAGCATTGTTACCTTAGTCCTTACCGGAGGTATAATAGTATTGACAAATTTCCAAGAGTTATAAGAAATTGAGAAATTTACACATGAGAATAATTTTTTTGAAATATGTAGAGCATAATGAGTAGTCTATTTGTACGAAGTTTCAGATTTGTTGGTTGATTAATGACTTTTCTACAATTTCTTCAAAAATGTGAATTTATATAAGACTCTATGTCACGGTCAATTAAGAGGTATCAGACACTTGCCTATATTCACCATTACTAATGCTGTCACGAGAAATAATGTACTTGAGTGTTTCACCATTATGTAGCGCCAATGATCAGTTCCCCGGTTATACATAGAGTCTTATATAAATTCACTATTTTTAAAAATTGTAGAAAAGTCTTTCAAAAAACAAAATTATTCTCATGCGTAAATTTCTTGGTTTTTATAACCCTTGGAAATTTTTGAATACTATCGTACCTCCTGTAAGGTAACAACGCTGGCGGGATGCAGAAGGCATTCACAACGGCACAGCAAACGCAGCAGAATTCTGTATGAACTACATTATTTTGTGTGACAAGAATTTTGTTTAGTGTCAATACCTCTTTATCGTATCATGCTCTATGTATAACCAGGGAACTGATCATTGGCGCTTCATAGTGGCGAAATACTCAAGTACATTATTTTGCGTGACAACGTTGGTAATGGTGAACATAGGCAAGTGTCAATACCTCTTTATTGTGCCGTGATACAAGTCATGGAATTCTGTACTGTTATGCTGAAGACTGATTCTTGTACTTCTCTACAAAAATAATTTGGCAAAGTCACTAAGCTTACTTCAGGTTACGCATTTGCCGCTCACTAAGAGCGCTTCATCACCATTAGATATGACATGACTGTATTACTTTCCCCCTATTGTAGCGCATCACCGCTCTGCACCTTTACAATTTTATTAATGGAGATTGTGGCGCTTTAGGTGAGCAACAAACGCGTAACTTGAAGCTACTAGGAGTTAGCCTTAGCCATGACCATCTCTTCTCCTTACACACCAGTAGATAAGAGATGTATGTTCTGCGCCATTAAGGTTTTTCATATGCGCCAACACCATTTTAATACTTTACAGAAAATCCGAGCGTAGTAAAGACAATTCAACATTTCTGGACTCATGTCAAGTGGTATTTCACCTGGATCAATTTGGAGCAGTACTTGCAAACCCTAATTTTTTTCTTTGAAAATGGAACAAAACTTTTGACGTAGAATTCTTCCGCCCTCTTCCTTTCGCACAGCTTCCAGTTTTTCTTTCACAACTTTCAGTAAACAAAGCTGCTCAGCCATGGGCAGGTTCCAACCCTCGAGTGATGTCATCGTTGTTAGTAGGTGACTCGCGTGAGTTTTGATGAGTGCAAGCCCTTTTACTACCTTTTGGTTGTGCAGAACACTTTTGACCTAGTTTTAACCTTCACGAGGGTATTTGTAGCAGTTATTTTCCTCATCTGCAGACTTTCATGCATGAAGTGTTACATTCTTGACAAGAGTCTTCACTTTCATCCTTAATTCTTCTTCTTTCTCTTTGTTTCTCATATTCCGTTAGCAGTATTTCTCAAAACTAATGAAATTTTGGAAGGAAATGACGGACGGCATTTTCAAAAAAATGCTAAAATGTGCAAAAACGTCAAAAAAGTGCAAAAACATATAACTTAAGATTTGGGGAGGGGGTCCCTATATGTGAGATCGATCTACATTTATTGTCAGATTGACTTCAACGGTTACCAAAAAAAAGATACAAAATCATGAACTTCCGGACCCTTACTGAATTCCTATACTTATAGTGCCTTGACGTTAGAAGCCAGTATAGTACACTAAAACGACAAGAGTACGAGCCAGCACTTGATGCACAAAAATGGCACAGTACTAGGCAGTTCCACTTCTCACCACAACATGTAATTGAATGTACCGCGCGCTGTATGCGCTAGGCAACTGATTTTAACATTGCACTTATGGAGCGGAGCATATTCAAAATTTCAAATAGAATATTGTTTTAATAAAAAAATTGAAAAGAAGAAAATTTATTTCCCTAGTAATTTCTGATTTTTTGAAGTTATTTTTGAGAAAAAAGAATTAAAAATATTAAATTGTACCACTATAGGCTTTTCCATGTCGGCGCATTGCATATGTATTCTCCTTCGTGTTATCGAAATGGTAGTATTTCTAACATTGCTCTTATGGCAAACTACTCCACAATGAAAATGAGTATGCAATCCAGCAACACCCATAAGAGCAATGTTAGAAATACTACCATTTCGATAACAGTAGGAGAATATGCATGCAATGCGCCGACATAGAAAAGCCCTATTGGATAGGAAATTACAAGGGAAATAATTAATTTCTTCTCTTCAAATTTTTGATTGAAGCTATATTCTTTGAAAAATTTTCAAAAGTTTGATCCCATCCCATAAAGCGCAATGTTAAAGTTAGTAGGACCTTTGAAGAGTAGGAAACGTATATCTATACAGTCAACATGTATAGTTATAACGAGAATGTAAATGCAGTCGCGGTGTACGTCAAGTTGCCTGTAAAAAACGCCTTCATTCCTGGACAAGGATTTTATATTGCGTTTATGGAGGAGTACTAGTCCATACCTACATAGTCAAAGCTAGCCCCTAGGTAGTACAAACCTCTGACTATATATTATATGGACTGCGCTATAAGCGCCGCGTAATGCGGGACGACAATCTCGTAGGTAAGACAACACGCGTTTGGATGTGAGCGGCAACGATCACGTCGTATGAAAATAGACCGATTTCCTGCCTACGTCATAGTTAGGAATCAGTGTTGCCACGGTGGCTTAGGAGACTTTTGACTCCCATAAGAATAACATAGGGAGCAAAGATTGAAGTGTTACTATTTGGAAATAAGCCATTTCTTAATAACCAAAAGTACATGAACACGTTCTAGGAACCATCTAAATTGAAAATACTAATTTTAACGTCAAGTTCAACAGCGGATGTATTTATGCCTGTGGTCCGCTCATTTTATACACGTTAGCGCAGTCCATACAATATTATAGTCAAAGGTACAAACAAATACAGGTAGCGGTAGCTGTCAGGGTCTGGCACTCTGGCGACCAAAGTCATATATATTACTAACGTAACAAGTTGTGCATCTTCCTATATACGCAATGAATACAAAAAAAATGTAACGAAATTTATCACTATACGCGCGCAGCGTCGCATTGCTTATGCTCTTATGGGAGAAATACACGTAAAAAGTATGTTTAGAAACTGCATGTTATCTCCAAAAATCGATCGACACCTACCTATTTTTTCTTTTGAATATTAAGGGTATGCTCTACCTAGTCACTCACACGTAGACACACACAAAATATGTATCACATGTTGCGATTTTTGCCCCGAGATAACTGATTAAATAAAGCATGAAATATCTTGAAACTTCGTATTTACGTAGACAAAACTTAGGAAAATACGGCTAATTGGTTCACACGAACTAATTTTGTTCATTAATTGGAATTCAACGATTCAAAGATGGCCCCTTCAGACGTAAGTGTGGTTTAAACGTTTCTTGGAGATCATTCAGAATATTTCGCGATCTGTCAACTAATTAGCCGTATTTTCCTCAACTTCAAGATTAAATTACACCACGTTCCGAATCATTTTGTACATTATTCGATATGTTATATGTGGGCAAAAATCACTACCCGCAACACACCATTTTGTGTAATACACGTGTATTTTCTATGTGTGAGTGACTAGGTAGAGCATACCCTTAAAGACGAGGCTTCCAGCTTTTTTTTAAGCCATACATGAATATAAACGGTTCATTAGGATTTTGGAAATTAAAATTTGAAAAATACGTTTTCTCCATTGTCAGCCAGCTATTTCCAAAAAAACTCGTGAGCAATGCTACGCCAGCGCTCAACATTCATGTTCCGTGGCAACAACATGAAACTGCGCGAGTTACTCAACTTGGTGTTCTATACGACTTTGCTGGCGACTTCGATATTCCAACACGACTAGTGTAGGCGTCTAGGCGAAACTGCGAAAGCAAAAAGAGATTAAGCTCGACTTTAGCACGGCTATGGATTAGGCTATTGTATTAAATTGATATTAAAGCTTAAATTTTCGTGAAGAAAAACAAAAAGTAATGAGCTTCTATAAATGAGTTACCCAAGCCAATTTATTCATTATCATTAGAACCGGGTTTCCACTCGAAGTGTTTTTTTTAATGTAAATCTTTACCTGAACTTCATATTTTTATTTTAGTGACGTTTGTATCGTTGCCTTTCCATCTAAAGATTATTAATCTTGACGAAGTGCAAAGTGAAGTCGCCGAGCTTTCACCGTATTTACTTGATAAAGCACTTTTATCCAGACAATCATTTTAAAAAATTGGTCTGTAAACAGCATCAATTGTTTCAAACATTCGACAATTGAGAGGGACTATATTTCTTATTCATATTCCGACTTGCGTTGGATGATTCTGTTGGTAAACTTCGCAGTTACGAACGTGTTCATTGAAATTTTCAAATATTCAAAATGATGAATTTTCGAGATCGATCACCCAACACTATGAGCTCTGGAGGATTTGACAGTGACGGAGGTGGCGGTAGAGGTAGAGGAGGCCGTGGTGGTAGATTTCGCGGTGGAGGATTTCGAGGTAATAACTTCCGCCGAGGTGATGGCCGTAACTTGAATGAAAGACCTTCTCCTTGGAAGGATGCGAACGAAGACCGGTATGTAGTAATTTCGTCATTGATTTCCTCACTATCTTCAAAATGAAAGACATTTTCTCGTGGTATGGTATCAGATTTGACAACAAGAATGCCGGTAGTTTCCGCGGAGGTGGCCATTTTAGTGGTGGCGGTGGTTTCAATGATAATCGTGATATGAACAGAGACAACCGAGATATGAATAGAGATAACCGTGACATGAACAGAGATAATCGTGATTTTGGACCAAGTAGAGATTTGTAAGTCGGATGAATGAATATTATTCAAGGATTATATTGCATACCATAAACCCTGATTTTTTTTCAAGGAATAGACCGTTTCAACGAGGGCCGAATTCTGAGGCCACTAAATGGAATGAGTCCCTGGCTCCTGTAAAACCCACTCCTCCGGTAGTTTCGCCTGCCAATGTCCCAGCTAATTCAGCTCCAGCTCGGGCTCAAAGGACGAACGATCTTGAAATAATTGTCACGCATAAATCATTAACGTAAGTATGATATTCTTAAAATCGAGGAAAGGTTTGCTTACATAACTTTTATGGTACATCCGAATGAGCGACTCAATAAATGTAAACAAATAATTAGGTGAAACACAAAAATTCAAACGTAATTAAAGTTTTGCGAATCCGTGCTGGTGCCATTTGAGTGAGCTACATTTACGACACAGAAATAAATTTTTAATTTCACTTGTGGATTTCAGAAATTACGCGGAATTCATCGAACATCGACTAAAATCGAACGGTTTCGACGTTGACATATTATACCCTAATGAGGAGGTACCTTTAGGCCGAGTTCTCGCCAATATCGCCAGTCGTGGTACTTTATATGCTCTCGTTGTTACGCAGTTGAGCGAAGAACATCGTAGCGTTACTATAAATGTTCTCTACGGACAAACTCAGGGTAAGTGGATTTATGAGTTGATTGATAAAATGTCCAGTGTCTGAAGATAATTAATTCTATTTAGAGCACCGCAATATGCCGCTGGACGACGCGTTGATATATCTAAAAAAAAACTTTGAAGCATTTGTAAAAAGCGAACGAGCGCCAGTGATTCCTCCTCTGGGTGCTATCCCAGTGACTCCTGCTGGTATACCTCTCGGAGAGAAGCATCCCGAACTCATACACTCCATTCTTAGCAATTTGATCGAAAATCGCCCGCTAAGCATATTGCAGTATGATAGACTTGTTGGTTATCTTCAAGAAAAGCGAGATCGATTGTACAAATCGGGTGAGTGTCTATGCATGGTCGATCAATAATTTCCTTCTATAGAATTTATCTACGATTTTTAATAATGCTATTTTCATTCCAGATTCTGCTCCCCTAAAAATGAAAATCGATTTACAAAATCGTATACTAGGTATTTTAGCGTCATCCGAAAACAAGTTGCTTGATAATAAAACACCCGGATTGTTGCCACCGACACCTCAACCAAATCCTTCAATTTTGAATGATTCACCAACTCTTCAGGCGGTGAAGGATATAGTGCAAAATAAATTGAGAGGACAAATGAATTTATTAGGATCTTTGAAGCCGAGGAATTAATTCCGAGTATCGTCTTATCTGGACTTCGTGTTATAACTTTTTTGTTCTTACTTCGAACTACGTGTCAAAAAACTTTTGCTTCTTACGAACACTAATCCAGTTGTTTTAAATTGGATGAAAGTATTAAACTGGAACGTAAATCCATCAGCTTCATCGCCGTTTTTGTAAATAATTTCATTATACGACTGCAAACATATTCTCTCTTTTTCGAAAAAGGAGTTACTGTTTCATACAAGTGCATAAATATTTAAATAAATGCATAAGACTCAATCAAATTGTTGTATTGATAATCACCTGAGATTTCTTTGTTCAGTAGAATAAAGTTTTCGACACAATTGAAAGGTGGCAAATGACATAGCAATACTGCACCACAAATGAATAGAAAAATGAAGGCGTAATTTTTTAAAAATTGATTTCGCAAACTAATCTATCAGCATTATAAAATCGCTGCCAAGTTTGCCTCGTTGCATTCTTATTGTGTCCAATGATTTCATTCCCACCGTCGGATTATGCTCCGCTATTCTTCGCTGCAGTTATCAAGTTAAAATGCTATTCATTTATTTCTAATGACATTTTATTCTGCCGAAAAAGTGATTGAACTCAAGTTCCAAGTGTTAATGCCTGCGCGTTATTCAGAGATGATCGTGTACGATTAAGTACGAGACACATGAACCTTCGAAGTTATTTTGATCTATAGGAACATCGTAATAAGGGGAAGGTTACCCTGAATTTAATTAAAGTAGCACCGCAGAAATGGTCAGTGCTCTTTGAGTAATCTACGCTGCCAGTTGCTCGATTTTTGTTAGCAAGTTGCAGCTTTTTTGGATGAAATGTACTTGATTTTTTTTTAAATGTACAATTCTATCAAAAATCAAAAAAGTCGTCCAGTAGACTGGAATAGGAGATGGTAAAATAGGAACGAAACTCATTACGAAAGTATAAACTCGGATTTTATCACAATAGCATATTAAGTAACGTTGGCTATGCATTTCATTGAGAGGTAAACTGCACATAAAGCAAATTCAAAATCATTAGCTAAGAATATGAAATTTTTTCATTTCGAACGTTGATTCTCGAGAACGCTTTAATAGAAGGTTCATTACGAATATGCGATCTGTACTTCAGCTTAATCAAAATAAGATCATATAAATTTAAAAAATCTGCTTTCCTTAGATTGTGAAAGTTATCAGGAAAAATATATCGCTTAAAATTTATCATTCTGACAATAAATTCTACCCGGGAACAAAAAGCCCGGAAAACAAGTAATTGACTACGGCTGGGCTGCCATGGTATGGAGTGAATAAAGTTGCGTACTTTAAGAAAGGGCAGGGTTGGACTGATGGGTCGTGAATCGGGATTTTCAGTAGGCCGTGGGTTATTCTGGGCAAATCGACCGGCGAAGAAAAAAGAACCTAAAAATTGCACTTCCGCGCGACAACCGGTTCGGTACAAATAATTCCCGAACGCTATTTTACTGTCCGTCCAACCCTGAAAAAGGGTATAATTTATCCATATTTTTACAGGAGAGGTATACTACATCTGAGATCGTAGGAAGAGGAAGAGTTGAAAGCAATGAATGACATATTGGAGATTACATAGGGCAGTTATAGCTTGAAAATTAAAAAAAAAGAAGAAAAAAAAAAGATAGGACAGAAAAATTGTAAATTAACCTGTTAGCAAAAAATATGAATTTATAATGAGATAATAAATAGATGATTCAAGGTATTATTTTTAGAAAGGTGATGCAACTTTTGAATTGGAAAATTATAAGGTCGGTAGGGCTACGAGAAAAAAAAAATTCAACCTGATTAAGGTGTTGGATGACAAAAAGGTGTTGCGCGTTTCTCCTGAGTGCACGCATAATATTATGGGCACTACATGCTTCGTTGTACCTATGAAGAGAATGAGCTGAGTCAACACTTCCAACGCTCCTCCATCTCAACTCGTACCGCGTCAACTTGCATTCTGGTCGAAGCTATCAAGTTATTCCTCCTTCTGAAACTTGAACGACTAGACTTCATCCATTCCTCACCATCTTCATCTAAATTACATTCGATTTTGATTTGAGAAAAAATCTGAATTTTAATTTATTGTTGCACAGCCATATTCGCAGCGATACTAGGATTGTTTATGATTTCGCCTAAACTATCCAATAATTCTTTTCGGTAGTCGTCGAAGTCACCATCCATTTCGTTGATAGTTTGATCTTCAATGACCCACAGTGAACATTCAGTTTCACGAATCAATCTTTCGTCGTGAGAAACGATTATTACACCTGAAATTTAAACCAATTCACCTGACGATAATACGTACGAAGCAGAAAACTGATACCAATTTGAAGTATACCTACCTCCTTTGTATTCATTAATTGCTTCCGCTAATGCATCGATAGATTCGATATCAAGGTTATTTGTAGGTTCATCCTGGAGAGAAAAAAAATAAGTTGGTAAAAATGAAAAATCGAATACAGATTTGTGAAGATTAAAGGAAGAATGATTCAAACAAAGCGCGAACGTTTTATATTACCAAAATTATGACATCCGGAGCATTTAACGTAAGTTCGGCAAGAGCCACTCTTGCTTTTTGTCCTCCTGACAGATCTTTCATTTTGATAGTGTGAGCGTGACTAGCTAAACCAAAGGTGCCCAGTTGTTTACGCGCTTTCTCGTACGGCAAATCAAATAATCTCATTAAATACTCAGAGGGCGATTCTTCAGCGGTGAGATGTTCTCCCGAATGTTGATCAAACCGACCAATACGCTTTAAATACAATAGAAGAAAGGATAGCGATATGAAGTCGAGATGTTTCTTAGGAAAAGAAAAAAAAAACCTACCAATCTATGATTTTTCTTTTGTTCTCCTCTCTGTGGTTCCAGATCTCCATTTAGTAGTTTTAGGAAAGTGGATTTGCCGACTCCATTCGGCCCAACGATAGCTACACGGGAATTCAAATCGATACCAAATTCGACGTTGACAAACAGAGGTTTCTGATCCGGATATGCAAACGTTACATTATGCAAACCAAGAATGGGTGGCTGAAGAGGCGGTGGATCCGGAAAAGAAAATTTTACAATGTAATCTTTAGGACGTTGTAGTAACTCTACAGGTGCTTCGTCTTCTTCGGTCTTCTGTTGTTTACTACCTCGGTTCTTCTCTTGTTTGCGAGTGAGCGTTTCTTTTTGTTTCTTCTCCTAAAACATCAGGTAAAATCGGATTCCAATAAGACAAGCTTTTCAAACTCCATGACATATCTATTTCCCAAAATTACGTACGTACCGCTGCCTTCTTTGACTGTCCGTGTTGCTTCATTTCTTTCAGTTTCTTCTCCTGTTTTTCGTACTCTTTTATGAATTCTTTACGTTTTTGAGCATACATCTTTTTGAACATACTGTAATTGCCTTTATAATAAAACAATTTACGTTGATCTAAATGAATAATTTCATTACAAACGTTATCCAAGAAACTTTGGTCATGCGATACAACAAGCAAAGTTTTTTTCCACCCTTGTAAGTAGCTGTAAAATGTAATCAAATTTTCATCAGCATTTCATTATTCCATGGAGACGAATTTTTCTTTAAAAAAATACTATCTTACTTGTCCAGCCAGATGACGGCATTCAGGTCTAAATGGTTTGTAGGTTCATCGAGTAACAACAAAGTGGGTTCGACAAATAACGCTCTGGCTAGTGACACTCTCATCCTCCATCCTCCAGAGAAATTCTTAGTCGCTCTATCTTGCATAGATTTTGAAAATCCGAGACCAGCTAAGATTCTACGAGCACGTGGTTCAGCAGAATCAGCTCCGATTGCTTTCAGTTCATCGTACACCTATAACAGGACGAGCAGAAGGTAAAAAGATGCTAACAGAAATTGAGACGAAAATCTTTTAAGATATGAACGCACTTCATTCAAACGATCTTGCTGCGATACGTCACCCTTATCTAGCGCAGATATCAATCTTTCACACTCCGCTTTTAGCTCGGTACGTTTGGTATCTGCTTTCAAAACTGATTCAACAGCAGTAAGATCATCGGCTACTACTTCTTGTTCGCAATACAAGATATCAATATTCGGAGGAATTGCGAATGCTCTGGACGCAATGTGCCGTAGCAAAGTTGTTTTACCGTGTCTGCAAAGAAAATAAGAACGTCAAGTTCGTTTCTAAGCACTTAAATGACATATGTATTCTTGTAAATATTAAGAAGAGCTAAGCGAGGAAAAGGATGGTCAATCCGAGGAACACTAGGCAATTTTATAAGAAGTTTGGAAAGTAAACAGAGAACGAGAATTTGTACAATCATGAGAAGAAATATATTCGGAAATATTCACAGTCCTATAATACGATTCATTAGAAAAAGCCTAATAAAAGAAAAAATTCAAAAATCGTTGTTTCCAATGAACAATCTGATAGGTAATTTGTGAGTTTATTATTCGTTCTTTTTCTCAAAAATTCTTTATAAATGGAACGGGTCTGCCAATCAATTCTAAGAATTCATGATTGATATGAGTTAAAATGAGTTAAATCTGATGAAAAGTATTTTTACCAAAAACTCCTGATGTATTAAGAAAACTTTAGATCTGAACAATTTCTGTTCCTCCCGGCACAAGCTCGATCCCCAAAAGGTAAACAATACTAGTATATTAGAAAATCGAATATTACTCTGATAAATCGAAGAAGATGAAATTTTCTAACTCACCCATTCGGTCCCACAAGACCATATCTACGTCCTTGAGCAATCAATAAATTGGCGTTCACAAATAAATCGTTCCCCTTGGCGGATATACTAAAATTTTCCACTTTAATATCAACAGCAAATTCCAAAGCTGCCATTTGACCGACACTTCTCTGAGTTTGAGATACGGTGAAGTTTTCACCTAAATCGCTATGTCCCTGTCCTCCTTTTTTTGTCATCGTTTCCATTTGTTTCTCGTACTCCAACTACAAGAATTTCGGAATCAATTTAGTTATTTGATACAGCACGGCAAGAGATGAATCAAAATAGTATCTAATTATAACTTACGGTTTTCTTCAATTTTTTTTTCTCCTTATGGGTCAGTTTTTTTGTTTCTATAAGAATAGAGCATTATTAGAATTAATTCAACATATCAACATCTCAGAGCAATTTCTGGCCAAAACTAAAATTGCAAACCTGTTTCATTCTCTTGAGGTGGTTTCGTGGACGCCTTTTCAATTTCAATTGTTTCTTCTACTGTATTGGAAGAGCTTTCACTTTCATTGTCATTTTGCGTAATTTCACCAGAAATAATTCTATCAAGTAACGATACTTTCAAAGGTTTCGATTTCTTTTTTTTAGACGATTCACTTTTTTCGCTTTTCTTCGACTTTGAGCCAGTCTTTTTTTCGGATTTTTCATTTCTTTTCAAATCATTATTTTCGGTCATATTTTCTATTTCTGCATCAACTTTCTCAACAAATGATTCATCTTTCTCATTTCTTTTGAGCTTCGAGTTTTCAACTTTTAAAATTTCTCCTTCGTTTTTCAATGCTGAATATTCTTCTCCTTTAGATTCTACGTCGTCTGTAATCGTTTCTTCAGCAACCCCTTCCTTTTCTACGTTCAACTCTTTCATTTCGTCACATAGTTCCAAGATCTGATCAGTCTCTGCGAAAGTCACTTTCTTACCATTATCATTGGGATTTTTTTTTTCCTCATGCTCGGCTTCTACGGATTCCACACGTGTGACAAATAGTTCTTCAGGCTGAGTCTCTTCAAACTCCTCGTCTGATTCTTGCTTTTTTCTTTTACTTTTTTTACTTTTCCGTTGCTCAACTTTAGGTTTGATTTTGTCCGTCACTTCTATCGTTTCTTCGACTTCTTCAGAAATTGAAATGTTTTCAACAACATCATCGTCCGAATCAGCTTTCTTTTTCTTCAACTTCTTTTTGTTCATTTTTGTAGGAGCTTCGTACTCATTATCTAACTTACTTAATTTGCCTCTCTTCATCGATAGTTGGTCTTCATCATCGTCCTCAGAACCAAATTCATCTTTCTTGGTTTTACCTTTTTTTTGTTTCTGAACCAAGATTTGTTTATCTTTCTGTTCATCAACGATTTCTTTTCCTTCCTCAGCCGCAGTTTCAACATCGTTCTCGTCTTCCAAATTTGCTAGTTTCTTCTTTACTTTCCGGTTAGTTTTCGGAGGTGTTTCACGTTTATCAATATCTATGTTTCGCCCTTTCTTCTTCGACTGAAATTCTTCATCATCATTTTCAGATTCAGATTCAAATTCATCTTTCTTAAATTTATTTTTCTTAGCTTTCTTTGATTTCTCGACTTTGGATTCAACTTCGTCGTTTTTGCTAGCAAAGTCGCTAGAACTATTCTGATTTTTTTTATTTCTTTTCTTACTTTTGCTGGATTCTTCCAAATCCACAACCTTTCCTTTACCTTTCTTTTCAGCGAGCATTTTTTCATCTTCATCGGAACTTTCGAAACCATCGTCTTTCTTACCCTTGTTTTTTTTCGGAGGCATCGTAAGCAATTTAGCAATCAGCTTCACATAAAAAAGAATCAGGAATATTGAGTAAACCTAATATCGTGCTTCAAAAAAGACCGACAGTTCACTCCCATAAAAATTTCCAGACGGTCAAGTATACAATACTAAATGAGTAGGGCTTACCGTTACGTCTCAACGTCAACCATCAACCATAATATAGACGATCGGGTGAACTTCTAAATAATATACTCCAATCAAATGAAGCGGGAAGTCTAACGAAAATCATAAAATAATGAAATGTTACAGAACTACAGGGAAGAGGCAAGGGAAACTCTTATGATTGCCATTGCATGAAACAAAAATAATAATACCTATATTAATATTACATATTCCTGAAATATATTTCACCTGCTGCTTTCACGTGGAGTCCTATTATAGACTGATATAGGTAGACAAAAAATCGAGATATTAATTCCTCTGACGTCATACGGTCAATACGCAGTGCTATAGGGGACAGGTATAACGGACAGCCATTTTGATTGCAAAAAAAGTAAACACGCGCCCAAACGCTTACTTACGTTTGTCGCTCGTTGCACGCGAATTGAAAGCGTTCGGGCCTTTGACTGTAATTATACCTCTCATGGACTGAGCTGAGACGACGTTTATACCCGTGGAAAGAGATGATAAGAAAATAAGGTGCGGAGGACTCAACCTGGATGACGCGGTGCGGCCGTTGATAGCGGAGGGAGGAGAAGCTGTTACTCCTCTGCGCACTCAACCGCGCTACCTTTCGCACGCTATAAGGCGATATAAGAATGAAAATAGTCGAGATTTAGTAATATAGATTAAAATTTTCTTTCATTTGAGCCGAATCTTCTTTGTTGAAAATATTTTCTGATTATCATTTTATCATCCATAAATTAATGCATCGGACGGAGCCCCCAGTGAGCGTTCGCGGCAATGCCTCATACATGTTTCCACGCTCGTTTAACATTGCGGTATATGAACGAAGCTCAGTCCATAAGAGGTATATAGTCAAAGGTTCGAGCTCGTGTTTACTTTTTGTGCAATCAAAATGGCTGTCCGTTAAACCTCCCTCCCATAGCGCCTTAGCAGGACCAGGGCTAGAGAGCTCGAGGACGGATACAAGGAATCGCCAACCAATACAAACAGTACAAAGATAATGACGACATCATTGAGTATCTGAGAATTGTTAGTTTTAATGTAAGAATATCAGGAATATAACAAAATTAATAGTTTATCTTGTCAGGGGCATGGTTTTCAGGTAAAGGTTCGTCAGGTATTATGCAGTCAGGGCGAAATTTTTCAGGTTCATATCACTCAGGCATTTGACTGTCAGGGATTTTTAATTCAGGCAAACGATTTTCAGGTTATCGTATTCAGGTAAATGTCAGGGAATCAAGGTTTGTAACTTACTCTTTAGCTGATGGCTTCTCTACAGACTTTATATTTGGTAAGTGTTGGTAAGGCACTATACACAATGTGTACGTCCGACAAACATTTTGGTTCCAGAAGCTTAATTAATAAGGCGCTATATGTGACCTGCGATGAGAAAAGGATGCTCATTGCCTATTGGCAACACAATTCCTCCCTGATTGGATATCTAATCAAAGAGAAATGGTGTTTCTGTCAGAGGTCAATGAGCATCCTTTTCTCATCGCAGGTCACATATGATGTAGGTATAATGGACCGCCATCTTGATTGCGGAAAATGTAAACACAAGAATAACGCCCCTCAGAGCCAATGTTGAATTTAAATAAATTTGTGATTTTCAATTAAGGATAACTCGAGATCGGCTCGATAGATATTTTAGATATTACCTTTGTTGGAAAGGAAATTTTATGGACAACAAATCCTCTCCTCTTCAATTTTTTGCTAGAAGCAATTTTCGGAGTTTTCGATTAATAATTGAAACAAATACAGTCAGTAGAAAAGCTGTAAGCTGAAAAGTAAGTTACAAACAAAATGATTGTCCATTTCACCCAGCCCCAAGCTCCTTGACGAGACCAGTAGAGAGAGTACCGATGTGAGATTCTCAAACAGTGACTCTTGTAGTCCCATCAGGTTAGGATAACAAACTATAAAAATCCACTGAGCTGTTCTCGAGTTATCCTTCATTGAAAAACAGAAATAAAATGGGCATGGCGTCTTATCCGGACTGGTCATATTGTAATTGCGCCAGCGTCAATTTACAAAAATTAATAAGCGGAGTATGTTGCAAAGTGGTTCCAAAGTAATAATCTGTAACACATACATATTATTATACGTATATGGGGATTTTCAGGTTTTCTTCAAATAACTCATAACAAAGCAATTTTGAGGGAAAAAAACAATGAACCAAATTTAAAGAGCGTAAAATTTTCTATAAGGTTACTTGATTTTTAATTAAATCAGACCAATTTTTCATTTCCCATAAGAATGATATTGAAGAAACTGTCAACGCTGCGGTGGAGCCTGTGTACAATATGCTCAGTCCAAATGGTGGAATGGTGAAAAAATCTTTTTGCACACAAAACGGCATCTGCAAATACCCATCAGATATAGAGCTCTACCTTAGTTACAAAACTATATCTTTCCCAGACTCCCAGTAGTATAGGTACAATACACGGTACAATCATTCTCTATTTTGGTGGCAAAAGTAACTTCTTGACATATAAGCCTATGTGAAAATTACTCGAGAACGGCTGCATTTTCCTTGAATAGAGGCTTGTTAAAATTTTGAAAAACATTTCTTTGACATTGGCTTTTAATAGACAAATTTCCTCTGACGTCATATAGATGACAAGAATACCCGTTCCGGTGTTTATGATCTGACAAGAGTACCCGTTCTGGTGTTTTTGATTTGGTTGCTCGCATAAGAATACACGGGGAGCAAAGATCTAGGTATAAATATACAAAAAACTACACGGTGAACTTGACGTTAAAATTAGTATTTTCAATTTAGATGGTTCCTAGAACGTGTTCATGTACTTTTGGTTATTAAGAAATGGCTTATTTCCAAATAGTAACACGTCAATCTTTGCTCTCTGTGTTATTCTTATGGGAGTCAAAAGTCTCCTAAGCCACCGTGGCAACACTGATTTCTAACTATGACGTAGGCGGGAAATCGGTCTATTATGGGGAAAAATTTTTTGCGCACAAAATGGAGGATGCAAATAGGAAATACCCATACAATATTATAGAGATTTTTTAATTAGATCTTGATAATTAGATTTATCAACTGGAGGCTTTCAGCAATCTTTTAAGTCATAACACTTTGGTTATTTTTGTACCTCTTATCAATCTTAGAAGTATAACAATACCTGGAGAACAACCAAACGTTATCACTATGTTGATTAAATGGGGGGAAAAGTTTTTCACATTTTTGTAGTTCACTCAGACTATACAAATGTAGGGGCAACTGTAACTTGTAAGTTGTAAGGCATGACTTGTGACATCACAAAATTGGTCTATTTAATATTTATAGACAGGCTGGCCGCAAATATAGCTTGGTACACTATATAAACAAACCCACAAACTGTTTACCTCTCATTTCATTGTAATCAATTATTTTTAATGAAAGCGGGTTGCGGGTTTATAGTGTACCAATCTATTTGCAGACAGACTATTTGCCAATGAGGGAGGAGTATGCGCTACTATGGAGTTCCTGCTAATGAACAATGAGCATCTCTTTCTTATATCTTATTTTTTTTAATTGATTGATCAAAAGCAGGGATGGGCACCAATCACGAAATATGAGTCGGATCACAAATTACAAATCACTTGACTCATATTTGACACAAATCACAAATCACAAGTCCTGTTAAGAAAAAGATTTGGGTCACACTTCACCAAACATGACGAAGACGAACTAAAGAACGAGGCAAAAACGCCGTTTAATTTTCCAATTTTCCATAGGAACAAACAGATAACCGTTCGTTCACCCATAAGACCTGTGTTAAAGACCGTTCTTAGTTCGTCGTGTACGCAAATCACAAATCATTACTTCAATTTCTATGATTTTGCAAATCACAATTAATGATTTGTGATTTGTGATTTGTGAATTGTGATTCGTCAAATTATGGCGAATTTCAACTCAATTTATACTCTGTTCACATTAAGGAAGGATAGAAATATGACCTCGAGAACGGAACGCTCCGGGTAATTTTAATCTACCGTTCCGTTCTCAAGGTCATATTTCTATCCTTCCTTAATGTGAACAGAGTATTATTTCTTTTTGATGTTGGAATTAAAAATTGCCGAGGCCCGAGAGAGAGAGAGAGAGAGAGAGAGAGAGAGAGAGAGAGAGAGAGAACGACGATTAAAAAAAAAAAAAGATTCGGAAAAGTTGATGAATCAAACAAAAGGATTGGAATCACAAATCACGAGTCTTATCAGAAAAATGATCCAAATCACGAGCCACAAATCGCAAAACTGTAATTTGTGCCCATCCCTTATCAAAAGTAGTGAGGAATATTAAAAATCAATTCATTCCTGTGTTATTTAAAGTCTGTCCACAATAAGAATACCAAAAGCAACCCGCAATACACGGCCTTTTTTCTAGAGTGCGCGGGTCCTGAGGCGGGCGGCGGAAAGGCGACCTTGACACAAGAGCGCAGTATTTGTGCTGGTCAGCACTAGTTACGCGCTAGCTTATCACGCGCACACAAGTTCATGTACGCACCACGCACGCAAGGCAGAAGGTGAACCTCCATATAATTTGTAGGGTGCGTCTACGGTTTGTGACACTTTAAGCATTGACTATATACACTTCGTAAGCAGACGTACAAACCTATTGTTAAAATGTTGTCGGTTTTCGGACGCACGTTGGAAACAAATAACAGATCGCGCCAGATGTTAAGACGTGGGTGTAACAGAGAGGGATGTATGTTCTCTCTCCTTTGCACCAACGGTTAACACCCAGCGCACTCAGGTAGCAGTTTCCAACGAAACGACAACTCTTTTAACAAAAGGTTTGTACGTCTGCTTACGAAGTGTATAGTCAATGCTTTAAGCGACTTGCTTTATTGGAATTAATTTTTAAAATTCAGGAAAGAATTGGGGACCTTACGTTCTCTTATTTTCTGTATCTTTGGTGTATGTTCTTATGTAGTAGCGCAATGAAAAGTTCTAATTTTCATCCAGAATTACGGAAAGCAACCTTGAAAATTGAAAATGCGTTGTCACGGTTTGTGACTCTGTTATCAGTTTACATGCGTTTATATGGGATTATACAGTTTGTGACACCCACATTTTTTTGAATAACTTTTTTTTTTTGGCATCAAGACTGAACCAAATGATACAATATTTTACACAGACTTGGTAGCCATCTAGCAGTAGCCACAGAAAAATCAGGACGTCTCAATCTTTCACTAGAACTAAGTTATCACAGATTTAGTGACCAAGGTGTCACAAACTGTAGACGCACCCAATAGGAATGATTTTTCAACAATTCCTATAAAATTAAGAAAGATTTATAAAGGTTTGGTGGTTTTGGTCTCATATTTTAGAGGATTTGATTGTTCTATAGTACAAAAAGAAATCATTTTCAACGAGCCATTTCTGAAAAATTCTGTTTTGAAAATTTCCCCCCACCCCGTGTTCAATATTTCATGGTTCACCCTCCGTCCTTTGATAACTTCGACCCGATAGTCGCGCTCTCTGACGGATGCACGGCCCAAATTAACGGAATTGATACGATCACGCGCCCAGTGTTTTTGTTAGTGATGGGCAAAAACCGATAGTTTGAAACTACCGATAGTCCGATAGTCTTCCTTCTGACACCATCTATTTATACGGTAGTTTTCCGGAAAACTATCGGTAGTAGTATCGATATACCAATAGTGTTTCCATTTGATCCATTTAGGGCAGTGGTGCGCTAGTGTTCAGAAGAAAATCACGCATACTTTCCCTCTGTCATTTCCGATTTTTATAGTCTACACAATTTTTTCTTATTTCTTGGTCCATTTAGAGTTTACAAAATATTTTTCTTCTTTCATCAATTTTTCTTACGTCAAGAATAGGAAAAAATAGTTACACGTATGACAGAATTTGTTGAAAAATACATACTACCGGTAGTGACGATAGCGGTCATATTCTATGGATAGTTTTCCAGTTACCAATACTATCGGTAGTATCGATAGCTCAGCAGGAAAACTATCGGTAGTATCGATAGTGCCCAACACTAGCTTTTGTTGCATCGTGTAAATGGGTTTACATTTACAGGTGCCCTGTGAGATTTGGTATTCTTATTTTGGACAGACTTTATATACTACACACCACGGTATAAGATGAAGAGGTAATGACACAACGCTAAAATCGTGTCCGCAGTTCTGAAGTTGTACATACAAACTTCCGCTAGGTTTGCAGCGAACACTCGGGCTGTTTCCCTGTTCCTTCTACACCCCACCTGCGCCGAGACGTTACCGTTGGTACCATTGACTATATACACTTCGTAAGCAGACGTACAAACCTATTGTTAAAATGTTGTCGGTTTTCGGACGCACGTTGGAAACAAATAACAGATCGCGCCAGATGTTAAGACGTGGGTGTAACAGAGAGGGATGTATGTTCTCTCTCCTTTGCACCAACGGTTAACACCCAGCGCACTCAGGTAGCAGTTTCCAACGAAACGACAACTCTTTTAACAAAAGGTTTGTACGTCTGCTTACGAAGTGTATATAGTCAATGGTTGGTACCATAGTATTGATGAAATTTCCAATGATTATAAAAAATCCAAGAATTTACTTAGAAGGATGATTCTTTCAAAATTTTATAAAGTAGATTAAATGGTATTTTTATGCCAAATATCAAATGCGTCGGCTGATTCCTAATCCTGCAATAATTTTTTGAAAGTAGCGGCGTTCCCATAAGACTCTGTACATTACCCATCACTTTCATCACGAGCGCTGCGCTCGGGATGTTCAGAAATCAGAACTACTACAAAATCACGGACAGCGTTTACCACTTGGAAAACCCGCGAGCGCTGTCGATCGCGAACATGATCGACAACGCTTGCTGTTTTTCTAAGAATCACAATGGTGGTCTCTTATACCTGTGCAGCCTGGAAAGTGGCTCCTGTTGCAGACTAGCAGAGCCCTCTTAGGCAAACTCTAAATCTTTTCATTCGACGCGCATTCCAGCCAGTATTCTGCAGGAGAATCGAGTTTACTGAAGATGCGCTTATCTTAGATGTTGTATTGGTGTGTGCATCATATCACATCGTTTTTTGTGTCTAGTAGTAAGTTACTCTGCTCGCCTCCTCTCCATTCTTTGTCACTTGAAGTCGTACTCAGCAGAGTAGTCGTATTCGTGCGGGTGAGGAACTAGTTCGGAAGCATTGTACGTGAATTAGCATTCGCGATAGACTGTCGTGTAAAATTCTCATGTCAGATAATCGTAATTTTGCATTACAAATTTAACGTTTCCATTATGAAAATCGAGAAAATTTTTCGTGTTCAAGTTATTTGTTCAAATAAAATATTTTTGTAGTATTTCATTATCAGTCGACAGTGTTAGTTGTGTTGTGTGTGGGTTTTGTTCTTCGTTAATTTTGTATTCGTTCTCAATTCAAGAATCCGTATTCGCATGACTCTGCTTTTTCAATCCTCCACTACGTTTTATCGTTCTTGGTAAGTAATTACCTAGATCGGCCGTATTTGATTCTCTTACTGGGATCCTGGAATCTTACAATTCTTCAAACTTTCCTCGTCAGAAGTACAATTTGTTACAGACGGACTGATTCCAGTTTCTCATTCCGAATCGATCGATATTACAATGCAACGCTTGTGTGGTAGACACTGCATGGAAATATATTTTTCAAGTTCTTTTTTTTTTCTTTTTTCTTCTTTTGTAACTCGCATTTCTCTGCAGCGAAAACTGATATCGAGATTATTTCGAGTGGCAACGAAAAAGAAATTCAGTATTAGGGTTTGGGTGTAGGTAATTGCATTATCATTGCTGGAGTTCATCCGCAAAATCAAGTTAACTAGAAATTTCCTGTTTTTAAAGAAGTAAACATGTTGAAATCATGGATATCATGGGTTCTTGTCATAGTGGCAATAATATACTCGGCTTTACGATGAGTCCATCCATTGCATGGCGTTTCTGTTCTAAAATTTTTCGTTAATGTTCTCTCATTATTGTTCAATGAAGATGCTTCTTCAAATAATTGATAGCCGCCTCTTTGGAAATAGTATTTGCAGTATGATAATGTTTTATAATTAATTCTAAACATTATTATTTATATTTTAGTAGTCGACTTTTGGTGTCGATTTTATCGATGTTTTGACGAGTACATCAGTTGTTGAAACAGAAATATCCAAATTACCGGTTGGTGTAAGTGCGAAAGTAAGTTGAGTCGAGTTCTCGTTTGAGTTTCTACTCAATGATTCGAAAACTTGTCCGTTTGATTAGGACACGAAGAAAGATATTCAAGAAGTTTCCTGAGTCTTATTTTGGGATAGATTGTTAGGGGTCAACTTTTTAATTTTCTGGGAAAAAAATTACGGAAGGTGAAAATTAGAACTCAGTGGTGTAGTTTTTCTGTACGGGTACCAATACGCTGTTTCCTGTTTCGGTCGTTACCGTTTTCAAAATACTGCATGAAACAACTGCTGCTTAGTCTGTAATCGATTTATTTCGTCAAAGCATCATTTAAATTAGTATAAAATAATTTCAGTGGAAAACGTATCATTATATAACGTGAGTTTTTCTCATTTTCGTGTTGTCTTCAGAATGTAGACAAGTTACAATGATACCGTTGGAACTTTCGGAGGCTATCTTCATTGTTGAATTGGATCACTCGGATGCTCACGTCAGGTAAGTACTGATATCCTTGTCAATTTGAGCGTTTGCCATTATTACATCTCGATATTCTGAAGGAAACACAATCTCAATCTGAATAATATGTGCTATCTACGCATTAGAAAGAATTATCCAATCATTGAGGTTATTCGTGAAGCGTGACCTATGATTACGAAATCTTGTACTAAAATAATTTTTGGAGAAAGGATCTGTGTCCCTCGATCGAATAATATCAAGTCATTTTCAAAGTACGTGTAAAGTTTGCTGTAAGATTAATGCTACATGTCTTAAGAGATAGATAGGAAAGACCATTCCAAGCTTGGCTTTATTTTCCTTTGGAGTATTCTTGCGAATAATGACTCTAGCTGTCAGGTAATAAAGCTTTAGAAAAAGACTTTACATCATTCTACACTGAAGATAATTATTCAGTTCTTCCATGAAAATTTCGTCTTTGTAAATTCGGTTCTCCATTTCTCGTGCAAATAGTTCCTCAGAAGAAGCTGTTATAAAATTCATCTTGTCGTAGTTTATGATTGAAACTCTAGCCCAAGTATGATTCGAGTGTGCGATGTTTCGTCTTCATGGTGAGTTGAGTTTTCAACAACTCAAGAGTAGTCTTCGTCTATCATTGCACTCGAGATATGAATTGTTACGCGAGAAGAAAAATTTTGGAACTAGCCCCCTCTTTTCATTCATCTATTCTTGTATTAATTATTTGTCGGTGCAGTGTCAACTGAAATATGTACGTCCATTCATAATTTTAATAATTATACAGTCCAATGTGTCGAACATTGATTTCCATGTCTCTTTACAGCTGAGAAGCCATTCTGACTTCTTTTACTTTACTTCCTTTTCTCCACAGTCCGACCCCCACATCATATTTTACTAATACACAGCATCACAGCATAAGTAACGTGGTATCAGGTGTAACCTAATTGTGTATTTATAAGTTGAACGGTTCGGGGACAAAATAAAAAAAAATAACCATTAAGGGAGGTAATCCGCCTTCGGTGGCTGATTTCATTGAAACTCGTACATCTGATAGCCTCTCAGTGAACTTCTCCATAAAGAAGTTCAGCCCCCATCTTAACTCTTCGTTGCTTCAGAGGCATAAATGTGATCTTGCTTTGGAATTTTTTCAGCTAACGTACGTTGTAGCGAAATGTCTGAACTATATATTGTCTGTAGATAGTCATCGAGACTACTTGCCAGAATTTTTTCAGAATTTTCCCTCTACAACAAGTCTTGTTCCCGGTACAATTAAGATTTTGAACGTCAGTTTTATTACGAAGGTATTTCGATGGCGATTACGGAAATATTGTGAAAATATGCTTATATATTAATAATAATCATACCTTTATTGAGGATTTCATATACAGTAAAATCCGTTTAATACGCTCTTCAAGGGACAACTCGAAAAAATCGTCTTAGGTGGGAAATCGTATTACGCGGAAATTTATTTTTCATTGAAAAAAGCCAACGAAGATTCATCTACAGCCTCTGCTTCTCCAGAAATTTGTCTGTACACGATGCCATGTCTATGCTTAAAATGATCGATTCAACCAGATGAACCAGTAAAATCAGAGATTGAAATTTTTTTCGCGATCTCATGTACTTTTTCTACGAGGATAGGCCCATTTATAGGCAAATTATTGCTGCGAGCTTCTTGAAACCACTCGAGTAAGATATGCTCCAATTCTTCAAATTTTCCAATTTTAACCTTCTTACGTTTGCAACCGCCTTGTACAGCATTTTTCTCGAATTCTGTTCGTTTTTTCAGAATCGTTCTGAGCGTAGAAGCTGGAATGTTGAGTTTTTTAGCAATCTCTATCTGAGTTTCCACAGAGGACCTTTCGTCATACTGCTTCAAATGTCTAATTTATCGTTAATTGAAAGAGCTTTCCTTTTAATACCACAACTCATCACGTAATCGTACACAAAAACACTACAGAGCACTAAACATCACAACAAGAGTTAGTCGTTGTTAAAAATAAACTGGCCATCTGGATAGGTGTACGAATTATTCGAACATGTCTTAGCCTTCCTAGATAAAGAGGAAAGAAAAAACTTGCAAAAATCATATCAATCTTGCAGATAAAAGAAGTTTTATGCACAAACTTGTTGAGATATTAGACTGTTTGGACGTGAAATTACGAATAAAAAGAGCGTATTATGCGGGAAGGTGCAGCGTATTAAACGTGAAGTTTTACATTGAAAATCGTGCTAAAGTCAAGGGACCAGCGTATTTGAGCGTATTACGCGGGAAATCTTATTACCCGGGATCGTATTAAACCCTCGGCCCGTAGCGAGCAGAGGTTTCCTATGCTTACACACTTCCAAATAATGTAACAAAAATTCCGAAAAGATCAAGGGGGAGTAAGGATAAATAGAGGAGTTACCGAATAGAAATGTGAACACGAAGTCGACGTTTGCCGTAGCAGCCAAGTGAGCGCATGTTTATCAGTATGAAATAGTGAAAAAATTCTCAACAGTCATTTTTGGTCGGAAAACGATTCATTGAATCTTATCGTTTTTTCGGATTGCTACCGAAATACCATGGTAATGAATAGGAGTCCGGAAGTTCGTGCAGTATAAAATCGCCATTCGTGCAATTAAAAATGGAAAAAATACAGTAAAAACGTGCAAGAAAAACTGAAAATATGCAATATAATTTTGAAAACGTGCAGTTACAAAAATTAAAAAATGCGTATTATTTTAAAATATGGGCATTAAAATTCATAATCACGGTTTGTTCTAAATTAATATCAATAAAATTTTGCTTTCTATCGGTTAAAATGAGTTTGAATTGTGAAAACGATCGTTCCACCTCAACTGAACTTAGAGGAGCGTAGTAAAGACAATTCAACATTTCTGGACTCATGTCAGGTGGTATTTCACCTCGGATCAATTTGGAGCAGTACTTGCAAACCCTCATTTTTTCTTCGAAAACGGAACGAAACTTTTGGCGTAGAATTCCTCTTCCTCTAGCACAGCTTCCAGGTTGAATCTTCACTTTCACTTTCATCCTTAATTCTTCTGTTTTCTCTTCGTTTCTCATATTCCGTGAGCAGTATTTCTCAAAACTAAGGAAATTTTGGAAGGAAATTACGGCATTTTCAAAAATATGCTAAAACGTGCAACTTAAGATGTGGGGAGGGGGTCCCTATACGTGAGATCGATCCACATTAATTGTCAGATTGACTTCAACGTTCACCATAGAAAAAGCTGCAAAATCATGAACTTCCGGACTCTAGTAATGAAACTGACGTTCGAAATCAGGACTTGATGGTCGAGAAAATTCTGGTAGAAGTCTAGATAATCATCTACAAACAGTATGAACTGCAGACATTTCGCTGCAACGTATGATCACGGAGAAGATTTCAAAGCAAAATCACAATTATGGCTCTGAAATGACAAAGAATTGAGATAGGGGACTGAACTTTTTTATGAAGCCGTTAGTCGGAGTGTGGGGACTATTAGATCGCGTATAGTTTTCAATGAGATCTGCCATCGCTTCAACGGGCTACACGTCTTCGAGAACCAGTGATATTTTCCCCCAAAATATTAGACGTATCTCCTTCGTACTGCTCGTAGGAAAAAAAGAAGAAGAGTATGTTGGAATAAAAGGGAATTGATTTGAATCTTTTCGATGCACATAATTTACTTTTTTTTCATCTATGATTTCGAAAATTATGAAATAATTTCAGAAAGTTTAGAAATGATTGATTCAGGTTTAAATTAATTATGTATATATTGTTGAGGCGATTGTTGAATGTACTAAAATATTTTCGAAGGCTATTTAGACGAAAAAAAGTTGAACTGAACGGAAAGACAGGTTCAGAAGGTCGAGTTACAGCATTTTATTCTTCTCAATTTGCTTGTCTCATACTCTTTGAATAGTATAGAAAAAATGCAGTCAAATACGAAAGTCAAATCGAAATACCCGTAGTTTATTTCCACTTTCAAGATCCCAAAATCCGGGATAGAACGAACTATTTCCTAAAATACGAATCGCTACTTTGCAAATGATCGTGTACTAAGTAACTGGTGAAATCGAATTTTAATACAGTTCGCTAGCGTCAAAGAACTACTTTTAAAACTACAAAGTGCATGAATTGCTTGAGAATAATCGTTCGATAAACACCAAAATTTACATAAATACAACTTGAGCGAAAGTATTAAAATTCTCTAATGTAAAAAGATTGTTCAAGATCTTCTTTGCATGCCGGATTCTATAAACTTCGAATGCTCTCATTTTGTGCATTTCATCTATCGTATACAAAAATGTTTCCAAATTTTAGCGATCTTTCTTCGGTAAACGTTACTGAAGTTCAATTTTTAAAAATGGAAACGTATTAAAAACGAATTTTAATATCTTGTTGGGGGCTAATGAATAAAATACTAAACGAATGAACTTTGGAAATCTTTTCGTATGTACCGTTCATTCGTGCATACTATAAATGCAGCATTAGGCATTTTTGCATAATATAGTCAACAGGGCAGCAGGGCCCAGTCCGATGTGGTGAACTAGTTATGGAAAAGAATGGGGTGTAATTGTAGAACTCAGCGAATGGTCAACTCTGTATTAGTAAGGACTTTTCTTCTTCCTGCGTGTACCAGTGTGTAGATTGAAAGTAAATGAAGGTAAACTCCGTCGATTTTGTTCATCAAATTGAAGATTATTGTATTCAATCCTAGCGGCGATAATGTTACAAATCAGCGAATTAAGGACAACTTTATCAATTCTCTCATGTGTAAGTTGACGTCACGAAGATAATTTGTAATTTTAGTCTTACGAAAGTACAATTATCTTCTTATAATAATTATGTACGTTACAGGAAATGTTCACCATTGGGTAGTGTTTACCCCCGCGTATCAAACTCCTCGTTTATCCAAATTACTAACGCCCGGGGAAACTACTCGTAAAAAGTCTTATTTAATGACTTTTCTTCTTTTCCTCTTTCTCTCAAATTATTTTGATGCCTCTAATAATCGAAAGTCGTCGAAAATAATCTCCGTCCCTCCTTCTTTACAACACAAAGTTTATTCAGACTCCTAAAATTCTGTCATTGAAAATAGTTAGCTTGTATTTTTGGAAATATTTGGGAGATGACTCATGATTCTGACCAGAGTTTGAATTGGTGTACATAGTAATATGTTCTCATTTAGCCTCCGCAAACACTCTAATCATTGATATGATGATAGACAAGCCTCACGAGGGCTCAAGCGGTAGTCTTGTCCCGAAAATTCATAAATATGCAAAGTGTCCGCGTATCAAGGAATTACCAAGCAGAAAAACAAGGTCAGTTAGTGATTTATTAAAAATTTCTAACAGCAGCTCCCCGGCTATGTCCATTTAGAACGGTGGCGTGCCTTTGAAGAATTTTAATGACTCGTAGAGGTCAAGTTGTGGTATGTAACAGGTTTACTTGGTGGATTGATTCCCTTACTATGCTCGCGATCTTCGATCTTCAAGAGTCTTCTTTTGAAAAAATATTGGTAATTTGAGGTTCAAATGGACTGTACGCTTCGTGGCCGGATTTGCTTAGAGCGGAAAGATTGTCAAATGAGATGAAGTGTGAAAAGATTTTAAATATTTATATTGCTGACAGTCATACGTTTGAATGTTGTCTTCCTTGTTGTTCTACGGAGGATATTAATTATATTTCTGAGAGTTTTTTTAGTTTAGAATTCGTGGAAATGGGTGCAATTCTATCTGAAGTGTGTTAAATCCTTTTGAGCATCATATCTTGTATCTTTGTGTTATCGTCGTTGTGGTGTTTACACGAACAAAACAATAGGTAGGAACAATAAATAAAATAGCGTTTGTTATGTATTAATAAATTTGATTGAAAATTGAAATTGTAAATTTATCTTCTTTTAATGAATTCTTCTGAAACGGAATGTCTTACAACGGGAAAGTGAAATAAATAATTGAAGCCTTGACGAAGAAAGGAGAATAAGTGCCATCCCAAAATTATTGCGTAAGAATGTATTTTCCATTTTAGTCTCTACAAACGGAATGTTTTTTTTTTTTTTACTTTAATGTTGTCACATTGACGATCATGAAAGAGATACTATCCGCAAAAACTTTGGTGTTCCAAAATGATGGAAAATACATTCCTACACAATAATTTTGTAGATGGCACTTAGACTCCTTTCTTTGTCAAGGCTTCAATTGGGGATCAAAAAGTGGTTAGAAAATTGATTCAAAAAGCGATCATAAATCGCGAATATGATATCCCTGCTTTGTGATCCGCGTTTCAATTTCAGGCTGCGCTTAGTCCTACTCGAAAGTTGACTGCAGAGGTAGTATATATTGTTGGGTTTTGACTAAAAAAATTAAGTTCGTGATCATAATTACTTCTTGAACAATCGAGGTGCATTTCTAATAGCAATCTGAAAGAGCTGAGAACGTATATGATTGAAGCTCATAGTGAATAACTCAGACTAGTTAGCACAAATCGTGAAAAAGTGATCCTCAAGTCATTACTTGAATTGGGTGAAATCAAATTGCGTACATTAGAACTAGTATTATCCTTCGTCATATTTTACAGATGGTCTTCACATTTTCTCACGAAGCTCGTTCGTTTTTGGCGGTGCATAAGTTATAACCTGTGTATACGATTTTGTTGTTCTAAGATAATTTGCGCTCAACTTGACGGATTGAATAAATCGTCGTAAATTTGACTTCTTAGCTCCCGCTTCACCTACCTACTTATTCGTGTAAAAGTACTTGTACTGTACTATTGTGACTCGTATCTTATCAGTTAAACACTGTCTGATGATAACATGTCCGTACGCTTCCGATAGTTGTTGTCGAATAGTGTGTCCCCTTATTCGCTATTGAAATTCGAAAATAAGAAATATCAAAAATGAGCGACGTTCGTATTCTCTCAGGAAGGTGAGTAGCTGATACATATTATAATCGTGAGATGAAACATAAATTCGTGTGGACGTTATAATAAGGTTGATTGTATCTAGATATTACAACAATGAGAAGATTGAATTTCTATAAGAGGCTTTTCTAAATGATCAAATTATGATACATTCATTGACATTGAATGACGTGCATGCGGTCGACCTATTTCCCATTTTATACCATTTAATAAAACAATATCATCAATCGTATATCAGGAAAAATATGGTCAGTGAGTTGGCAAGTCAGAAATACGTACTTACTTATTTTGAAAGTTCAAAACTCATATTCAAATTCTAGCTTTGATTTGCGTTGAATTGAATTGTTGACTATTGAACCTTTCTATTGACATCTGAACGTATTCGTTATAAATGTTCTTTTTAAGTCCTCATTCTACAGTCTTTGTTTATGTATTTGTTTGTTTTCTCGTCTTTATGTAAACCACGTCAAGAAATTATTTTTTCCCGTTGTATTTATTTGAATTTCATCATGAAAACGAGTTAGTCACATGATTTTAAAAAGACTGGAAAATACAAACGACTCTTTTAAACTTTCTGGGCGTATTTTTGTGCATTATACATCTGCAGCCTGTCAAAGACGAGTTCAAATAAAGTTAATAATGTCTATGTAACTATGAAGTCTCTGACTTCATGAATTTCGAGTGTTTGTAACCTTACATTTTTCGCACAAATTGTTGTCCTTTAAATTATTTTTTCTCATAATCTACTTTACAAACGACTTTCAAGTCATACTTCAAAATCTTTTGTTCTTAATTTCATTTCGTTTTCCTAAAAATTTCAAATTTCAGTAAATTGATAATCAGGCTCCCCTGAGACCCTCTTTTAGGTGCTTTCGCATTCTCAAACAATGCAATGTTTAGCAGTATCTAACCGCTTTCACTCTCAGACTTCGGCTCGCCGTATTTTCCGACCTTAATTTTCTTTGCTTTCTGTTATTTCCTCAGAAGCTTTCATACCGTTTGACATTTTCGCGCTTTTATTTCTTGTTCTACAAAAAAATTCAACTTCTGCAAGCACCTCAAGACATTTGTGAAAGGACTGTCGATTTGCTAAGTCTAGTGTTTTCATTGTTTGTTGAGGAATAATAATCAGAGTTGACTGAGAAAAATAGTATATTACTATGCATGTCGGTAAAGTGAGCGTTTACCCAACGAGGTAAACATTGCGATCTGACAGCGTGTCTACCGGTCAAGTAAGTCAAGTAAAAGTCAAGTATTTCCATTAAAGGTCAAGTAAAAAGGATGAGAATGACAACAAATTTTGAGAAAAGCCAAAAAAAAAAGAGAGAAAAAAAAATAGCCATTCCTGTCTGAGCGGAGCCGGAGGCGAGTAGAGCAATTTACCGATTTGATGAACGTTCACGATATCCGCAACTATTGTAAGATATTTTTTCCTACAAATGATTTAAAACAAAATTCAATCAATGAATACTCGAACGCCATTGGTTGATTCATTTTTCTTTCACACTTCTATTTCTTCTTTCGCGCTAGTCTAGCTGTGGGTAACATGAAACTTCAACTGCACCTATAGATGCAGTCAAAATGCCATTTCAACATCATGCATAGAGAAAAATTCTTACGCATTGCTATCAGTGGAAATTCTGTTCAAATTTCATCGTGCATGCTTTTACATTGTGTGATAAATCGGTGTCAGCCGCAGAATATAGAGTGCAGTACCAGTTCCAAAACAGTAAAATCGACAATAGCGAAGTAGTTTGTTTATTCATTGTTAACGAGCCTTAATTGCTCTAACGATCGCACAGTTCGTGAAGAGCTTGTAAATTTTATATAGAAAAATGATTGCTGGATTTAGTGGAGGATTTCTCTTGGAATACCGAGCTGGTGATATTTGTAGCGAAATATAATTCAACGACAAAATGAAATGAGGGAATATTTGTGGAAAAGAATTTGGCAATTAAAATAACGTAAGAATTTATCTGGACAAGTGATTGAGAAGCTTTGATAAAGTCAAACTGTATTTGAAATTGCTACACGAAGTGATGAAATCTTTGCTCTTATACAGGCAGACTCGCGGAGTCTTATGTTTGGTAACTGAAGAAACCGTCTTATCGTGCTAAAAATTATACTTTTTGACGAAATCTCTTTTTTTTTTATTGCATTCGCGGTGCCGTATTTCATGTTCAAGCTTGATGATCGTCACGCTTTTTATGATACGCTAGACGAGCCTTATGACGATTTGTAAATAATTGTCGAGGTTGTACAACTGTACCTACTAGTGTGAAACCATGGTATTAGTACCTATTTTCATATCGTCGTATTCTCTCGTTACGTACACTGTACCATCATTATGATTTGTACAATGATGAATGAGAGTGTAGCAACGAATTAAGTATTCCGGTAGTCGGTTAAATACTGGTACAAATGATGTTAATACAGAACATGTGTCGCAAGACGTAAAAAGTAATCTCATCCATCTGACCGTTCAGATGATATACGACATCCTTCTCGGTAGTAAAGATACCGCTCCCGAATAAGTTTCAACTGAGAGCACTGAAGAGATGCTAAAATTTTCGTGCAGTATCACCAAATGTGTATCGCGAGAGGAATTTGAGGAAATAGGTATGTACTTGCCGTTGAGTTGGAGTATTAGTTGGTAATTTGTGATGAATGTACCAATTTTGACTCTTTTCATGTGGATTTGAGAGCCCTACTGAACGAAAGTAGGAAAAATCATACGTTTCTCGTAATTTCGGAGATATCCTATCTATTTTTAAAGTTTATTAAGGACCGAATAAATGGAGAGTCCCCACCTCCGGAACAAAACTGTTAGAATTTATAAGAAAGCAGAAATTGGGTTATACAAAGGGCTCGTTACGTAATACAGTCTTGTTCCATAATCCGAGGTCATTTCCTCGAAATGAGAGTTTATTCTGTCATATGATTTTGACCCTGTATTACACAACGAGCCCTGAGACGTGCAAATATATCAGCGTTATCGATAAATGAAGGAAACCATTTTTGTGAAAAATCTCAACGGAGATGGGGGTCATTTTACGCGAGAAATGTCCGGCGTGCACCACCTGGCTAACCTAACTTACTTCTGTACGGAGAGGAGGATTTAGAAAAATTTTAGCTCTCAAGCAGTACTATGCATAAGAAGAATGGACTTCGGAAAATGTGAACTTTCCAGCTACTGATGTTGAGAGGCTTGAAAAAATAATTAAGAAAAAGCTCACGCAGACGCGTAAGCACCTTCGACTTTTTCTATATGACTGATACGTGACCAGTTTTAATCAATGTCTTACGAATAAATAATAGAAAAATCGCTAAAAAAAGTTTAGTCTCACTTTGGTCGGAAAAAAAGTAGGTATGTAAAGATAATCCGTGAATAATGAATATCGCAAGAATTACTCGTAAGAGATACTCGGCTGATTATTCAATCCATCACTCACGCGCAATATCTGTTTAACGTACCCAATAAATGTTGATTTTTTCAATCATATGCGGTAGATAATAAGAAGTTTTTTACAGCCAATACATCATGCATTACCTTTCAGGCAAAAGAACTCAAATTGAACTAGCCTCGACGGCTTTATACGCATATTTCGAGAAATACTCAACCACTCCTTCCATCGATTTCAAAATTATTCGGCCATAACTTTGAACACACTTCAAATGACGTCAAAAGTCAATTTTTGACGGACATCGTGCGGCGGGCCTAAATTTTCAAAAAGACCCCTATAAAACAGGTTTTCAATTGAAACAAGAAATACGTAATAGCCCAAAAGTATCGTCAAACGGTACAAAAACTTCTAAGAAAAAAACAGAGAGCAAAGGGAATCAAGTTCGGAAAATACGGCGAGGTGAAGCCTGAGGATGAAAGCGTTTAGATACCGCTAACCATTGATTGAGAATTTGTAAGCACCTAATGAGGTTCTTTATCTGAACTTGAAAACCATATCATTTTAGACTCGCATCTCTATTTCTACTCAGTCAGTATAGTACCTTCTGATGGAAGAGAAGAGAACAATCTTATGCTTACACTACTGAACAATTAAAAATTTTTTTCTTGTATCCGAGGTAAGAGAATATGATTCTTAAGTATTTTTCAACGCTGAAAACGAATCTGAAGTTCGTTTTTCAATCCGAGCTAAATCTTTTATGGAATGACGTGAAAATCTACTCGTTCATTTGCCGCGTATCGTCGCGCGCTTAACGAACGTAGTATCATCGGATATCAAGAACTCGTGTTCCGTTCCGCGACGATACGCCGCAAATGAACGAGTAGATTTTCACGTCATTCCATAAAAGATTTAGCTCGGATTGAAAAATGAACTTCAAATTCGTGTTCAGCGTTGAAAAATACTCTAGATGTGTATAATGAAATTCAGGATACAAGATAGCTGTTCAGTAGTGTTATCGATCTTATGAATACTTACAGTTACGTCGTATCATTTATACGTAACTATGAGGCGTTGACAGAGGGCTTGATTGAAATGTAAAATTTCACCCAATTTACCATCATTTTAATACAACGCAAATGAAAATCAGCGATCCATCAAACGTGGAAACACGAAATTTTTCGCCATCTCATTTGACTGAGCGCGATGTAGCATACCATCCTTTGATATTATACGTCGAGAATACTCGCACTTGCATATGAGCGTGTAGAAGTCATGTGGAATACTGTTATGTACGTATGATATTGAAATAAAATACAACAATTGAACACACAAGTTCTTGGGATGCTGCATTTCTGGATTTGACCGAGAGTAAAATAGCGAACCGACGTCAAGGACACGAGGCGTTAGCGGTCAAACGAGTTCTCGGTCGGTATGCTTCTCCATTACAGGGAAGCACCGTTAAAAACTACTTTTTGATCTTCCGGTCGTCTTCATTTTGCAATCACTTCAAAAAGCATTTTCAAGAGCGATGTAAAGAGCGAACGATGTGGACAGTCGTTGTAACGCGTTACTTACGGTTCACACATACGAGTATATCGGAGAGGACATCGTGATACTAGAAAAAATTAATACGAAAGAGCGTATTGAGTGCGAGTTGTCCGAGGCCCTAGTTATCAGTTTTCAGAAAGAACAAGAAGGAGAGGGGGGGGAGGATTACTCGATCGCTCATTTACCGGAAGTACGAAATAGCTCTGTCTATTTGGTTCAGGGTTACATTTTGATGCTCTAATCATTGAGGTTTCAAGTTTCGAGGTGAAAAAGTGAACATTTTGACTTTCACTGTTGACGAATAAAACAGAAGTAGTTGAAATACCTTATCAAGAAGTAAAAGCGTTTTGCCTTTGTCAACATACTAATCGTACAAAAAATACCAATTCTTTTACGAGTATCGTTCTCGTTCTTCTCGCCTAAAATTGCGATTTGAGAGGTCACCATTCGAATTGGTCAATGATGAAAAAACTCGATGAAATGTTCAAGTTTTTCCGTGATTCACTGATTGGAATTTTTTTTTTTTTGCTGTATGTGTAGCTCAGAATTGTTAACTCGAGACAATTTTTGTTCAATTCACCTACTCCAGCTCTTCTTTGAAGAAAGCTCCTCTCCTTTCCCCTCATAATCTCTTCGACCCTATCGTAGTTTTATGCTTTCATCGCTGTGATAATTTCTTCGCGTTATGAATCCTACAAGTTTCAAAGCAGCTTGAAAGAATTGTTTGAATAGATGAATTTCCTAGCGACGCAACGTCCGAGTTGTCGATCAGTGGTATTTTTTATCAACTGTAACTGACTGGAGGGAAGTCTGTAAGTTTGGAGACTTGATAATTCTGAGGAAGAAAAACAGGGCATACGAATTTCATACTATCCCAAAATCCGTAAATTTTTAAAATGATTGCAACAAATTGTGGTTTTATTGGAGTAAAAAAAGAACAATTCTCTATGTTTCTTTCAGTTGGGTAAACCAAATCACACAACTCTTGAGGTCTGAAACTTCTTTTTTGAATTTGGCTCTTTCTTACGTGGTACCTCAATCTCATTTTTCAATTTATGACCCCTTAAGCATTCTAATAATTTTGTCAGAAAATGCTCCCTTTTTTACACCGTCCGGCAAAAATTCTGTCCTACCCTAATAAAGAAAAAGAACTTAAGGAAGATATCGATTTTGGAGGTTTACAGCTTATAATTGGAGAGGGACTAGGAAAATTTCGACTTTCGAGCTAAACAGGGTGAGGTCAAAAGATTCACTCCAGCGCAAAAACGTGAGATGTTAAATGTATACTTCAAAACTACAAAATTTGTATCTCAACTTTATGTTCGTACCCGCAACGTGTTATGAGTTTCTTTCTTGCTTTTTCTTCTTCAGATTGAATTGTACTGCATCCTCTATGAGTTTCACTGCTTTCAGTCGACTTTTCGATGGCTTAATCTGAAGTACCCCACTTTCCAGTTTTTAAATTCTCAAAATTTGGTCGCTTGATTAGCGTTAGTGAGCAAAAGGGGGTGGTTTTTTTTATAATATTTTATTTCTTCGCTTTAAAATTTTTTTTTTCTGGTACTTTTTCTTTTTTATGAAGGCACTCGAATTGTTTGAAACGGACCGGCTCTCATGCACAGTTATCTTTGAATTGTGCGTTTTTGTTTGTTATCTCGGCATACTTTATGTAAATCGTGAACGCTGCTCGCACTTGCATACTGATTTAAATTATTGATCTCGGTACGAGAAAGAAAAAAAAAAAATTAACTTGAAGAGATGTATCATACTGGAGAAGAGTTGATACGATACTAAGTATCGCTTGAAATCTCCGTAATGTTGACACTCGCTCATTCTGTATAGAACTCCTTTTGCATCATACGGGGGAATTTTTTAAAACAAGTAGATTCTTTGAATGGAAGTGCAATTTAAAATTCTTGGTGCTCTCGTACGAGAGAAGGTGGATGGTATTAATGCTTTTCGCATCTGTACGTTTGCTACTTTTTTCCCCTTCATTGTTCTCTATTTCTTGTAAATCGGTAATGTGTCATGAAATTATAAGCGGTCGAAAATGAGAATTCTCGGCCAGGTTTTATAGAATTGTTATTGTAGAGGTTAGATTATAGTCAGTATAAGTATGAATCATTTTCACTGTGATTCAGTTATAAATTACGAAACATTTTTTTGCGAAAAGTTCGATATTTTTAATAAATCTGATTTTTTTTAATAACAATAATTACTTGTGCTTTATCACAATTCACACTTCGATATTGATGACGGTTCTATAAAATCGTTTATTGGTCATCAAGATTACAACGTACTAATTTCTATTTTGGGTGCGGTTTGTAGTTGAAAACCTTTCGCAAAAGCCCCTGCTTCAAAAATACCACGTCGAATAAATTTTTCCTTTGAGATTTTTTTTTGCGCTCTTCTAGATAAGAAGACGGAATTTAAAGATCGCGCAATATCATCAGTATAGATTTAAAGTTGGTTCAACCCCGGGAATGCGCTGCGGAAACTGTCCAGAAATTCATTCTACAGAAAAGAAATGATGGAGCGATATTTTTATCGTTTTCTAACGCCGCATCGTGAAACATACTTTTTGTTTTTGTTTCAGCGTTTTATCATTTCCTAGTTTTGATGAATGTATTTTGTGTACTTATATTTTGTATTCATATGATGTGTGTGAGTTTGGAAGTGTACCTATGTTTTATAAAATATAAGCGAACCTGTTCATAGCTTTTAGTACGCGAACAATAATTCGTTATAACAAATAATAGTTATTTGTGCAACAAGGGAGAAAAATGAGCCATTTCTCACGAGTGCAAAGTTAGCAACCTGAGCCGAAGGCAAGGGTTGATATTTGCACAGAGTTGAGAAATGCTTTTTTTCTTTACGCATATACGATAACGCCGTTTATCCTACTCGATTTGCGGGAACAAAGCGCTTCGTTTCATAGGCGAAACGACACTCCGTGAATGCGCGTCGTTGTAGCGTCAAAATCAGTATTGCGCATGTGCAAAGGGTACCTTGGTGAGATATGAATTTCCGCGGGTAACAACACTAGTCGGCTTTTTCATTGCTTTTTCATCGCGTAAAGAAAAACGTTATGTGCAACACGGGAGAAAGTCTTTTTCAGTGACAGACAACAATTATAATGATAAGAATTAAACTTACTTGTTCTTCAAGGTTCTAAAATTCTGCCTACTTGGAAGTTATTTTACCTATAATGGCACCACATATTCACAGGTAGAGGGTTTGGCTATGGGAAGCCCCAACTCCCCAATTGTAGCGGAACTTGTGCTTGACAAACTGTTCTCCTCAATAGATAGTGTTTTTGGTTCCAGCATCAGTTTTAGGACAAAATACGTGAATGACAGCCTATTTTTCATCAACGAAAAACATCTACGATGGTCTCCTGGAATGCTTGAACAATTTTGATGGCAGATTCATATTTACTGTGGAAAAAGAAGAAAACCGATCGATCAATTTTTTAGATCTCACTATTTCTAGATGTGAAGACCACGCCACCCCTATTTTTAGTTTATATCAAAAACTCACTTACACGGGTAGAATAATTAACTGTCTATCCAATCGACCCTCGCATGTCGAATCTAACACAGTTAAAAATCTAAAACACTGTTACGTTTCAAATTCTGACTCGAAATTTCATGACCGAATTTTGTGACGTGTTACGTGAAAACGGTAATCCCTCTAATTTTATTAAGAATCTTGTGGTGTATCCTGACCCTAATCCTTGTAGTCATGATTCATATTTATCTAATAAGAAATATTTTTCTATCCCGTTTACAGGTCCAAGCAGTGCGATTATTCGTAAGATCCTTCGGAAATTAGATGATCAAATTTGTATGTATATCTTTCGGCAGTTGCAATACCTTGAGGGAAAAATTCTTTTCGAAAACCAAAGATAAGATCCCCATTTTGCAAAATTCTGGTGTTGTATACAAAGTTCCCGGTTCGGTGTGCCTCGTCGATTCATTCTGTGTGGGGGCAGGGTGTCTACCAGGTCAATAAGTCCAATAAGTCCAATAAAAGTTAACCATTTCAAAAATGGTCCAATAAGTCATAAAAGTCCATTAATTTTGATGCAAGCCCAATAAAAATCAATAATCGAGAATAAAAGTTCTAATTTTAATACAATATCCAATAAAAATCAATAATCAAGAATTGAAAAAAGTTTTTTTTTTTTTTTTTTGCTTGTTAAATCAGGAGATTTGCGACAACAAAAGGTCCAATAAAAGTCCAATATTTTTAATTTTCAAATTTGGTAGACACCCTGGGAAAAGACTTCTCAACTGTTAGAGAAGAGAGTTGATCAACATGAGAAGGAGAAGGACGTAAATCGGGAGTAATGGCATTGCTTTAGCTTCTCATTCTTGTGATACAGGGCACAGTTTCAATTTAGACCAGATTAGAATAGTTGGTCGCGAGGATAATGATAAGAAGAGGAAGATGTTAGAAGTACTTCATATTTTTTTTAAAGATGTAAAGTCGTAAATTTCCAAACCGATACTTCTAATCTCGCCATACATACGCGTCACTCATTCGAGAATTGTAGTTTTATCTCCGGTTATGCATTTGTTTGCACATGTCTCTTTTCTCACGTTCGGATCTGGTCCACTCTTTTGAATTTTCGAGTAGTTCGTTTTTCCTAAAGATGACGACTAGGTTCCATCGAAACTTTGAATGATAATTTTCATATATTATACGAGTAAGAATTGTGGCACCAAGAGCAAGTGTTAATTCTTATTATTCTTATTAGTAATTTGTTATGTTGTAAATACGTTATTGGCTTGATAGTCACGAAATCTAAAATTACGAGTAAACTAAAAGACTTACACGTTTCGAAGAAATATGCTTCATCATCGGGGTCAAAAATATGAATATTGAGAAGTTCGGGCTCATTTGTCAATAGACAATACAAGCAACTAGATAAGAATAAAAAAATTTCCGAAAAGAAGAAAATTATTCATTTCGTAATGTAGAGATAATAGATAAAGATTTTTGAAAATCATTACTTAAAAAAAAATTTCTACGCCTTTTTCCAATTGGAAAAAAAGTGATGCACTCCATGAAAAAGGACCATATGTTGGTAAAGAACCTTTTTTTGGGATTATCGGTATGCCCGAATGAAAGAATTATTTTTATATTTTAAGATGGAAATGGGTGGGGCAAACTCAAACCTTTCATCACTAAATTCAGTTGAAAAGTATTTTTTCCTTGCGTCACTAGGTGAACGTAATCCATGAAAAAAAATGTGTTTTTTTACCCCCTTTCATAGAACGCATCACTAAAAAAATATTTGTATTATATATATGTTACGCCGAATTCGGGCAATTGATTGCACAATGCGCACAGTCATCAGCAATTTTACCAAATGCGCGTAGTACTTAACCACTTTGCTGACAGCACGCAGTCGGCATCGTAATTGCCAAATATGCGCAAAATACTGACAAGTGCGCGCGATTGGCAATACTCAAGTGTAGATTGCGCGCATTCAGCAAGTTATCATTTTTAGTGGTACCCTGAATTTGTGGAGACAACAGGTGCGCGCAGTTGAAAGAAATTCTGCCGAATTCATGTATAGAAAAATGTATTGGGAATACGTAGGCAAAAAATTTAGAAATGATTATTAATTTTGAAGTGTTAGTCATTCTCATAGGGTAACTCAACCAGACCCTCATCAGGAATATATCTGTTTAAGACGGTGAATGACGAATAATTTTGATATTCCAAAGCCATACGTGGAGGAGGGTACCAGACCCCTCTTTGACCCTGTGGTCACTTTCGATAAGGTGGTCGGCAAATGGTGACTCACCCAAGTCACCCTTCTCCCACGCTTTTTTAGGCTCATCAATTCTTTTTTGGAGCTGACGACCGGACATTCCTACATAAACTCCAGGGCAACCGTTGCAGGCTTTGCAGTATACACCACTCCTCTCGCCTAGAGGAATGGGGTCTTTTAATTTCACAAATAAACTTTTTACCGTGTTAGTATTATCAAATGCCGGTCGGAACCCGAAAGGACTGAGCACACAGCCCAACTTCAACAAAAATCTACCCAAGTAAGGAAGTCTAATCCAACGTTTCCTCCTATCTAGGTGTGAATCCCTGGGGAGGGAGGTGGTAGAATCAAGGCTTCTTCTGGTAAGCCTCCTACAAACCATAAAGTCAATGTTTAATTGAATATGTTACAGACACGTAACAAAGATTTCCCCGAGTCGGACAATAAGATAAAATAAAATAAATCAATTAAAACAGGGAACCCATCCTTCTCCTCAAAAATGTGAGAAAACCCGTTGGATTCGTCTCCCATTCTTGGCCGTCCCTCGTTAGCTTCAAGTAACGAGCTTCGTCGGTTCGGCTATAGAGTTGGGTTCTATCCTGTGACCACTCTAAACAAATTTATCTCTTTAAAGGATCCGACCTGTACTTTAGAAAAATCTGGTATCTACAAACTTTCATGCGGCGAGTGTAGTAGCTTTTACATAGGGCAAACCGGCCGAAAACTTCAGACTCGGTTAAATGAACACCTCTCAGCTCTACGGAAAGAAGACCCCAGTGAACCTGCATTTGCTCTTCACTGTGTAACGGAAAATCACGACGCCTCAAAATCTACGGCAAAACTTTTGCATGTGAGTAATAAAGGTCGCATCATGAACCGACTGGAGGAGACAGAGACCATCGCTTCAGCGGTCTCCGACGGTGACAAACTACTTAACAATCTACATGCTACCTTCCTCAACCCGTTCATCCGTTTCTTCCACAATTACTCACCGTAACTTTCATGCCGTTACGGGCTCAACTTTTTCTTCATCTTCGATTCACCTCTCGCCAACGCCTCTCGCCGTCTTCAGTTTAAATTTACACCTGATGATGATCGGTACATCCGATCGAAACCGGTCGTATTATTCGTCTCCGTGTCTGACAAAAATTTTTCGACTTCTATTTTAATTTACTCCCCTGTTTCGACGTTTTCTACTAACTTGTTTTACTAACTTTCTTTCAATTTTATTTTATTTTTGTTCGATTTCTTAATTTATTTTTGTTCTTTTGTCGCGTTTTCGTTTTTCCCCGTTCGTGGGTTTGCTGTTTTAATTGATTTATTTTATTTTATCTTATTGTCCGACTCGGGGAAATCTTTGTTACGTGTCTGTAACCTATTCAATTAAATATTAACGATGGCTCGTACTCATGAGGAATTAATTGACTCCATTAAGTCAATGTCCATTCTCACTTGATTCACTCTAGCCAGGGGCTTGATTGTCTCTAGTTCCTTCTGGAAAGCATCCTGACTCAAGGTATTAATTTGATTGGACAGGAAAAAACTGGGTGCAGTAGGTCAGATTTGTAGACTGTATTAACCACTCATTCATCACATGATAATATGTACCTTGGATTAACTTTTTCTTATCTCCGGGTGACGTTCCATTCAAGTATTACAAGTAGTGTGCTTTGCATTCGTACTTTATTGATATGGCAAAGGTTATTGTACAATTATTTGGTTTTAAAATAATATCAGTCGTTCAAACAACTGAAAAAATTAGCAAGTTTCATAATGCGCATATTCCGCGGTAAAATATTACCGAGTCAATGTCAAAAAAGCTGTACAAGAATGCGCGCATTCCTCATAAAAATATTGCCGAATCAGAGTCAAAAAATACGTTTTCATCATTCATTGCGCGCAGTCTGCAAAAAATTTTTGGGATGCGCGCTGTCAGCAAAGTGGTTAATGACTGCGCACATTCGGTGAAATTACTGAAGACTGCGCGCATTGTGTTATTGCCCGCAAATTCGGCGTAACATATATATATATATATATATATATATATATATATAATTATGTGTATTTCAAATGCCCTGCGTTCCTTATCAGGAACATTATCACTAGTACAAAAAGCGATACAGTGTAGAACCTAAAAAGAGAGTCATTCCTGAAAATGTGAAGATTTTACGATTGGGTCCTAAATTTGCGGTGAAGACTGAAAAAGTACCTATTGATCGTATTATAAAGAATTAAAGAATGCCAAGTATGTTCTTAAAGTACCTGGACTACCAGAAAAAGAAAAAGGTGAGGTATGAAATTATCTGGGGTTAAGGATGTTGGAAACAGAGACGAGGACAAGTGAACTGGAAAAGATGTATGAAGATTTACATGTGACCAAAGAAACAGAACTAGAAGCAAACAAAAGAAAATCCGCCGTCATCATAGAAAAAGAGGTTCATAAAAGAACGATGATGGATTTATTAAATGACTAAGAAAACTACAAATCGTCAAGGAAGAATCCGACATCTGGGTCTCAGAAGAAGAGCAACGCGTTGATAAATATCCTGCAGAAGAAAGAATGTATGGACAACAAGGTAGCGAAATGGTTAAAGCGTCACAATTTGGTACCCCGCCACAAAAAAAAAAAAAAAAAAAAAAATCATGGCTTACCAAAAGTCTATAAAGAAAACTTCACATAGAGACCTATCGTCTCAGGTATAAAGTCATCTACTAAAGCCATGAATCAATTCTAGACAATTTGAAAAATGATACAATTAATATATGTTTATAGGAGGATCTATAGGAAAAGTTGTCGGAAATTCAGGCTGTTCACGACGATCATGGCTTCTATCTTGTGCCGATGTTCCCCTTGATTCCTGGTGACTTGGCCCTCAAGATTATTCTAGATAGATGGGATGAACCGAAGAATATTACGCTCCATAGATCGACAATTTTTTTCAGCATTTTACCGACTTTTCGTAGAAAAGCGAGTACTACACCCGTCACAGTTATGGCAGAAAGAAGCGGAGATGAACTTTCTCGACGTTTTAGAGGTCATAGATCATCGCTACGTCATTAAAAAAATTTCAGGTTTCCTTATATATATGGATCAAAATTTGTCCGGACTTCTCCGAGACTACTGGATAGATTTTCTTGAAATTTGGCCAAGTTGTAGTCTTATATCTGAAGTTGTGCACCTGTATTTTTTTTGACGATCGGATAATAGTTCTCCAGATATACCCAATTTCAAAAAAAATTTTCTACTCCTATAATTCTGACATGGTTTGTTCGATTTTTTTCAAACATTGATATATTGTAATTTACATGTCTAAAAATGTCAATGTGAACACTTGGTGTTGATACGATATCTGGTTCGTGAGAAATCTCAAATTGAAGCGTGAACTAATTTGAGGAAATTTGCAAATATTCGAGCTATCAATATTTTTTCGTAGGTACTAAACTTCAGGTATTCGCTTTCGCCTTGAAAAGCGAAGGGTAACCTTTAATTACGTAGATTGTCAATGTAGTTGTAACACAGTAGTTTTATTCATTTTTTGGGTTACCTGTTCACACAAGTAAGTAGACGCTCTTTATGAATGAATTTTAAGGATATGTTCGCTCGTGTTGAGTTTGTCATGAATGAATGTTGTGTTAGAATAGTATTAGTGCAGCAATCCTTTGCGTATAATCTTATCATTTTTTTGAGTGATGAAATAGTTTTATATGTGTGAAGCATTTGCTCGTTCAAATTGTGTTTCTCATGAATGAATATTATGTAAGGATATGCTATAGTATTGGCGAGCAATCCTTTGGCTATAATCTTCCATGTTTTATTTTATTTCTTTTCTTTTAATTTTTTTTTTTTTTTTTTTCAATTAAAGAGCTAATGAAAGCCTGATATGTCAGTAGGGCTCTTGGCGATGTTGTTGAATTCAAATGCGGGAGAGGGAATGAGGGCATGGAAGAAGCATAAGATGAGGGATGAGAAGTGTATGTGTGTGTGAGTCTAGGGTGACTGATTCTGTGGCTAACCTTCATTCACGTTCTGTGGTAACAACATAAGACTACGCGAAATACACGACTTAGTGTTCAATAAGACTTAAATTCCAATATCAAATTCTTTTGAAACACTCCGGTTTGAGGTGGGGCGTATAATGACGCTTTGATGTTGTTCCCATGGGCGGTAGCTGTTGCATAACTCTTTTGAGTTTTCACCATAAGTACATCAGTGCTTTTTTAATTCTCTTAAAGACAACATTTGTCGGTTATTCTCTCAAAGATTGCGAGGAGAGCGTGAATACAAATTATGATTGAATGAAGAGAAGAGCAGCTGGAAATAACATAGAATGATGCTCAGGAGTCAGAGATGATCAAGAATGAATTATGAGTAGAGGGGCGAAAGATGGTGAGGGTATATCTGAGCCTTATTGAGAGAACGATTTATAGAATAAGTCGGAGTTATAAAGGTAGGGACTTAAGCGAAATGATTATTTGTAGGCAGAGGTGAAAATTATTTCATTTTTTATTTTCATTTGGATTTTTTTTTTAAATTAACGAGTTACTAACAGAGTGTCACAGAGCTATGAGCTCAGTGGTTTTGAAAAGTGAAGATGTGGAAAAAGGAATTTAATTGTTGGAAGAATTGAAAGATGTTGAGGACAAATGGAGAGTCGTCTGATACTGCTTCTATGTGATTGTGAGAGATAAGTCAGGTGTTCGGGAGTGAAACTAATTTGGGGCAGGAAAAGATGTGTTGAATGATTGGGGGAGGGGTATCAGAATTGCATTGAGAGCGTGGGAGAGAGATAAGTGATGCGATGGATATGTGTATGAGTCTACAATAACCAACATTAAAAGATGCTAGAGAATCGGAGATGATCAAGAATGAATTAGAGAGGCAAGAGATGGTCAGGATGTGTGTATCTTATTGAGAAAACGATTCATTGAATAAATTGGAGTACTGGAGTTAACGTTTAAGCAAAAAACTTGATTGTAGGTAGAGGTGAAAAGTCGGCGTAAGCATTTTTAAAATTTTGTTTTACTTTCGGTTTCTGTGAATATGGAGGAAAATTTTATCTGCAAAAATATGGTTTATCAATAAGTAACCTGCTGTCTGTAGTTGTTGCTGAATTAGTCCTTGATTTTGTTTTTGATGAATTGGGTAAGTTTGTTGGCGACAAAATAAAATTTGAGACAGAGTTTGTGGACAATGGTTTTTTTATTTTGAATAACAAGTTTTTTATGACCCATACTCCGATGCATTTTGAGTGGAATATTGCAATTACATAATATTTAAGAAAAATGGATTAGTTTTTCTGATTGTTCTTTTCAAGATGACCTACTTTTAGAATTTAGACTCATGATGAAGAAGATTCGTTATGATAATTATGTTCGAGAATTCTATTATTGACTCTGTTTCTAACTGTAATAATTTAATGAGAGAGAAATGAAGGTGTAGAATATTTTTGTCCATCTTATATCCGTGGGGGCAGTATCTCCTTAGAGAGACATCCAGAAAATCTAGGTTCAAAAATGAAGATTGCATTCGGTAGTTATAATCCCTTTGAAGAACCAACAAATCTATTGTTTCTACGCGTAGAATGAAACCGTTTTGACAGAGAACCTGTTCGATGTGTGTTTTTTTTTTTTTTGGAACATTGCCCTACGCCTTGTGGCGCAAACTGACCTACCCTAATAAAGAATTTGAATTTGAAAAATTTCGACTCTCGAGCCATAATACATGATAGAAGAAGGACTTGTAAAAATTTTGAATGTCAAAACAGTTATCGTGGACTGCAGCACGGAACAGCACGACGTGGAAATGACAACCAGCTTACCAGGGTTCAGTGGCTCGTCATATACAGGACACTTCGGATCGCATGTCTTCTTCTTCCTCTTCCTCTTCTTCGCTTTGCTTTCTCCATTTAGGAAATCCAGCGTTATTTCATTTTCGTTGTTTTTTTTTTTCTCAGCCTTTGAGCATCGGTCTACAATAGATTTACCAAACGAGTGTAGTTGGCGCGAACGACGCTTCCGTCTGCTGTGAGACCTAAGTTTTGTTTTGAATTGCAGGTTTGTATTCCTGCTCCAGCACACTTCTCGAGCAATTGTGTCTCGTATGGCTGAAGACTGTAACTTTGTTTTAGGTCTCACTATTTCTCCAACATTTTTAAGTGCCAGCAAGTATTCTTAAAATTACTCGGTGCTGTGGCATGCAATAAGACTTGCGAGATTCTTACATATTGGGAACACCGCATCTTGTATTTCAGCCGGCTGTCACGCACTGGGATGGTGTCAGTGCACTCCTCCGGTTGATATTCTGCGTGGTAAACTGGAGGTGGAGGTGATGAGTTGACCTGTAGTTGAATAATTTTTATTCAATTGTAAAGTACCTCCGAATAATCACATCGATTAAATTAAACTCTGTTTTTGAATCGAAATTTTGGAATTACATGAAGAGGAGACGCGGTATGGTGTTTTTCACCCTTCCGCACGTTCACCCGCTCCCCCCAGAAAAATGTAAACGAGGTCCTTGGTATATCCTCGCATCAACGGTTAACATACGCTTATATAGCCGATGCTCGCTTAAGGCTAAGGCTCGAAAATGATCTGCAAATTCACTTCGAGCCTTGTCGTGCAAGACATGCAATATTTTTGCAAAATTGTCCACTTTTCAAAAAAGTGGTCTACAAAGTACCTTTTGGTCTTCTCTTCTATCATGTCTGCAAAGCCGGAGTTTCAGACCATAAGAAAAATTTGTAAAAGCGTATGTTCCGTACATGTGTATTGAAAATCATCTTTTGGTTCGCTTTTCAATCAGGTTCACGCAAAAGGGAGTTTCAGACCACAAGAATGATCTGCAAAGGCGTATTTTCCATGTATGTCTTATTATAAAATAAGTTTCTTTATTCATTTTTCTTTCAGTGCGTTCAGCAGTTGTATTTACGTTGTACTAGTTTGAGATGGTCGTTAACCCTTTCTTCTAAGAATTTCACATGTAAAATTCATTCCTCGATCTGTATTTCATCATTATCCACTTCTAGAGAACCTGTAAGATGACTTTTGTCAAAGTGAAGTTCTATCAGTACAAAGAGCAAAACAACTATAAATCCGTGCAATTGATTTGAAAACTTCTGGATTTCAAATCACTTGGACTTACATTTACGGTATATTCTCATTCCATGGTCAAATAGTTACGTCTGAAAAGTTGGAAAATTTTGCACGTGTGATGTTCACATTGGAGGTTATTTGTCGCAGATTCCTCATAATGCGTACAAAACCGGCAGGACACATACACACTCTTTCTCTCTCTCTCTCTCTCTCTCTCTCTCTCTCTCTCTCTCTCTCTCTCTCTCTCTCTCTCTCTCTCTCTCTCTCTCTCTCTCGCAAGTTTTTCTATTGAAAAACGAAATGTATTTTATCTTGAAGATCTTCAAAGATACCGATTTCTTTTCCTAATTATTGGTTACATACATCTTATATTTGGAGGAAATACAACTTTTGACCTTACAGATGAGTCTTTTACGGGTCCTTCGTTTTCATTCAGCAATCCAAATGTATTCAATAGAATAATAATATGTATTTACGAATCTGAATTACCAATTACAGTAATTATTTCTCGATAAAACGTGAATCATGCGATCAATATGAACTACAATTGAGTCCAACTTCAGGTTTGAGTTGGGTGATCGAATTTTTCAAGTTAGTTATGGTACATATCGTTGTAAAGTTTGAATTTTGTTCCCTTACATTTACTTCTCATTACAAGTATGATGAAGTATTTTGAGTTTTTTCCACTCGAAAATGCTTATCACCGAACCTCATTGATAGTAAACATACAAATAAGTGTTATACAGTACATATATAATCATCGAAATGGCAATTATTACGTATTTTGGTTTGTAGGAAGGCACTCAGAAAAGTGCGTTGTCGCTATCTAGGTATAGCGCGTAATATCAATTTATGTGTGCAGTTTTTTTATATTCGACTGCACTTTTAGACCATATTCGTGATCGCAGTGTTGTAAAAGTTATGTACGCCAACCATGCCTACCTGTATTGGTGCTGCGCGGTATAGTTATGGCGTGGAACTGTATTATAAATCTCGGTTTGCTCTCCGCTGTACAGCCTACATATTACAGTATGTACAATTATTGTATGAAAAAATATAAACGTAAATACTTCTTTATCAACTGCGTGCTTTGTATACTTTTTACGAAATTTATCGTCGTCAATTCAATTAATATAATACTGAACAATCGTAGCTGTGTGCGATATTTCCGCTCCAAATGAAACTCCTGCACTCGTGTCAAGGGAAAAACACCCAAAGTATGAAGGTTAAAACAGAGCTTTACCTCCTACCTTTTACTAATAGTTTAAAGAGAACAATTTTCTGGGTACAGGTTGACTATATTATTTGATTGGTACTCTGTGATTTCAGAAAATCCGTCGACCATGGAAGATAGAAGAAGTGGCGGCGGTTTTGGCCACGAAAGTGGAGGCTCTGGAGGAGCGCGAATTATCGGTCCCAAAGTATCGCAAATTGCCAATATTTTTCAAAGTAAAGTAGGAAGTGCGTCTATTGCGGCGACGGCGACGACGTCGCCAGGAACGTTGAGTGATCCGGAAACGATACCTGTAACACACGTGAAAACGCGAGTAGAGCGCGATGCTTCCGTATCGCCGAAACACGATTTCAAAGAACCGCAACAACATCAACAGCAACATCATTTAAACAATTTTAGCCGAGATTCCAAGTGTGGAATAGATTCTGTTCCCAGTCAGATAACCGTAGTAAGAACCGAGAGTCATGTTGCGCGGTTCAACAGCGCCAAAGCTTTGTTCGAAAAACTCGGCACAAGTGAGTAAACCCTCCTACCACCGGAGTAGTTGTACGTTGTAAAATCTGCTATAAGAACTTTCTGCATAAATATATTATCAACGAGTACGAGTTCAAAGAGGCAAGCTCTCTCTTCTCACCCACTTCCTCTGATGAAAGAAATATTATAAGTGGGGAAATAAAGATGTTAGATATGTCTCTCGTTCATCTGAAAATAATTGCTCGCCGAGGAAAAAAAAAGAAGATACGTATAGAATTTGAATATTGTGCGTGAAGAAAAAGAATAATGATAGTGAAAGTCCTCTACATCAGTGCTCGGTCTGTATGGTCGAGCTGGAGGGCTTCGTAGAGTTTTTTTTTCTTCGTTGTAGGAGTATTCGCATTTTGTTGGAAATCACAAAAATCGGGAATCAATTCTATTTTCCCCGGTAAGAGTCTTGCCGCTTCTCGCGTGAAGGAGAGACGTTTGTAAATTTCTGGAAAAAGCCTCTCAGCTTGTGGAAAATAAATTCCAACTTCTCTTCAAAGCTGACAGAATATTTTTCTCGGCAGTTGGAGAGACTGAATTGGAAGTCAAGGAAGATTAGCAGAAATTTTTACGTTTTTTTTCTCTTCAAGGTTGTCTTACCTCCGTGAGATGCTTCTACCAAACATGGTGCATCTTCTTTAGGACGTGAAAAAATAACATTGTACATATTTTTTTTCGAAAATCCTCGTGTGGTGCGTGTTACAAAAAAGCGTCAAGTTTGAGAAAAATGCTTCATCTTTTAGTATATGAAATTACGTGACACCGTTGTACTAGTAACTAACTAAATGACCGAGATTATCGGACGAAGGATGAGGGTCTTGTGCAAACTAACTGAATTCAGAAAGAATAATAATGATGGGGAGCATCATCCTTATCAAATGTAATTTGTGCCTGAAATCTGTCAACAAATTTGCTGGAGTTTGGGGGAGATAGGAGTACAGACACTGAGTGATGAATCATCGAATGAATAGCTGTATGCTAGTGGGAGGAGGGGTGAAATGAAGAACCATTCATTTCTAGATCACTGTAGATTGGTTTCCTGTGTACATCGAAATGATGTGCCCCTTCAGTAAGAGTGATGAACGCCACATTCAGCTGACCATAACGAAATAGACAACTTTTTTGAAGCTTTGACTTTGCGATTTATTAATCGTTATTGCAAAAGCAAGGATGGCAGGGAATTTCCTTCTGTTAAGAATGAGCGGTAACTTCGTAGACTCATCTGTTGACAACTTAATTCTTGGAATGAATACTTTTTTTTCGCATTAGCACCATTTGATTCAGGATTCGAGCTCATAATATGCTGTTTTTATATTTTAGTAATCTGCATTTTCATGTTATTGCACGGTCCACCATGCATACTCAAATTCCAAAAAATCATTATTTTTTTGTGCCGTTTAGTCATTTTATCTAATTTTTTGTTATTCTATCGCCTGCAGGTGAAGGCAAAACCGTCGTCGAACGAATTAAACGACCATCATCGATATCATCTAGCCATACAAGTAATGAATCGCTGATTTCGCCGAGGTCACCTTCCCCGAAAAGCATAAATCACGTTAGTATATAACATGGTGCGGTTTGCATTTGTTTACTCTCCCCTTATGGTATATTAGCTTGTTTCTCGATTGTTTTATTAACGCTGGAATTTGTACGAAAACAGGAGTAAGCGAAGCTTGGAAGCTTCATAATTTCCTGCGAGTATTTTTAATGGTTTTCTCCGTTACGATTGAATGTGGCGCTCCTACCTTTTTTGTGTATTCAAAAACAAATGAGCTTCAATTTTCAGGGTCACGAATGAAATTGTCTTGAAGCTTAAAATCGAAACCATTTTCCGCCAATCCTATTCCTCAGCATATTAGGTCGCTTCGTTTCATCAGTGTGTTGCGACACGCTTTGTACTTGTGTATTTTTTGAAATTTCAGATGAATGGTACATCAACCTATCTTAAATCGTCATCAATTCCGAACGGCGTAACGGTAAACGGATCGGGCGAAATTTCCTCAAAATACCGTTCGAGTTCTGTGCCATCAGACCCTAGCAAACAAAATGGTAACGTTGTCGCCAAGTACGAGAAAGGTTGTAAACCAGAAAAACCAGAGCGTAAACTGAACAGTAAAGAATTGATAGAAAAACAACGTAATTGGACATCGCATTTTGCCAAACCGAAAGCAACAGTCAGACGGTAGGTTAATAATTGATCGATTTGTTTTACGTCCTTTCTCATTACTTTATGCGTTTCTTTTCGACCGTTCAGTGATTTAAATTCGGTGAAACATGACGTAAATAAAACCGAGCGAACATTGCCTGTAACATCCGAAGTGAACGTGATTATTCCACCCCCAGTTGAGGTTCCTGAGGCGATAACCTTATCCGCGCTGCCAAATCTTTGCCAATCAGCTCCCACTGTCACTGCCAAAGAACATCCCGTATCCTCGGTGGACGAAACTAATAACGATGTAACGAAACCTGAAAGGTGAGTACGAGTAGAAGCATCCTTGTTCTCTCGACTTTTTGGACATAGTTTATTCAAACACTTGAATCTTATCATGTACCTTACGCATGCTCGTATTCCAATTCTATCTATCGACTGAGAACTTCACTATAATATTGAGACTCTCTTTCTGTTCACTTATTCGACGTAGAAGTTAAATCCTGTGATTCATTTAGATACTGTAAATGGTAAAATTGTCGGATTCAATCAAGTTAGGAATGTGAGGTGATTTTCACGATTTTCGACCCTCCTTGGTGAAATGTGAGATTTGACTAAGACCCCGTTCTTCAATATCATGTTGAATTTTTTTAAATACCCAATTTTAAAATAAGTATATTAATCGGTGCTTGATTCCTTTGGATTTATTTAAAACAAAAAAATATGAATTGTCCAATCATTTTTATTCAAGTGAAGAAACATTTAATTTAAGTTAACCCAGTTTTTTTTTCAAAATTTCGAAGTATTTTTTGCAAAAGGAAGACCCAGGGTACGTCAAATAAAGAGCCGGGCTTGAGAGAATGAGTGAAAAAACAGAAACAAATGCATTTCTATTATTGAAAGTCCATAATATGAGCATTTTTTATTTCCATCTTTACTTTGTATTAATTTTGTTGATGTAACAGATTTGATGTGTGATGAACGTATGAAGGTGATGGAAAGGGAAATTCTGGAATAAAGTTTTCCATGCTGAAAATACAAAAATTATTAAAACTGGTCAATCTTCTTTGACTAGAAAGGAATACGAGATGAAATACGAAATAAAATGTCTAGTGGAGACTGGACTGTTCCATCATTCAAGTTGATCTCTTAGGCGATCTACAGAATCATTCATGCTCTGCTTTAGTTTCTATGAATGCCTAATTGGTTTCCTTATTGATGTATTCTGGTACATTTTCCAAATTTCTGCTTCAATCTTTTAATCTCATAAAATTTTTGTTTTTTCTTTACTTCTTTGACAAAAATTATTCTGTATGAAAAAAATTCAACGTGTGTAAATACCTTCGTGTCAATAATTTTATTTTGTATTCTTCAGATCATCGTCTCCAAAGTCAACTGCTAGTATTTCGACGGAAAATGATTCAAATGCCGAAATTGTTGGTAAGTTACTGTACCACATTTAGTACTTCACCCTTTCCTCCTCTCTCTGGTAAAACTTTTTTTTTCTTTCTTTTGTAAAATTTGAATGCTAATGTGAGTGCTCCAAGATTAATTTTCCCGTTATTTGATTAACGTTCACCTCTTTCTTGTTTATTCGCCCTAGTTCAGAACGCTAAATTAAGTCGCTCTACGGTTAATTCCCGGTGAGTATAAGATTCATGTTATGACAATCGGAGCTGACATTAGAATTCTTAATTCCTTGATTAGAAATTGTATGGATGTACATTTCGCGACTAGCTTTTTTATTTCTGGTCAAGCCCTGATGCGTGCGGGCGCGAGATACTTTTGCCTCGTTTTCTCTCTACCCTCGAAGAACTTCTCTTCCAGCCTCATTTGTGCTATTAAGATATTTTTTTTTTCGTTCTTGGTCCCAATCTATATTGTTGCGATAAAACTACTTAGAGATATGCGTACATTCTCTTTTAAATTGATGGTAAAAAATTAAATTTTCGATGGAAGTTGACCATATTCGTTTTAGTTTGAATAAAAGTGTACTCTTTGCGAGTAAATGAATATTTTGAACTTATACTTCCAAATCGAAGAGTTTTATTCTAGGTCAGATAAGAATAGAAATTCAAATACATCGGCTGTGATTCTCGAACTTTTTTTCATTCGAGCGCGGTATTTCTAAACCACACTCGCTACGACGAACAGCAATGGGAGACTTCATCCTCGTACTCAGTTTGACTTTTGGCGGCTCAGGAAGTAAAACACACTACTCAAGAAACAACGATGAGTTTCATGTGGCTAATTCACAAATATATCCTTGATAAAATCTGCGAGGGAGCTACTCGTGCATTCATTCTGTAACTAAAATAATCTCATCCTGTTGAGTTAGGCGTACTGTATTATTTTTTGTCAGCATTCACGCATATAACTTGAAGCCATCAATTTTGGTACCGTCTGTCTGTTAAAAAAAAACTTGTATTTTCGAACGTCCATTTTTTATTGTTTTGTACTTCTGTTGAACGGCGCACAGACTGAAAATCGCTGAGTTAGAGCATCATTCTTTCAACTATTGCCCACTTGGTTTCAAATTTGCTCAAGAACGCCTCGAAAAGCAACGATGACTGTTATCCTTTTTTCGTCCACTATTACTTCTACCAATATGAGAATCATAAAATTTTTTTTCAATTCCTTCGAGTCATACAATTATTTGTTTTGATCATCTACCTTGTTACTTTTTTTTTCTTTCCCTCTTCTCCTTTTTTTTATTGTTGTATTTTGCTTCGATTACAATATTCAGAAAAGAATTTATTCGAATGGCTTTCGTAAGTTTCTCAAACGCTTTGGTTTCTCGCAACACCAAAACATTACAAGATCCAGTTGATTTTACGCTGTCAAACTGTTCTACTCACCCTATGTTTTATCATTCGACAATTACGAAATCAGTATGGCGTGTTTATTCGAAAATGAAATTACACGCCTGAGTTTGCATTCCCTCTAATCTAAAATTCAGTGTTTCAATTCTTGTGTAAGAAATACAACGATGTGAATCTGTAGTAGCTAACATATTTTCCTAAATTTTTTTCAAAAATACTTCAAAATTGTAGTCTGATTTTTTTTTTTTTTTTTTTTTGCATTTTGTGATAGTGTTCGATTCGTGGATTTTAGCTCTGACGAAAGGCTGAAGATCTTGGTAAATACGAAAAACTTACAATTAGTCTGAGACGTTGAGAGTTCGAATGTTTCTCACTCAAAAACTACAGAGTTAATGTCGGAAAACGAATAAAATGAAAAAAAAAAAATCTAAACGATTTATCGAGGTTGATGTGTGTCCGTTCCCTACTCAGAGCTTGAAATTAGTTTACTCAGAAACAGACTTGATCAAGGTGTAGGGTTTGAATTCTTATGAGTACAGATTGTTCATTCTTTCCTCTTTCTTGAAAAAATTCCGAAACCTCCCAAGAAATTACCAAATGCTACTAATACGAGTACCACATCTGGGAAAATTTTTAATTTGAGGAATCGACGCAAAGATGAATCAATATTAATAACTAATCGTGTGAGTAATTTTTCTCTAAAATTCTTTTACAAAAACTCAGGCTATTTCAGTCACACGCTGAGAACTTTTCCCGAAATACTTTAAATTTTATTTCACGACTTCATAATTTCTCTCTATTCTTCTTATTTTTCTAACCAGCTGAAGACTAATGAAGGTTTTTTTCTAATGAAGATCAGTTCCTACTTTTATAACAGAATTTCATCAATGTATCTTCCAACTTGCTTCTTTCTCCGTTTGTTTTGATTTTTTATCGTCGTACAATTATTGATATTAAACAAGATTTTGTTTTATGACGTAAGTGGTTTTTTGTGGAATTGAGTGGTGGTTCATTGACACGCCTTCTGTTTCTTGACGCATTGCTGCAGCACCAGTCACTACGACGACAATAATGACACCAATATTATGAAGAATTGCTGTTTTCTTATTGATAGTCAAAGTGTTTTCTTGTGTAGCGGTAGGGAAGTATGGCTTTCTACTGTTGGATTTTCCTCATAAAGCGATAGAGAGCAATTGGCGAATATTTCTTCTAGAAGATAGAATTCCATTTATCCAACGCCTCGTGTTTATTAGTATGGTCGTATATACGAAAACCAAAATTCATTCAAACTATATATTTTTTAAATTTCATGGTACTTCTTGTGATGATTGTGTGTCCACAACGATGAATTTATATTCTGTCGAACACAACGAAGGGGTGATGCATTTCTCATTTTCGGTCGACTTACTATTGAAAAAATGGCAAACTGCCATTCATTCAAAACTTGTCGGGCTTTTGAATGTTACGACAATACTACGGCCATACTGTCTTTCTGTCGATCCGACGTGTTGTCCGTTTTTATTTTGCTGTTTCGTTGTGACTACGAAAAAAGAACGTTACATATTTCCCTGATATTGTTATCAGCGATAACGTGTGAATATTACAAATTATTTCTTTTTGTTTCGTGGTGACAATTACTATAAATATTTTTAGATTCATGTATGCTTGTATTTAAAAGGAAGGGGAAGAAGAGAGAATAGAAGATTGCGTTTAGAGTTTTGCAAATTATTTCAATATTTTCTATTATCCGTTGACCATCAATCTTATGTTATGTCGAGTTGATGTTCTAAAATCCGTAAACGTGAAAGAAAAAATGTGCCTGAAATTATTGTGTTGCATCTGCTTAGGTTAGACGAGTATTTTTATCTTCAAAATAACGTACTCGATTTCTATCCAAATATTGTATTCTTATGTGTAGCCAAAGATATTAAAGAAGCTAAACGACAAGATCGCTTGGCCGCGGAAGCGATTGAGAAGAGGCGGCTGAAAAATAAAGCGTCGGCGTTAACTGAGATTAGTGATGCTTCGACCGCATACGAAAACAATGATTGCACAGCAACGAGAACGTGGGTGGCTGCAGATCGAAAGCAGGTCGTAGAAGGTGTTCATAATGATCGGGTCAGTAAGAAAATTCTTTTACACTGCGATAATAGTTGTAATGAATGCCTTAGTCGTTTAATAGACCTGGTTTTAAATTCAAAGTTGCTTTCTCTGCCTAACAAAAGATGTGCTTGCATGTCTCGCAGCCTATTATCATGAAAGCAGAAAATAATGACTAAGGCATCTCTTACACATATTTGAATATCTGAAAACAAGCTTATTAGCAAACTTACGCATGTCTTAATCTTCCAGTTTTTCCCGAGAAAAAAATATTGATTTTTTTTGCAGATATTTTTTAATGAAGTTTCGGTACCTATTAGATGTGGTTTCTAGGCAAATAGCGTATGAATAAAATGAATCTTCTTCTGAACGGTTACTTATCGTCTACAACCAAATCAAAAACTTCCTCTCCAATTTTTGTTTCGTTTCAACTTGATACAATGTTAATATTCATTGTAATAAAGTACACTGATTTATCTCCAAGACAAGATCTCACGGACTCCGAATTTTCCTCCTGGTGTACATGATGCATTTTTCATTTTAAATTTACTATCAACGATAGTCAAGCACTCTATCTACAAAGCGTGTAGTGTATTATGACTGTAATCTTTAATGCTTGCTTTTGTTAGCTACAATAATCTTTAGCAGTGCCGGATTTAACTCATTGGCCGTCCTAGGCAAAAAAACGTCCTGCCGCCCTCATGTAAACGCTCAAAGCAAAAAAAAAATTCCCCTTCGTCGACAATTTTGCCGCTGTAGGCACGCGCCTACGTTGCCTATGCCTAAATCCGGCACTTTAGAATATTGGGCACTCATTCAGCGGTCCTATTGACAATCCGTAGAACCGTGCTGGAGTCTACTTGGCTACGTCCTCGTATTATTTTCTCATTTCGTGATTTTAATCATTCTAATCTTATCGGTTCTTACAGGCTGGTGTTCCTCTGTTACACCAAAAAGATCGCGAAAAAGTTTCTCTAACGAAGCCATTGACTGATGCAGTTCCTGCGATACGGCAAACAGATGAATCTGAGCCGACTAACGATGTCGATCTTAATGATTCTGACAACATTCGCGATTTCATTGAGAACGAAATTCTGAATGAGTTGAAATCTAGCTGTGAAGAATTAAATAAAGTCGGTGCTTCTGAGTCACTGCCTCTCTCCTCCGAAATGGACGATCTCATCAAGCCGATCTTGCAGTTTAATTTAGGGGATAATTCTAACGAATTAAAACTTAATTCGTCTACGGTCTTGTGCAATAGCTCCATTAGTGAAGAAGACTCGGGATTTTTATCGTCGGAGGCGATAATCGCGACTCGTGAAACAGACAGCGGCCTAGAGAATATGCGTTTCGCGGACGACGATTCAATCACCGAAGAAAAACTGTTGGAGCCTAAGTCGCCAGTCGACGTGAAAATTGTGAGTTGAATTTACAATCAAAACCGTATCACGTATGATACAGCTTAATACTCGTGTTCTCTCTCTTTCCGTGTGTAGGTATTAGAGACGGAAATACTGCCTGTCGTGCCAAATGATCAGAGAGAGAGTGGTAGTAGTGCATGCTCTTCGATGTACGCCGATGCCATGACTGCTGACGAAGCAGATAATTTGCTCAGTGCTCGGTAAGAAATTTGAATTGATAATGTCGCATACTGCATGCTCTGTAGAGTAATGAAAATGGAAAAATCTGAGTACTTTGTCGGCGTGAGTAAATGGAATGTTTTCCTAATTGATTGGAAAAAACGATCTACGAGTGGTTCAGCGTGCTTTGATGAATTTTCTCAAAAATTGAATTCTTGCGGCAATTCCAACTGCTGACTATATAGTCCTCTAATGAAGCTTTTGAAAAATTGAGTCTTGTTGTTACAATTGTTGTACTGAAGTATAGTAATAGTAAAACTTGTACTAGTTTGGCGTCAACTAGAGGATCCTCTGAACAATGTTCAACTACTCTCGCTGCATTTCTTGTATTTATACGCATGCTTATTCGGTACATCGTGTGATTCATATCATTAGTTTCTTCTCTCATCACCTTCTTCATATTTTAATATTGCTTTTAATTTGCATTTGCATGTTGTTATACTCAAAAATCCGCGTCATTTGTACAGAATCCTAGAGAAAAAGTGCAGGTAAGGAGATCTTTGTATTGTAGGTACACTCTGTTTCACTTTTTATTTATTTATTCATTTTTTTTTTTTTTCCATTTACTGAATACCAGTTTCCGTGGCTCGACTAGAGACCGACGAAGTTTGTGGTTACGCTCATAGGCATGGAAACTGATATTTGGATGTAAACTTATTCTCTTTTCGCGTTCATTCAACGCTTGCTTTTATGCGTGCACGCTTTGTTGGCAGGAGTCACGACACGCTGCTCTCTGATGAAGAAGCCCAGGAAGTGGTGCATTTGTTATCGCCTTCTGTCGAGTCACTGGTAGATAATAAAAACGACTCGCAGTGGGTTAACGATGTACTATCGGCTATCGGATCGGAAGATATGTCGTATCAAAGGTATATACGCACAATAAATACACTACACATTCTCAATCAAATAAGAGCAAAACACGTGTATTTTAGAAATAAAATTTGACTCATACTGTCGAATCGATCTGATGATTTTACGTCATTATTCTCTTTTGTAGGAGCGTGACACAACTTGTGTCAGGCAGCAATCTTGAAGACTCGCTCATATCCAGCAACGCCGGTTCCATCAACGGTCTCGAAGATACGTACGCCTCTAGCCATTTTGGATCGCAGACAGGTTCTGAGTGTGGTTTACTATCTGGTCGCATGAGTTCGGTAAACAGCTTCGACGATTTGGCCGAGTCGACGTTACAAGATCGACCGCTCAGCGAAACAGATGACGAGAGTACATATAAAGCGTACACAACCGAACCCCTGAAGGAAGTAAGTTTGTAGATAGATCTCTACTCTTGATTAATAATCGTAATTTGCAAAATTTAGTGCTTTCTATCACCACATTCTGAATTTCTCTGCTGCTTGGCTAACAAGAATTGAATTTTTGAAAATATAATTTATTATAATTGAAAGATAATTTTTTATGAGCAATTTATTTTTTATTATTTTTCAAAAATAGGTTTAAAATTTTGGTTACCGCATGTACATATTCGTCGTCAGAGTATCTTCAACGAAATAACTGCTATTTATTTCTAATACTTACAGGTGTTCGAAGAGAATGGTGTTCATTATTTTGAAGATGGTCATTTTTGGCTTGAAGTTTCTGGTCTTCCCCCAATCGAGAATATCGAAGATTTGTATCATGTTCCTCCGAAAGCTAAGAAAAAAAACAGGGTCCGATTCAGCATTGATCCTATCAAAGTATGTAGTGTAGATTTCAAACTTATAATAATAATAATAATAATAATAATAATAATACCATAATGATTATAATCATCCCTTGTCTGAGTTTTTGAATGCAAATCGTATTTCTTGACCCGAAAATGTATGCTTACCCATTAGCTTCAGAAGTTGCACAAAATATACATTTTATTAGTTGAAATGAATTATCTTCAATTTTTTTTTCCAGAAAGTAGGATATGACTATAGAGAATCAATTTAGCCCATTTAAGAAAACCATCACTGTCTCAAAATTTCAAAAAAACCTTATTCTTGTTGATTGTACCCAGTTTTTTGTCTATTTCGAAATTTCTACATGGTAACAAATAGATGCTCTGCCTCGTGTTGTGTTATCTTTTATTTATCCCCTACAAATATGATGACGAGAATTGAATTTCAATATGTTTATTTTTATGCGTATCATAATTCTTTTTCTTCGAACATATGTTTTTAGGTGTATAGTACTTTTTCGATGACAGATTACGATAGACGAAACGAAGACGTTGATCCGGTCTCTGCGTCTGCTGAATATGAGTTGGAGAAGCGAGTGGAAAAACTAGAAATGAAAACTGTTGAACTGGACAAGGGACCTGAAGGTTTAGGCTTAAGTATCATTGGTATGGGTGTCGGTGCGGACGCTGGACTAGAAAAACTAGGCATATTTGTGAAAACAATTACAACGAACGGAGCTGCTGCTAAGGATGGCCGAATTCAAGTGTGTACCCTGTTTATTATATGAATGTTTAATTTTTGAACAAATTCAAAAAAAATGAAAGAAAACATGTAGTACCAATGTCCTTAAATCCTTGCAATCTATTTATTTTTGTTGAGTATGCATAGTAACTTGTTTTACATTCTTTGTACCATTTTTAATTCAGGTGAACGATCAAATTATCGAAGTGGATGGTAAATCGTTGGTCGGTGTGACGCAAGCATACGCAGCATCCGTTCTTCGAAATACGCATGGTCGTGTCAAATTTGTGATTGGTCGTGAAATGGATCCAGAAAATAGTGAAGTTGCTCAACTTATTCGATTATCCTTACAGGTATGAAAACACAAAACCTTCGCAAATATTTTAATCTAAAGCAAATATAAGAAGTACTCCATTTTAACACAAAGATGTTCTTTATTTTTCTACCCACTACGTATGGGGACGTACGTGATGACACCACTCTACAATATCACCAGCCCAATAAAACTGACGAAATGACAAACCTAGCGCTTTCTCACTTCGAGGAAGATTTAGACATTTCGATAGCGGCGAGTAACTTATTGAGTACACACCGTGTAAAATTACCTTCAACTAATCAATTATCTTTTGAGAATATAAACTAAATTGGCTACTGTTTATGGGAATGTTTGTAGGCGGATAAAGAGCGCGATGAACAAAGACGTAGGATGGAGCAGGCTTTGCTAGGTCAGCAATATTTACGTGAAGAATCTTCCTTGACAAATTCATTTTCATCATCCGTCGAGGATTATCCTGCTTTCGTTCGAGATAGTAACATCGATATGAATAATATTGATACGTTGAAAAGACTTTTAGAACAGGTAATTGCTACCAATTAGTTTTATATGAACTTGTTTAAATGCTTGCAAATGACTTGTTAACTCGAAACAGTGCTGTTCCTAAATCAACGACAAGACTTTTCCTCTCTTTGAACCCTTTACTATACATGAATGTTTTTTCCTTGTTACACTATGTGGTTATCTCGTTGTTTGCTTTTCCAGAACGAGAGAAAAACCGCCAAAGCTGAGGAGGAGATCGCTAAATTAAAAACCAGGGTGAGATTTTTGTGTATTGAGGTAGACAGAAACCTATGAACACGAACTAATTTGGCGGAATGAAGCTTGGTTTTCCTAATCATATGTATCTGAAACTGCGTATCACATTTATTGCATTTCATATGTTCTACATAGCTAATTTCCATACTAACTTCCTCCATTATTTTTTCGTTTTTTTTTTCTCTCTTTTTTCTCTTTTTTTTCATTTTGAATATCAGTGAGCTTCGTCTCGCTTTCTTTCTTTTTCTATCGTAACCATCTTAATTTTCTAGTTATGCGATGAACTTTAGTTTGCTCCTATTTTCTTATTTTCACGCTTCGAAAATGTTTTATGCTGTTTGAGTTCAATCAAAATTGATACCTCGCAAACGATCTCAACATTCTACCATCAGATTGATAAAACTTTCCCCCCAAATTGAGAATATACTAGTCCCCCCCACCCATGGTATGTACAAGTGTGATTAAGTTCAAGGTAAAGCCGCCCTGAAAGCTAACTCGTTTAAGAGACTTCCTGTGGCTTGACTTTTGCTGATTTCATGATTTCGTCATAACCAACACGCCCTATTTGAAGTGCAGAACATTTCCATGGCGCATTTATCTCACGCTGTGTGTGTTCATCACTATTAGACCTGCGAAAATCTTTTCGCTTATACCGTTTACTTTCTGTGAGATAGATTAGAGCGTCCTATTCGTAACCAAATTAATTGATAGTGTCGTTAATATTGCATCTTTTTTTATCTAGCTGGAAGAATTAGAGGGTAGCAGTGCGACAAAAGAAGAAATTGCCGAAAAATTGTTGCAATCGGGTTTACGACTCCGAGATGTAGAGCGGAGTCTTCAAATGACGAAACGAGACGTGATAGCTTATCAAGGAATGTTACAACAGTCACAAGTACGTGATGATATTTTCAACAATTATGTATACTCAAATATTTTATTATGACAGCGTTGACCCGTAATCCACAGTACGAATTAGTTACTCGAAACATTTCATTTATCGGTAACTACGGTGTATAAAACCTGTGGTAAATTAAAGAAACTCAGTTTTTGACACGTAGGCGAGCCATACCGATCTCACGCTACTTGTAGGAATTGAGACATTTGACTTGTAATGCTTACAATATTCGTTGTATTGGTTAACTATGAATTATCAACTATTTACATCTAGGAACAGTTCGCTTCGCTAGAAAAAAAGTACACTCGTGTTAAAAGATGGGTGAAGGAGTTCCAGCAACGCGAAACGGATTTCTTGCATCGTGAAGAGTTCTACCAGCAACTCTTACAAGAGAAAGATATTGAATATAATGCTTTAGTAAAGGCGTTGAAAGACCGAGTGAGTACTGGACAAAATATCAATTGGTTTTAATGATTTGATTTGGTTATTTTTGAAATTCTGTCGGGCAATTTTTTTATTTGTATGTTTATTTATTTTTTCATTTACAAACGACATTCTTCGGTATCGCCTTATTATTTTCAATACTTATCAAGTTTTCCACCGAATTGGTAATAGGGAATTGGGTGAACGAAAAGCAAAGGGCTACAAAAGAAAATAGGATTTACTGAAAAGTGAATAATTCATGGAGAGACCTTGCAGGGTGTCTACAAGTCATAAAAGTCATGAAAGTCATGAAAAAGTCATGAATTTCAGCCAGTGGTCATGAAAGTCATAGGAGTCATGAAAAAGTCATGAATTTTTGTTTATGGTCGTGAGATTCTTGCAAAATTATTCATCATTCATTGAATAATGCAAAAAAATTACAGCGAATAAAAGTTGTTCAACAAATTAAGGAAAAATATCATGAAAATTGCTATGAAAACGTCATTAGAAAGTCATGAATTTTTGAATTGTAGGTTTAGTAGACACCCTGCCTTGGCATCGTGTCGAATAGTTCATTTTGAGTAAAAAGAGGTTCGAGAAAAATTCACGTTGCTTAAGAAGAGTTTGTAATCTTTATACAATGTACGTTTAAGGATTCTCGAAGAAAAACTCCCCTAATATATGAATGAAATGTGAAGTATCTTCTTATGCCTAGAACTTCTTGTAGAAGATGAAAAAGGAATAGATGTATGTTTTACTGTTGTGAGTTCGTTAGGATTTAGATTTACCGTAAAATACGATCAGTAACTTTTTTTTTTTTTTTTTACTTTTATTTCCATTTCTTTCTAAATCATTTATTACATATAAGTAGAAATTCTTTCACATATAATTGTGCGGTGAGGCAGTACTTACACTGTGTGTTTACCTGTCTGTTGACAAGATTCACAACAGTCTTATATATATATATATTTTCCTTTACATGAATCTTATTGTTCCTACTACAATTTTAGGTTTGCTACACTATAGGCAGTTTTTTTATCATAACATCGTTTAAGTAAAATAGGAGCTCACAGAGAGAGATACAGTCACTAGGCTTCAAGTCAGCCAGAGTTCTTATTTTGTGATTGTTTCGTAGAGTTCCGAAAAATTCACACTTCAATAGAACGTGGGTTACACCATCCATATTATTGATTTGGTAAAACAAGCATTGTGGACTGTCTGTAATCTTGAAGTGTTTCAAATACTGTCCAAAGTTACCGTGTCTTGTTAAGTCTTGAGTAATGAAACAGTTTGTGTACCAGTATTTGTTCATGTTATGTTGATATCGGGTATGACTTGGTATATTACTCTACTATCAGGGTCTACCATTGTTCTGGCGTGTTTATTGTTTCAGCATTTATTTTCGATTTCATTTCTTATTTGGGGATTGAAAAATTGTAAGACTTTAACACACATTCAAGCCCGGATAGTTCGACCAAAAGCTGCGATATTAAGGAAAGAATTTCTCGTCATAGGACTTGATTTATCTTGAAGCAATACGATCTTATCTTGTTAAAAATTACTTCCTCAAGTTAACTGTTTCTCCGTTTTTGTTTTGAGATTCTAGATTAATTCGGTATAAATTCTAAAACCTTGGATGTTACACGTTCAAAAATTCGAGATAAATCTAGTTCAAAAATTGCGTATAAATATGTTTTTTTTTTTTTCAATTTATTTTCAGATCATACAAGTAGAGCAAGAGTTACTCGAAACCCAAAGAAAAGGAGGTTTTCCTATGCATTTACCGCAAGATAGCAATAATGTCAAACTTGTCTCGTTACCCCAGTCCGTCAAAACTCCACCAGTAGGCATCACCCTCAATCCTTCCGATTATTACGTTCTTTAGTGAGTATCACTCAACTTTTTTCGTCATTGTAGGTACCTCCTGTTCGTCCACTGCTCGAAATTTTGAACGGTGATATATCAGATTTTTCAGATGGAGATGATGAAGAAGGAAAAATGGCAACTGTGGAGCGCAAGGTTTGTACAGAACTGTCCGTTATCCCCGTTTCCCTTGTATTCATATACCCGTATGCTAAGATTTGCTTTTTTCCGGAAATTAGAGAATGCATATTAGGCTCATTGGTATTTATCGACCTCACGCTTTCTCGGTCTCAACGTATTTGTATATTGGTGATTAGCTTCTTCTTTCGGTGGCTGGACACTGCATGGTAAATGAATACGGTCGATCGTATAAAATTCTCCCGGATGTTGATGATTTGAAGATTTTAGGTGGCCTTCGCTAATTTTTTCTATCGCACCGTTTTCGCGCTTTATATTTATTAGTAGTTTTAAGCCTAGTGATTAGCACCTGCGCGCAATTTCTGAAGGATTCTATACTAGACTCTAATTTAGGTGGCGGTTCATGTAATTGTGATCTGCCAGGAAGAAATGGATGATTGTGCATTTTGTTACTTGAGCCGCTACGTTGAAAAGTCGTTCATGACGCAACTAGTGATTGCATGTCAACGACGTTTCTCTGACGGCAGTTTAAATGCGCAATGGTCTCTTTCTATCTGTCAAGTCACCTATCTGTGGAAGAACTAACGTACTCTGTGACTGTGTCGGTGTTGTGTCTCTCGTCTCAAAATTTCGAATCGCTCTTTGTTATACTTTACGTAGATTCCGATCAAAGAGGAATTGGACGAAGCAGTGCCGCCTCACGAGCTACTCGACGTGTCCGTGACCAAGAGTAAGGCAGATTTAATTGCTCGCGGTGCGCTAGCTAATCGTCAGCTGCCAACTCCGTTGAATAAACGTTCGAGCTCGCTTTCGAATAGCAATTCGGTAGGTTTGGAATTACCGTCTACCAAAGGCAATCGTTCAGGAAGACATGATCATACAATAATATTTCGTGCAGGCGACTATCTTCGAATGACGAAACGATGGATAGTATTCTAACATTAAGATTTTGTTCTCTATCCGTTTTGTACCCCTCCCACCTCGCATCTCGTCACTATTTTTGCTCATAAACTCTTAAAATATCGGTACCTATATCAGATTGCAAACATTTGAAAGTTCACATCTGTTACTGGTGAAGAGGTTCGAAGCTTCTTGTCTTGATTCGTGCACGAAAAAGGTAATGAGCTCGTCACATTCGTTTCCGACTTTTTTGTCAAACTCGTATAATGCTTAGGATAATCACCATAACCGAGGAAAAGAATAGCGAGTATCAAAAGTTTGAAACAAGACTATCTTTTGTTCCGGTGTATTCTTTCTTAGTAAACCTAAGAAAATCGTGTAAATTACTGTCTGGTTTGGTGTAATTTGAAATCTATCTAAATATCTTAGTTACTATGAATAAGTGATAGTTTTGATCACTATCCCAAACCTTACTAGTATTTTAATGAATATTTATTCACGCAGGATTTGACACTAGACGGTAGTATTGATACTTCAGACGTCGATCTAACGGTATCCAAAGAAGAGGTAATAGATGATAGAAAATCGATATCGCAGAAACAGCAATCTCCGCAACATCAAATCTATCAAAAGCAACAAGTGCAACAAAAAAGTGGTAGTGCTCCAAATACCACCCCGTACCAACATTACCATCGCTCAATACCAAAACATTTAATACCAACTTATGCCCCAGTTCCTGCCAAACCTCAACTACAACAAACAAATCAGAACAACAGTAATAAATACCAAACGCCAAATCCATCACAGCATTCCTCGTTCAATCGAGGTAAGGGTATAAGATACTAATTGAGTGACTTAGTAAGTGTTTACGTAATTAACGCTTGATTCGTTTGTCGCGCCTCTCTCTCTCTTCGTCTGAATGTTTGTCTCGTCTTTTTCGATTCTGTATAATTTCGGTGGAGGATATCGGGAACGTTGTCGCTTCAACATCTTTAATCAGGTTTCCATATATTAGTATTCCTTCAATATTTTTTTCAGCAACGTGTTCTGGTCGCAACGTCTGCAATGTTCTACCATCGCTAGCTGAGCAATTGAAACAAGTGCTCGCGGAACGTGCGATCGGATATAATGGTAAATCGTCCACTGGTAACGTCGAATTGGACGAACCCAGTGTGATCGGTAACGAAGTAACATCGGACGATACAATTAATACGAAAAGTGAGTCTGTTTGTTGGGAGTTGGTGGAGGAGGTGCCGTACGAATTCAGGCTGTTTGTTTTAGATTAGCTTATTGTTGAATTTGTAGAAAACATGAAGAGAGCTGTGAATTATTGATTTGGTTTCTTTATTATGATTAAATCTTTTTCGTAGGCGGTGTGAACGCTCAATTTGTGTGGCAATCAGCTGTACAGAATTCACCTCAAGGATCGGTCTCGTCGGGTGGTAGTTTATCACCCGGACACGTGGGTGTTGACCTCAACATGTCTGGTTCGAATTTTGGCTCAACAGGTAAATATAGATCAAAGAAATTGAAGTCCATCGCTTAAAACACCAAGTAGAGCTTCCAGCCCCATCACTAAATCATTCGATCTGGAGATGCAGTTTTTCAGAGGTCCAATTTTATTATGTTAATTCTTGAACGTTTTTTTTCTCTCTCTTCTTCCGCAGACTCTAGCGATGTTTGGTGTCCATCACCTCAACCGCAAGATCCCAATTCTAGCTCTGAAAGGAAATCAAGTCCCAGTAGTTTGGCTACTGAATGGTCCAAAGATCAGGTACTTGATTTTCGTAAAATTATAGTTATTTATGGCATAAGCAAATAAATTGGCGTTCTCCTTGAGGGGGGAACCTTGGAAACTCGTTGAAACGCCTTTTGAGCCACGAATCCAATACGGCCTTTCATTCAGTAGTGGGTTACACCCGCTCTAAAATGAAATATCTATTTTGAAAAGGCGTTCAGACGCGGTGTTCGACGGGAAATTTTCTAATATTTTCAAGTCTATATTTTTTTCTATCATTCAATGAATTCACTCATTATCGAATTCTAACTCCAAACGATTTTTACCCAATGTAATGATCAATAGAGCGGAGCTGTAAAATTGAGAAAAAGTTTCTTCTGTAGTTCACCTATTCGAGAAAAATAAACAACAGGATAAAATTTTTAACGGGCTGTAGTTTTTTTATAATTATTTTACGTTCTACAAGGATTTTATAGATCGGCGAAGAGTTTGGCTCTGCTCGCACAATATATTACACTAAGGTAAATGTAAAAACGTCTTCTTCCAAGTGAAAACGTAGACATACTGAACAAGAGATGACGAGATGAAGGTCGAAACATGAGCAGGATTACTCTGTGTAATTTATTGTGCAAGCAGAGCCAAACTGTTCTCTCCTTTAAATATACTTTCCTCTGCACGAAAAAATTTCCTCTATTCTGTCAAGAATTATCATTATTTGAAATCTTTGACAGCCGTATTCTCAAACCAAAAATATAATTTTACAGTCTATTCCACGAGAGTTTGCCATTTTAGAGGATAGGCAACCCACGTCACTCACGCTTGTTTTACGTTACGGAATGCGAATGGAGTGCGGGTTCCCCGTGATTTATAATGGCAAACTCTCGTGGAATAGACTGTAAGTGCACTTGAGAGTTCCAGAAAGTCCCCAAAAAAACACTTAAGTAACCTCGCGAGGTTACTTAAGTGTTTTTTCGGTTCTTTGAGCAAACTTAAAATTATTTTGTTTGTTTGAGAATACGGCTGTAAAACAGTTTCAGTTTCAAATTGATCGAATATGTTGTCACCTTATGCTGACCTTTTTTTAATGGTGCAGGTTTGTCAATGGTTAATGAGCATCGGCCTAGAAAGCTATATCCTGAAGTTTCGTGCCGAGCAGATTGACGGAAGTGGTTTGTTAGCGCTGGAAAACAAAGATTTGGAATCATTAAGCTTGAGCAGTCGTGATAAAAATAGATTCAAGCGCAAAGTAAAATTACTACGTATAGAAATTGAAAAGGATAAACGCCAGTGTGAAAAAGAACGTAAAGAGAAAGAAAAACTGCAAAAAAAGGCCGAAAGATTGGCCGAAAAAGCCAGCCGGCGTAAGTGAATGACTACACAAATCGGTACCACCATATTCTTGATCGAGCATTTATACAGATTATTTCGTATTATATATTAATTTACTTTATCTTCATTATGAATAAAAGCGAACGATTTTTATTTATTATTTTTTTTTTTTCCTTTCCTTACCTTAAGACTGATGTTTTAACATTTTCACTTCTTTCTCCCTTGGGTTTTTATTTCATCATTTTATTTTGTTTTCATTTATATTTTTCTATATAACCTTGAAAGGGTAAAACTGTTCGTACTTCTCTAGTCATGATTATCAAATTTGTATTGTATATTTTTATTATATTACTTCCATCATAATCATAATTATTTTGTACAAATTTAACAAAAATTCTTGTGATTGTATTTTAAAACGATGCTCGATAAGAAATAAGAACGTTAAAAACGTTTGAAATATTATGTTTTCCACTATTTATTTGTTCATTTTTAAAAAATTTTTGTTCGTTTTATACTTTCTTTTTCAATTTTTGTTTGTTTTTTTTTCTTCATTCAGTGCTTCAACTATCGGATATAATTATTTTCATATCGTAGTACATTTAACGTGTGGTATTTTAGTAAACGCAATATTTCTTCTCTTTTTTGTCTTGATACAATAAAATCTTATGTCTACATTCGTAAATCATTGTAGGCTTATAATTACTGATTGCTGGTAACATACATCCATAATTTGGCTTTCTCTTTCAGTTTTTTTAGTCAATTCTATTTGAAAAATTGTCACAATTATTCTATGAGAGTAGATCAATTCCTCAGTGACTTTAGAGTCATTTATGCCTAAATCTTAATTATATTACTTCGCGCATATTAAGGATTAGTTTGCGTATATCAAAAGTGGTAGACTCATAACCTGTGTTGATCCTTTTAAATATTTTAACTGCGCGAAATGAAACAAATATAAACTGCAACCGTCAACCAGACAAATAAATTTTATTGTGAAGAATAAAGTCTTTGAGAAAAAGGAAAACAGGAAATCATTTGACTATGAGTTATGCGTAACGCCGCAGACTGTGTTGGGCTCGGGAAAACCTCTTCATACTTTTGAACTTTTTTTTTGTAATACTATTGCCAATATTGATATCATGTGTTGGAAATTTTTTACTATACAGTCGAAAGTATGTATAAAATTAGCTTTTGAAAAGGAAGAAATGAACATATTACCTTTTCAATTCTGGAGATAAAAAGGTGTAATGTCCATTTTCTCCTTTTAAAAAGCATATTTTACACATACAGGCTGCTGACACACTCACACAAACACACATTCACATCGTGTAAACAAGTATTATTGATGTGCCAGGTACCTGTGAGATACCCTCTCGGATCCACTAGGTCACTCCCTCTTTTGAATTACTCAACCAATGAGCAAGAAAGGACAGGTAAAGTTTGCACACGTCACATTGCATTCAAACGAGTGCATATAGTTTGCTCAATCCTTTCAACCAGTTTAGTATGTTTGGCGCAGTTGTCGAAAGTGGATGCCATACTTTTTCCGTGCTCACATTTATATGAGGGGGTTTTTTGGAATCATTTTTTGCATGTTTCGTATGTGTACTGGTACATTTTTGTTGCGGGATACTAACGGTAATATTTCAATTGAAATGTGTATTTTCCTTCAGCCGGAATTAATTTTAGGGGTTGGTATACCGCCGTCTTTCCAGCCTTTTGAATTTTGATAAAATATTTTTTCATTTCAAATACAAATTTACATTGAAACCATCGTCATTTCGTAGCGACTATTCTATTCTGAAACACTGGAAAAAGAAGCCGTTGACCCCGGATTTGTAATAGTTGAACGACGTAACAAATTTTCAACGGGGAAAAAAAATCAAGAAGGAAAGTTCTAAAACGTTATTTAATGTAAAAAAAAACGGGAAAATAAATTCTCGCCGACATTTTAATATTGTTTGAGCTGGATAAAAAAAATTCACACAAGAATCGGGGGACCGGAAAATAAGAACAAAAGAACGGTACATAAAAAAAATATCATTGCATTAGTCAGGCTTTTTTAGCTTTAGCTGGGCGTCCACGCTTCAATTTTTGGCCTAGTGGAATGCACTTTGCCTCTTATGGCACTTGCACCAATTTCAATTTAATCTTCATCCCGATGATTGAGTGCTTGTAGGAACGGACAAGTACAAGATATTGTGTCGTCAGACCTCATTTCGATTTTCCACAATGTGCACCACGATTTGTACTCGTCGAAGCTCTTCCATTTACCCTGTTTGCGCTCAATGGAAGCGAGATATTTGGCTGACATTACTTTCTTAGAGGTTGCGGACGCCGTAAAGTACTACGTACAAACATCGGTTGCTCTTAGAAGGACTGACGCATTTTGAAGTGCCCAATGGTAGGCTTTCGTCCACACAGCCAACGATATACAAGGAGTATCAGCAAACAGCACACAGTTGACGGACCCTGGGACCTTCCGTTTTGATCACTTTTTCATCAAATCAGAAATACCGCTAACAAACTGACCAACAGGGAGCCGTTCGCGGAGGGTATGCTCCCGCTTGATGACAGCTTTAGTCGACTCGATCCCATTGTTTATTGACGGGTGATTGGAAGCTGTTCCTTCATACCAGTTGCAGTGGCGTTGTAACCATTCTGATTCGAAGTAATTAATGAAGTCGAGGATTTGAGGGTCGGTTTTTTTACGCCATTTCTGGAAAAATAGTGTTGAGGCTTGAGCGAACGTTTTTCCATTCGGACAAATCTGCAACGTGTCGATATCTTCTCGAATATGTCCTTCTGCGCCATTTTTTGTCAGACATCTCAGACGCGGAGTAAAATTCTGCACCGCGTGAAAATAACATTCTAGATGAACTACGAGTTTGCCAAATACAGCGCGGTAAATTGCGTCACTGCCATCAGCTAGTAAAAGAAGTTAAAGTCATACGCATATAATTTCCTATGGTAAAGAAAAATTTTCTTGTTCAGTAGCCTACATATGACGTGTCCGCGTCACCCGCCATTCAATCTTGAAAAGTCGTGATCTCAGAATTATTTCCCGTACTGGAGTTTCCTGTTCAAAAACCCTTTCGATGACGTGCATTTTATTAACCCCCAACAAATTAAGGATGAAACTAACAAAATGCTTCTCAAATTCCCAATCTCCATCTTAAAAGAGAAACAACGACAAAATACCGCATAGAATGGATGGCGTTACCGCTTCACCATGAGATCACGCAACTGCTCCACAATGAATCAGAATCAGAACTTTCTTTATATTCTTGATATCAACGTCTTGGGCAAAGAATTTCTGGTTTTGGAACCTTCATTTCACCCTTGAACGCGAGCAAACTATTCTTTCTGGGGGAGACACCTTATTATTCTTTTCTGGACCACTCTGAAATCTTGGCGCACACAGAATTATTAATATTATGTAAATATTGTAAATGAAAAATCTTTATATTGTTGAGAATTTTGAGATCGTAAAAGAATTAATAGGTGGTTTGAATATTTTGATTTTTCAAGTACCATGGGAGCTTTGACTATGTAGGTATGGACTAGTACTCCTCCATAAACGCAATATAAAATCCTTGTCCAGGAATGAAGGCGTTTTTTACAGGCAACTTGATGTACACCGCGACCACATTTACGTTCTCGTTATAAACTATACATGTTGACTGTATAGATATACGTTTTGCTGGTATGCGGTTAAGGACTATTTTCAAAGGTAGTACGAAATAAATAATAATTATTACATTTTACGTTGAATACTATTTTTTGAGAATCGAGTTGATTTCCTTCGTGCTGTCAATGATGTTTTCCTTTGTAGTGAATATTTCGACAATTTAAGATTCTAAATATATAAATATCTGATTTTTTAATTAAATCTTGTTCCAATTATTTACATAATGATCTTTGCTCCCCATGTAGGAGAGCGGATCAGGCCTGACAAGTGCACGAACGAAAAACGCGAACGAATCCCCACTGGCGAGTTTATTTTATGTAACCGCGATGGGGCGACCGCGTCGGTTTACTGCCATACTGCGAGTAAGAGTGATGCCGCGGGACTTGATAGTTATTTACGCTACAAGGGTTAGAAACAAGCAATTTCTTGATGAGTTTGACGTTAGCGACCTGAGCGAAGCGAGGGTTGATAAGTCATACGAATCAAGCGAAATTAAGATCAAAAAGTAGACGACAAATGCGATCACAAGATAGATGATAGTTTGTAAATATTCCCTAGGTGCGAAATGACAACAGAAAAAACTCCCTTGTAGCAAAACGAACATACGTTTACACACAGTCGCATCAGTTCATGCGTTACGTTTGATATGACTCGTTTTTTACCTCTATTAAGAGGGCGCTATGAGGCACTTTTTGATCGTAAATGAAGAAAAAATATTTTCGTACTTCTTGGACTTGATGTAAAATTTTTCATTTTCAATTCTCGGACTTCGAAATGATTTTCATACTTGTTGGACTTGGAATTATTTTTCAATTCTTGAACTTAGAAATATTTTCAACTGTTGGACTTAGAATTATTTTCAACTGTTGGACTTGTAAAAGAATTATTTTTCAATTCTTGGACTTAGAAATATTTTCAACTGTTGGACTTGGAATTATTTTCAACTGTTGGACTTCGAAATATTTCCATACTTCTTGGACTTGATGTAAAATTTTTCATTTTCAATCCTGGGACTTCAAAATATTTTCAACTGTTAAACTTGGAAATATTTTCAACTGTTGGACTAGGAATTTTTTAATTGTTGGACTTTGAAATATTTTCATACTTCTTGGACTTTGCAATATTTTCAACTGTGGGAGACAATCAAAAATAAAAAATTTTACATCAAGTCCAAGAAGTATGAAAATATTTCAAAGTCCCACAATCTAAAAATAATTACAAGTCCCGACAGTTGAAAATAATTCGAAGTCCAAGAATTGAAAAATAATTCCAAGTCCAACAAGTATGAAAATTATTTCAAAGTCCGAGAATTGAAAATGAAAAATTTTACAAGTCCAAGAAGTACGAAAATATTTCAAAGTCCCGCGGCATCACTCTTACTCGCAGTATGGCAGTAAACCGACGCGGTCGCCCCATCTCGGTTACATTTAAACTCGCCAGTGGGGGTTCGTTCGTGCACTTGTCAGGCCCGCTCCGCTCTCGTAACTACAGAGCCCTAGTTCCACGGTAATCATAATTCAAGCTTCACTCTATTCGGGCCCAACAGCGCTAGCTTCGCTGATAACGCAACCGGGTACATAAGGGGTCCGCTACAATGAAACAAAGTTGGCAACGAGCAACGCGCAACGAGCAATTTTGAAACGGTAGTGGTGTGTAAAAAACAAGCAACCGAATCAAACTAATTTGTTTTGGTTGCCCGTTGCTCGTTCACGTTGCTCAGTTTGTTTCATTGTAGCGGACCCCTAATAGACATTGCGGGTAGTAACTGTTTTCATAAAATTTCAATGTATTTCAAAACTGATAATTTCATTTGAAAGGAAATTTTATGATCAGCAAATTTAGTTCTTTCAATTTTTTCAAAAAATTGCTTCTTTCCAAAGATATTTCAAATTGAAATTACATTGAGACAAATGCAATTTTTTTCTTCACCCCGGTTCCATTTTCGCGACTACAGCGAACCTAGCGGTTGTAGGGCCCGAATCCGCATATAAAACGATCTGTAGTGACGCTGTTGTTGATGTTGAGAAGGTGATAATGGCGTTTTTCACCATAAGACAGCACGTCAATAAAGTCAACTGTACCTTCTCAAAATATCATTTTTTCTGAAAAATGTACGGAACAAAAATTGCAGTCCTCTTAATTTCCCGTCGAGTGAATATAATTTCAAGTATTTCGGATGAATTTTTCCAAGATCATCATCTAGTGATGGGCGGTTATCGGTTATTAACCGATTAATCGGTTTATTCTTGGGTAAAATCAGACCGAAAAACCGATTCATTTGTGATTAACAGTTGACCTGAAAAACCGGTTAATAAGAGCGCATAAACCGATTAACCGCCAAAATTTAAAATTTTTCAACAATTGTGTATTTCAATTGATAATTTGACAATTTTGAAGAACTAGGCTGAGGGAATTATAGATTATCAATTAAGATATTTCTCAATCATCAACACATGAGAGATCTTGCTTCTCTTCTTTTTTTAATTTTTGCGATTTTGAGGGCAAAAAAGTGGAAAACATTGGCGCTCCTAGCGGAATTTTTTGAAATTCCAGTTAACCGGTTTATTTGAAGGTTTTCAACCGATTAACCGGTTACAATGATTTCCAATAAACCGTTTAACCGGTATATTGAAATAACCGATAACCGCCCATAACGGCACTCCCCCCATAACTATCATCGCCTGTCCTTTTCGCGAAGCTTCCGCAAATGACCGTCACAGAAAATGTAAAGAGCGCCTCCTTCTATTCTATTCGCGAATATAATCGTATTATGATGATTGTAGTTTTTTGGTACAAAGTTGTTGTTTATTTTCTATTTCTATTGTAGCTAATAATCACGTACATCCAATGGCTTTATTCTTGGAGATAGAAAACATACTCGCTCATAAAATTGTCAATGATAGCATGATGTTTCTCGTGAAGTGGAAGAACTGTAATCCAGAATTTAGCGTTTGGATGTCAATGAGGAAGATTCCTTCCGCCAAACTTATCTACGAATATTGTCTAAAGAATGATGTAACGATTATACCAGTACCTGATGCTAGGAAACGTGCTGAAGAAATGTTCAATATGCTAGCTTTTGCATCTGACGATGTTCTAAACAGAATTTGTGAACAGTTTGCGTCGACCCTCAAGGACGAGATTCGCTTACCTGTGTCTAATCGTGAAGAACTTCTAGGTAAAATTTCACATATCATTGATGACGACCAAATTCAAGTGAACCGAAAACTTTTGCGAGAGTTGAGGGATCAAGTGCTTATTGAAAGAGTAATTGAGAGGCGAAGCGAACAGCTGAAGAAGCTCCAAGAACAAGAATGGTGGATTAACAGCCTTTCGGACAATATCGAAGCTATCAAGCTCTCAAATAATCGAAATCTTGAAGTATTACCAGATTATTTGAAGTACATTAATAATTATATTTCCGGTACCAATATAGTCATTCCGGAAATTTCAGAATCTGATCGAGATTTCGCTTGTACCGGAGCGCACAAAATCTGTTCCAAAAAGTGCAGTTGTATAGGACTATTTTCAGGAAAAGCGTCTTATAAAAATGATAAAATTGTTTCGTCAAGAAACGAAGTTGTTCACGAGTGCAATAGATTATGTTCGTGTGGACCTTTTTGTGGTAATCGTGTCGTACAAAACGGTTGCAAGATTAAAATTGAGATATTTCGTAGCGCCACAGGAAGTGGATGGGCTGTACGAACTTTGGAATTCTTACCGAAAGGCACTTTTGTCGGAAAATACGTCGGTTATCTTATCTCCTGGGAGGATGGAGAACTTCTATCAAACTCTCAGATAGAGGGACAATATCTATTTGATATTGATTACTGGAAGGATGAAAATAATGGACATTCAAAGTACACGGTTGACGCATACGAGTACGGAAATTTTACTAGATTCATTAACCACAGTTGTTCTCCCAATCTTACTGTTTATCGAGTATGGATCAATTGTTTGGACCCACATTTGCATGAGATCGCATTTTTCACCACAAGGAATATACAAGAAGGCGAAGAATTAACATTTAGTTATCGTAAAATACTAGAAGAGTGTAAATGCGGTAGTAATAGGTGCGTTCCCAAAGCTAAAAAGTTGAAAGTATCTTAAGACTGTTGTATTTTTTTCATTACGTTTGCTCTTTTTGTTCTTGACATTGTCATTATTAAGAACGTTATAAATACCTCAAACACGAAGGTGGAATTTTTTAAATTGTTTCCCGTTCATCAAGTAGTAAATCAAATACGTTACGATAATATTTATTTGACAAAGTCTATAATTCAGCGAATTTGGAGACCGAGTCAATACAATTAAATTGCTACTACATTCTTTAGCAAGCTGAAACAAAGCTCGAAATGATTCGGCGACTATATAACCTTGACCGATGACGCACGATTTGACGAACGAAAATCCGCTTGTAACTATAAAACCGCAAATTTCTCTGGAACAATATTTCCTCAGCTTGGTCACTTTAGGGGGGATCCATCGATCACGCACTTGATGCAGATACGCTCGTACTTCGCTTTCTGTGGGAGTTTTTACACGTTTCGTAATTTTCAACGGTAATCCTGCTTTTATTCGTATTTTCTTTTCTTTAATACGTCTTCTCCGTAGGCGCTTCATTTCTTTAATGTGTTGCAATCGAAGAAGTTTACGATCTTCTTTAAAAGTATCAGGATGAAGTGTCTCGCTTGGACCAGGGAAGCACTTGTCCTGCTTACGTTGTCCTATGTCCGACGCAGTCGGCATACAAATATGGGAAAATGGAGCAAGATTTCCTCTGCCTAACATTGTTAAAGTGACGGGTATTAAAGAATTCGACGGTAACAAGGAAAAGGCGCTGACCGAGTTTTGATGTTTGATATTTTCTATTTTTTCTTGTAATTGTCGTAAGCAATGTCGATTTCGAAATACAAAAAAAGATCCATCAGACGTCGAAGAACACCATTCTTGAACTAAGAGTCTCCAGTCATGATAGAACGGAGTTGGTATACCAAATTTCAAATAATTCACTCTTTTCTTGGCCGGTTTTCTACAAACAGAATTTTTAATTGATAGTTGTAGCAAAACATTGGGAACGTAATGAGAAAATGAGAAACTAACGAGTAAAGCAATTCATTTCTATTGAATCCTAACGCCAAAAACATACCAGATTCATGAACATCATCACGACACACTTCAAAATATTGAGCTCCAAGTTCTCAACTAAAGGTGACGACGAAAATATAACGAGGAAAATGATATGAAAGAAGTTTTAGTCAAATACTTTCGACTTTCACTCACTTGAAATAGATATCTTCACAACGTGATTTTAGGTCAACGTAGTAATTTTTCCCCGCCTTCGAATCGGGAGACATGTTAGGCGCTTGTTGACTCTCGAAATCGATGGTGCGCGTTTCACGAAGAGCTCCAGTTCGGCCACCGCATAATATCAACGACTGCCAGATCGGCATTGCCCAGTTAGCTGGTATTATAATATCCCAGCCACTACCGTAATCTAAACCACAAAATTCGAGTAAAATTCAAAATAGGATTCTTCGAACTCAAAATCTGGCGAACTCACTTGATTTCCCACTACCGTTGTTCACTCCTGGCTTCTGTACCAGTAAAACGGGTATCACACTATTGATAGTTTTAAGCAACTGTTCATCGAAACCAGGAATCAGAAATTCGTTCCTCAGCGCATTCAGTTTGGCTGTGGTATGTTTTCGAGCGCTGACCTCGTCCCGTACTTCGGCTTCCCAGATAGCGTTATGAACAAGGGAAGCGGGGACTGTCAGACAGTGATTACAATCTGCAAATTCAAAATCGATTGTCACTAATGTTGCTCAACAAGTGTTCTGTCTGCTCTAAAAAAAAAACATTTATAGTACCTTCATTTTCAAGCATTGCTTTAGATCTCTTTCGTTTCAAAAATAATCTAGGATCGACTATATTGCACCCTAATATAGAATGTGCTGGAAACAAGAACGGTTGACGATGTATTTGTAGTAATTTCAGAGAAGTGTCGCTTTCGAACGTTTCACCTCTAAACTTGACCCACCAACTATCATCGGACCAATTCAACAATGTACGGTCGTACGTTTCAGCCGCATGCAAAGCTTTTGTCAGGACAACGTTCGATAATGGTCCTGTTAACCGAAATCTATTTATTCTATCTTTAAGCAGCACCATAGAGGTACACTCAGCAGTGTTGATGAAGGTAGGAATATTCGTTTCTACTTCCATTCTACTCAAACCGAATATTTCAATGAACTCTTGAACGATTTCGTCGTGAATAGAAGGATGATACCACAACCATAAAGTGCGCTCACGTGATTCATTAGTAGAAGGTTTCCATATGAAATCAACGTTTCCGATCACATTATAAGGATAATTATTGGCATGGAATAGTGCGATATTGCCCTCGCGATTGCCGCCAAGCCAACATTTCGCTCCGATACTTAACCCACAGTCAGGATTGGTAATCTTTTTGAAATTATCGGTTAAAGTGTTCAAAAAACCTCGTAATTCCACGCAACAGTAATAGGAAATATCCTTGAATGAACAGAGAAAGACAAAATTTCAATAAAAATTACTTTTACAAATTGAAAGTTTCTTCCGCGGTACTCACTTGTATAAGACAATGATCCTTGATAGCTCGATAGGCTGCTTTAAACGTCTTTTCATAGGAACTTTCGGCAATTCTATAATTCCATTTCGTGCACATACGATAACGTTTAGCATGCCATATATGAGTTTCTAACCAAGTTTTCGTTTGTTGGCGTTTATTGTACTCCGAGAGGAGCAATTTTGATCGTTTCCGATGATATTTCCTCACCTTTTTCGTTTTCTTCAGAGCTCCATTCTTGACAAGCTTCGACGAAAAAAATTATCAATAGACCCAGCAAGAATAAATGATACTATCAAGAAATATAAATTCAAAAGTACTTGTTTTTTGTGAGACGCCCTCAAATTACGAGGAACTCGTTTGATAGAGTGGCTCATCGCTCGTCTCCTCATATGTTTTGGTAAACGTTGGAAAACCGTAGTTATTTTATTACTTTCACCTGTGAATAAACGATAAAAATCATATTGAAATACTTTTAAGATGTCTTAACTTAATCTTAAACAACCAGACGTTTACCGATATAATTTGTTAGGGCACTTAATTCTTTCAATCTGGAAACGATGAATGCTTCAGCATTCAAGTAATCCGGAATTTTTCTCCCATGTTCCGCTTCCATTGTCGTAGCGGGTCTCACGTGATGCGGCAAAGCTCTAATTATGTCCAGCACAGTACGAACTTATACTTCAACTTTCGGGCGATCGGACCCACTATTAACTTGTCAAGTGCACAATATAACTAGAGCACTAGAACGATACGGCACTTCCAACGATAAATACAAATGAAGACATACGCCATTTTCTAATTTTCTATCGTTCAAAAAACCCTCCAAGGTACAACCTTAGACCATACAACAGATAGACCGAGTATCGGCCATATAAGCGTGTACAACGCGTTGAACGGAAGACATGATAAGAAAAATAATAAGGGGGATCGGACCTCAATGAAGGCAACGCGGGTGAACGCGCGGAGCAGTGAAACGCACCGTACACCCGCGCCGCTAATCAAATTATTTTGTAAACAAGGTCCAGTCCCCCTTATTTTCTTATGTGTATTCTTATCATGTTCACTGTTCAAAGATTCATTACTATGCTCGGTCTATCTGTTGTATGGTCTAAGGGTACAACCCATCACGCGTAGCATTACACTACAGAGCGGCAGATTTTGGGTGTTTTCGTTGATCCGCAATAATAATATGCGACACGCGATGTACCTTGGATAGGTGGAGACAAAGTCATATATATTACTAACGTAACAAGTTGTGCATCTTCCTATATACGCAATGAATACAAAAAAATGTAACAAAATTTATCACTATAGGCGCGCAGCGTCGCGTTGCTTATGCTCTTATGGGAGAAATACACGTAAAAAGTATGTTTAGAAACTGCGTGTTATCTTCAAAAATCGATCGACACCTACCTATTTTTTCTTTTGAATATTAAAGACGAGGCTTCCAGCTTTTTTTTAAGCCATACATGAATATAAACGGTTCATTACAATTTTAGAAATTAAAATTTGAAAATACGTTTTCTCCATCGTCAGCCAGCTATTTCCAAAAAACTCGTGAGCAATGCTACGCCAGCGCTCAACATTCATGTTCCGTGGCAACAACATGAAACTGCGCGAGTTACTCAACTTGGTGTTCTATACAACTTTGGGTGGAGAGTTCCTGCACGATAGAAAATGGCGTATGTCTTCACTCCCATTGTTCTATAATTGAGGAGTTATCTGTCAAAAGGGCGTCTGTCGGGCGGACGCCCTTTTTTGGAAATTTGTAATTTTTGAATTCCTTATGATTCAAACTATTATATTCCAACTTCAAAACATCTTATTTGAACCCCCATATCTGCTAAAATACGGAAATAAATGTACATCATGAAGTGGAACTCAAAGAATATTGAAAAATAGGTATAAACAAACCAGAGCTTCAGAACAATATATTATATTAGAACTTGCTAATCCAACATCTACATCATTATAATATTAATGAGGAAGATGTGAGAATGAAGGAGATGGGTCAGGTATTAGGTAAAAATACTCAAGAATTATACACGCAGACGAAGATTTAAATACGAGGCGGGTGGCAATATTCCACTGATAAACTTTGATGAAGTAGGAACAAAGATCGCGAACTTTGTTCAACTGCCGTTTGTATAGGTACTTATTCAGTTATGGAAATGCGTGCGTACTTTGTTGAAGTTTTGTTAGTCAAATCGCCGCGCAGGATTATATGTATTTTTTAAAAATATTCTCAAAAAGAAGTAAACTAGACAATAATGAAGGAGCTGTTCGAAGTTCAAACTTCAAACAGCGTAACGCGTTCAAAGACTGATAACAAAAACATGATGGCCGCCCAAAGCAAAAATTTTCTAAATTTCCTCATTTCGATTAAAAGGGCGTCCGAGGTACTCTACTTTCTAACCTTTTTAAATAAATATTACTCATTTTACAAAGAAGATAATTGAGCGTTATATTCATAGAGAAAAACTGAACAGATTTCAAAGAATAACTTTTTTACAATAAATCACTCCATCAAAAGTTATTTCATATTGAAACTTCAAAACGTTTTTTTCAATCAATGTTTTGACCGAAGGACGCCCTTTTGACAGATAACTCCTCAATTCATTCGGTCACCAGTCACCACAAATTTAAATCTTTTGTTCGAAGAAACTTAGTTAAAATCACTAAAGAGCGTGACGTCTGTTTTGAGTCTGGGTGACACATTGGCAAGCTCAAGCAATTTAGAAAATTCTTACCAGCGAATGACATTAAAAATTTGACACGCTCTTTGATTGTCTTCGACCTTAAAAATCTCATGAAATGGATTCTCAAAAAATTTTTATATTTTCAAGAATCCTTATAGAAATTAAATGATGAAATGAGGAAGAAAAAAAAAGGTACAGTTTAAGAACTATACTTTCTCTCTAATACTCTACCAAGATTCCTTCCAAGTTCTCATTCTTTCCCTCGAGTTGTATTCCAAAGTCTTTCGACTTCATCTCATATTCTGAAGTAGCCCTACAAAAACACATGTATTTCTTAATCCTTCCCACTCAGCTTTCTCTCCATTCCCTTTGGGAAATATTTGTATACCGGGGGACACCGAAAATGTTTCCAAGACCATCGCATCTCGGACTCATCAAGGTTCGAATAAGAATTACATGGAATTTTCTCTTGCAAGAACAACGTTAAATAGAGGATATAGATGTTTTTCCCTCAAAGAACTCAAAACTCTTAAGATTGAGATAGGACTGAAGGAATGTCATATTTCATTAAATTTATAGGCTGGTTTACAATTGCGTGACGACCTCCTCCCCCCTTTCTTAGCCTAACATACGCGTATAAAGCCTGATCACTTAGCCAATTACCTTGTGAGAGAAAGTATGAAATTCAAATGTTTACAAGTCCCTAAAATAGGATCAAGGTCGCGCATGACATAATTAGCTCGCGACATCATTTTCGTCCCGCAATTTCAGCATACAAATTTCAGATAGACTACCAGACTTCAGACTTATCCATATCCAAATATTTCAATTTTATTCATTCTATAACCTTCTCCACCATCAAAAAATTCGCGTGAAAATAGTCAAAAGATCTGTTGATTCATTCCCCGCCTCCCTTCGTAAAAAGTGTCGATGTATCAGGTAAGATAATTTCTTTCCTAATATACTGATCTAGTTTACCTAATCGCACCTCATTCTCTTTAACAAAAATTCTTATTTTTGGAAACACTCTTTCATCATTTTATTTTCATCTCCAACCTCTAAATAAGACCCAAAAAACTTGAGTTGTTTACTTTTTCCCAAAGAATTGCTGTCTTTTGTTTTTTCCTCCCTCTCCCTCCCTCCTCTTTCTCACTCATCTCTTTTCACGTGAATCTGGGAGATAATGTATTACAATAAATTATTTTAGTCTATAGGGCTTTTCCATGTCGGCGCATTGCATATGTATTCTCCTACGTGTTATCAAAATGGTAGTATTTCTAACATTGCTCTTATGGCAAACTACTCCACAATGAAAATGAGTATGCAATCCAGCAACACCCATGAGAGCAATGTTAGAAATACTACCATTTTGAAAATACGTAGGAGAATACCTATGCAATGCGCCGACATGGAAAAGCCCTATAGAACACCAAGTCGTTGTGTCGCAGTTTCATGTTGTTGCCACAGAACATGAATGTTGAGCGCTGACGTAGCATTGCTCACGAGGTTTTTGGAAATAACTGGCTACCGATGGAGGTAGGTATCGATCAATTTTTGGAGATAACACGCAGTTTCTAAACATACTTTTTATGTGTATTTCTCCCATAAGAGCATAAGCAATGCGACGCTGCGCACTATAGTGATAAATTTTGTTACATTTTTTTGTATTAATTGCGTATACACAACTTGTTACGTTAGTAATATATATGACTTTGATTTCTAACATTGCTCTTACGGCAAACTACTCCACAATGAAAATGAATATGCAATCCAGCAACACCCATAAAAGCAATGTTAGAAATACTACCATTTGTGTAATTTCTATTTAATAAACAGATTCCTCTAATAAATTAATACCGCCAAATTAATTAATTTTATCTAATTTTTAATATAAAAATTTTATCATTTAATAATATTTTAGGGTATCTAATCCTTTATTTTAAAATCATACGTAGGAGACTTTGACTATATAGTACTTTGTATGGACTGATACAACAAACGCGTTCAGTGGAGCAGGTATCGTGCGGCAAGGGAGGTAACTCCTAGTATAAAAGTAAGGAGGATTGCATCCAGCGTTGACGGCAAAACCATAGCCCCTCGACGAATTGCGGTACGTTGTGAATGCAACCTGCTCAACAATTATCCCTGAGCAAGTGTATTCCCTCTTCCTCCCTTCCGCACATATCGGCTTCATTCTACCCACCCGCAGATGCCTTGTCAAGTCAGTCCATACGAAGTACTATTGAGTCAAAGGTAGGAGAATACGTATGCAATGTGCCGACATGGAAAAGCCCTATAAGCTATAAGCCTTTCACACTTTGGGTTCTTAATGCGGATAGTATAAGCGTTTACCTGATTTGTTATCAAACTCCTAGTCTGTCGCCATACAATAAAATGGAAGAATAAAATAAATTGTTTCAGTCGGACTATATTGTTGATCAAGGCGAATAATAATTAACAATAATTTCTTGTGAAGACGAAAAAGGCGGTTAAAAAGAAAACATTAAATTTTATTCTCTGCCCTCACGGTCATGCAGCTGTTGCTGTGTCGTCATGCCGTGACACTCGGGGGCACAAAAATTTTTTTTTTTTTTTTTTTTTTTTTTTTTTATGATTATAGAATGTGAATGTAAACACAGCAATGTGCTGAGAATTAGTTCTATTAAATAAATAATGCAATATTATGATAAATGGTAACTAATAACTTACTATGAATAATTATGAAATAGTTATGGTAGATAACCAGGAGAACTAAATGAGTAAGTATTATGCTTCTTCATTGATTGGTTTCTTCATTGTCCAAAATAATAATGTTTTCGATGTCGTCTGGAATGATTATGTTTTCGATGCTGTCTGGAGGTGACACCTAAGTCGGACTTGAATTTGTATTTGCTATTTCCATCGGGTAAAGGCTTTCCATCGGACGCTGAAGTATTTGATTGTTAGCCGTACGGACGAAAGCCGAACGGAATTGACCATCCTTACTCTCGTATAATTTGACGATTTTCGCCAAGTGCCATTTAGCTCGTGGTTGATTTGGTTCTTCCAATAGAACCACATCACCGATTCGAGGAGCGAGGTTCGTTGTTCTTGCCTTGAAGTGTTTTTGATCGTACGTATGGCGTTCTCGTAAAGTTTGCAGGTACATCGTTGACCATATTTGCCAGTATTCATTAATTATTTCATTTGCTTGTCGGGATAGAGCGGCTATTTCTTTCTGAGACATCGAATCTGGGTTTGGAAGTGATGGTTCATCAATTGGGACACGATACCTTGAACGCAAGAAATCAGCTGGTGACAAAGGGCGGAAATTGTTATCTTCATCAACGTAAGTAATTGGTCTTGAGTTGATTGTTGCTTCTATTTCGAGCAGAATTGTCTGGAAAAGTGTTGATTGCAGTGATCGTCCCTGTAGAGTACGGTAGAGACATTGTTTAACTGGACTTACCAGGCGTTCATAGACACCTGCTGCCCAGCTTGCACCAGGAGAGATCCGTTCCCAAGTAATTTCATAGACCGTATTCGTTCGTATGACTTCCTCGATTAAAATGAACTGTGCAGCATTGTCTGAATAATAAAACGTTGGTGAAGTTTGTCTTGCCCAAAATCGACGTAAGGCGAGGTAGATGTCGCGTGTTTGTAGAGAATCCAGATATTCCAGTATTATAGCGCGTGTAACAAGACATACTACCAGTAATATCCATTTTTTGTGACCATCCACAAATAAATGACCAAGTGTATCGATTGCAGCTTTCGCGAAAGGTACTTCGGTTGGTGTAAGACGAACAGGAGGCAGTTCAGAATCTGATTGTTGTTTGTATGGTCGTGCTGTGTGACGAGAACATGGAGCGCAACTTTTTAAGGTATTAAATACGGATCGTCGGCCATCTATGATCCAATACATTCGACGGATTGCTGTCAGCGTGTGGTTGGTCCCAACATGGAAGTTTGCCTCATGATAGTGTAGTATAATTAAACGAACAAAATGACTCTGTGTGGCCTTCGGAAGCAATATAGGTTCCTTTTCGTATTCGGACAATGGTGCGTGTTTAAATCTTCCTTTACAACGTATGATACCGTTTTCATCGATTTTCAAATTCAATTTTCTGACAAGATCATTTGATTTTTCGTTTTGCAGGTCGTGAAAGATTTCGTGAAAAACCGATTTTTGGACAGTTCGTATCCACCATTGGATTGTTTTTGTTTTTATGTTCTCATTCGTGAGTCCCATTTTTCGCTTAAACGTTGGCGATTTGAAACTGATGAAACGAATCAATATTTCCGTAGTGCGAACCAGTTTTGAGAAAGAAGAAAAATCGGTTAGTGTGATATTGAGTAGAGTTATTGTTGGCTCAGTTTTTATATGGAGAACATCGATGCTTTGTGAGTTTGTTAGTTCCAGGTTGGATTCAAAGGCGTTAATATCGATAGGATTGAATGGCGGCCACTGATTTGAATGTAACTGAAGAAAATGAGGACCAGTAAACCATGGTGATTGTTTAAGTTCGGCAAGTGTGGAGCCTCTTGATGCTACGTCCGCAATATTCAATTCTGACGGTACATAACGACAGATGAGGTCAGGAACGGTTCGAATTTCCTGTAGGCGATTTTCTTCAAAATGGGAGAAAATTTTGGAACTATAGATTCGTGCGAGGGTGCATTTCGAATCACACCAAAGTATTGATTTATTCGGTAATGGCATTCTGAATTCTTTAATGATGAAAGCGATTGCTCGGGCGGCAAGTGACGCTGCTAGTAATTCTAATTTGGGAATTGTGAGTTTCCGACGAGGCGTGACTCTAGCTTTAGCAAATATGATGTTGATGTAGACTGAATCGTCAATCTCAGTTCGTTGATAGATTACAAATCCATAACCTCGAGCCGAAGCATCTGAAAACGCATGCAGAGTAGTGGTATTATTGTTAGGTACATACCTCTGTATTTTCACTGATGAGAGTCGAGTTAAATCGGACTCTATCTCATTCCATCTTTCCTGATAGTCGTTCGAAAGAGGTGTGTCCCACTGATCTGCGTGTTTATCAATCGTTTGTAGGAGCATTTTTGCTTGAAGGATAAGTGGTGATACAAGGCCGAGTGGGTCGAATACTTTCGATGTGTTTTTTAGGATTGAACGAAGAGTAGGAACTCCGGAAACAATTTTTGGCGTAGCAATTGAATATTCGTCATTTTGAGCATCATATTGAAGACCAAGTAACGAAATTACAGACTTTGTTCCTCTATTTTGTGGTGGGATGGCGTTGACGACTGCTTCTGATGATGACACCCATGAGCGGAGATTCATAGAACACTCTTTGAATGCGTTAATTGTAGTTTGCGCTAATTGGACAGCTGTTTCGATCGAATCGGCGCCTGTTACAAGATTGTCGCTATCTCTTAAGTTGAGCAGCAAATTCGTTAAGACTTGTATTTTGATTAATATGAAATGCTATTGTTGCAGCTAAAATGAATGCAGAAGCTTTCACTCCGAAGGCAATTCTTGTGAACCGTAAGTGCATTAAATTTTCAACATCAGGAGGTTTAGTGTGATCCTTCAACCATAGGCAACGAACGTAGTTTCGATCTTGTATTCGTAGACCAATTTGGAGATATGCTTTCTCAAAATCGGCATACAGAAATATTAGGTACTGGCGAGAACGGATTATTACACCGACAAGAGCTTCGAGTAGCAGGCAACCCTTATGAACTGCGTCATTGAGCGAATAAGCGTTTCTTTTTGTTTTTGCAGTCGCATCGTAGACAATTCGAAGTGGCGTCGATTTTTCTGGTTGAAATACACCTTGATGAGGGATATAATAAACATCGGCACGCCTTTGAGGATCCGTCACGTTTTCAAGGATACCTGTAGTAATTTGAGTGCGGATGATTTCATTGTATGCCTTCATGAATTTACCAGTTGAACTTTTGCATAGAGTTCGGAGACGGCCTAGAGAAAGTCCGAAATTGTTTGGTAGACTGGACGGGTTAATTCGCCACGGCCATCCTACTTCGTAACGATTATTTTCCAATTTTATAGTTTGATAAAATTGTTGTAAGGCTCGTTCCTGTTCCTCGATATCTGTTGAGTAAGCATCTCTGATACCAACTACGTCGAGAGCGGAAAGTTTCTCTATTGAGCTTGATGTGACGAGAAGACGCGGTCCGTTAAGTTTTTCTGTGAGGCCAGTGATCATCCATCCAAATATGGAGGAAATGAGGTGAAGATCTTCTTTGATGGTAATTTTGAAATCATTGGCTAAGAAAGAGAAGAAAAAATCTCCTCCTATGAGAATTTGAGGCTTTTTCCCGTTGCCTTCATCGGCAAAATTGTACTTGGCATATTGTGGATAATGCTTCAAAAACTCGTTATGGTCAGCACTCTGTATATTATCAGCTATTTCCGGGGTAGTTTGGAGCCTAATTGTCCGGTTTGCTGCAGGAAAATTCACGAAGACTGTCGTTGTTTCGATCCATTTTGGTTGCTTGTCAAGAAAACCTTTGACGGGTATTTTTTGCTTTGCGGAACGTTCGAGTTGTAGAAAATCAGCGGATTCATCTAAAATGAGTGATTCTGGACAAGCGCAGTCAAATATAATACGAACGTAATCTGAAAACCCAGTTTTTTCATTGCGTATCTGCGTACAAGCTGTTAGGTACGTGCTCAAGTATCTGATAAACATCCTAGCGGTGGCGGTTTGCTGATCTTTTGGTAAGGTAGCGGATGTAGATGGTAAATCTAAATTTTTTTCTTCACTATTTTCGTACTTTTTTGCAGTATCTTTAGATGGAAATTTGGTTGAGCAAAGGCTGGAATGATGTTTTCCTCGGCAATGATAACATAATTTTTTACTTCTACATTTATTCATCATATGATCGGTACCTAAACAGTTGTAACAAGAACCTTTTATTCGGTCTTTACGTTCTTCAGCTGTTGAATACTTGAGGCAATCACTTGAATAATGACTATTTGAACGATAACAGAAAGCACACCTCATTTGCGATTTCTTTGTATTCTTTTTGTTTGGATCTGAAGCTGTGAATAGAGCTGATACGGCGGCTTTGTTGGTGGGAAGAGAATTTGAAGTTATTTGTGAACTTGGCGTATTGCTCTGAATAATTGTGGAAGAAATAATTGCTTCTCTCAATGAGAGAAGTTTGTCTAAACGTTTACGGAAATTTATCAAGTTCAGTTTACCTTCAAGTGTTAGCTGAAACAGTATATTCTGGGGAATTTTACTAAAGACGATGTCTTGCAGGTGAATATTGTTTTCAAATTTCTCACCTTGAACTTCAAGAGCAGATAATACATTATCAATATTATTATATGTTGTTCTGAGAGATTTTGCTTCGTCGACTGCCGGTGATAAATTGACAATTTTCTGGTAGAGTGCTCGGATCACATTTCCCGTTTGATTGTATTTTTTTTCCAATATTTCTTTTGCCTTGGTGTAGCCTTCAGCTGTTGGTGGAAGGTTTTCTATGGCAGCTAAAGCTTCACCGGTAGTATATGATTGTAAATATATCAATTTGTCTTCCTCTGAGAGCGGACGAGAATCAAAAACTGACGAAAAGGCTTGGATAAATGAAGGGTATTTAGTAATGCTTCCATCAAAAGGCGTCAAGCGTAGTTTAGGTAAAGCTGCTAGGCTTTGAATTGGTTGCTGCTCTTCAGGCAGGCTATTTTCATCAATCTCATCTCTGAGGTCGATAATTCTCATACGAGCTTGATTTAGAGGTTCGATTGCATTCGAGAAACTGACTGTATCTTTCTGGTTTCCAGTGGGTTTGAATTTCTCAATCAAAGAAGAAAATTCTACAAGTCGGGCATAAGTTCGTCGGATGGCTTTTAGGTTGGGTTGTTCATCTGACAAGAGCTTATCGGCTTTCGTGATGGTTTGGTTCAACATTTCCAGGCGGCTTTCAAATTCCTTCAAACGAATAACATTGGCATCAGCCATGGTCAGTAGCTAAGATACTATTGGATTACGTAGAACGCTCGGCTACCATGTCGCCATACAATAAAATGGAAGAAAAATAAATTGTTTCAGTCGGACTATATTGTTGATCAAGGCGAATAATAATTAACAATAATTTCTTGTGAAGACGAAAAAGGCGGTTAAAAAGAAAACATTAAATTTTATTCTCTGCCCTCACGGTCATGCAGCTGTTGCTGTGTCGTCATGCCGTGACATAGTCCTAGTCAAACAAAAATTTTTTTCAAATTATCTTTGTAATCTTGTGGATTATATTATTTACATTTTTTACCATCCTGTAAAGAAGCAAAAATGAAAATTTGCCCAAAACCTCCAAGAATTTGTCAATCTGAATTTTCTCATTTTGATAATATGAGTACGTGTATGATAAGAAAAATGTAAACAAACGCCAAATGTGAAAGGCTTATATAGTCTGTCCGCAAATAGAATGGGTCACGTAAACAAACCCGCGACCCGCTTTCATGCAAAAAAATTTATTACGATGCGAGGAAGCGGTTCGCGGGTTTTGCTTACGTGACCCATTCTATTTGCGGGCAGACTATAGGGCTTTTCCATGCAGGGATGGTTACGTTCATGAACGCGTTCACTTGTTCACGCTCATTGAAAAAAATGAACGTGAACGGAATGAACGGCATAAAAAAGAGAACTGAACGGAATGAACGCGTTCATTTCACTTGTAATCCTGCGCTTTTGATAGTTTAAATCAATACATAAACGATAAGAAAAGTCTTTGTAGTAGGACTGCAGGTACCCTAGTAGAAAATAGAAACTCAACTGTTAACATTTGAAGAAGTAATTATGTGAAAAAGTGAAAAAAAAAAATAGAAATTTGAAAATGAACGTGAAAAAACACGTTCATAAAATGAACGTGCATTTTTTAGACGTTCATGTTCACAGAAAAAAATGAACAAGAACTTTTTGGACGTTCACGTTCACAAAAAAGAATGAACGTGAAATTTTTGGACGTTCACGTTCACGGAAAAGAATGAACGTGAACTTCAGTTCAAGTTCATGAACGTAACCATCCCTGTTTCCATGTTGGCGCATTGCATACGTATTCTCCTACGTACTATCAAAATGGTAGTATTTCTAACATTGCTCTTATGAGAGCGTTGCTGCATTGTATACTCATTTTCATTGTAGAGTAGTTTGCCATAAGAGCAATGTTAGAAATACTACCACTTTGATAACACGTAGGAGAATATATATGCAATACGCCAACATGGAAAAGCCTTATACCGGAAACTCTGCTGGATTTTCATGCTCTAGCGGTCAGGATTATCCCTAACTCACATTCATCAGTGTTGGTTGTTGGCGTGTATTTGGTGAAATTGTGTAGCGTAATTATTGGAAGTGTAGTAGTAGAATTGCTAATCCCAACCATGTAGGTCGCTTTGTAAGCACCGCAAACAGCGCTCATTGTATTTCTTATGGAGTTTCCGGTATTGACCGTAACTATCTACTAATTTGTACCATGTACTATAGGGCTTTTACATATGCGTTGAAGATGAATTAGGAGAAAGAACTGATATTAAATGCAAGTTTCATTGAGAAAGGTACCTTTCTCCCGGTCGTATCTTGGTTTGCAGGATGGACTATGTTTTGCTTGAGAAAGAAAGACAGGTAGAGACAAAGTCCCACGGGAGCAAGTGAGAGACTATCATGCATCATCCTGCAAACCGATAAGAATTGTAAAAGCCCTCTATTAATAAATAATAATACCGGAATTTTCTATATGTGTAGACTGAATTATCGTGACGTCAGTCATTGTAAACTCCCTACCAACAACACGCAAACACACTTCGAAACCCTTCAACGTGATCGATTGTATCGTTCTTGGTTCTATCACATTATGGACTGAATTATCGTGACGTCAGTCATCGTTAACTCCCTACCCAAGGTTATTAGAATACTACGTGTACAGGTTGTCTCGTTCTTCTTCTTCTTACTACCGGGAGGGCAAAATACTGCCGCTCCATAAGAATGTATGTTAAAGTTGTATTTTTCAAAGAAAGATAATTCGAGAGCGGCTCAATGGATTTCTTTGGAATGACCCGCGTTGGAAAGGAAATTTTATGGAGAATAAATTATATCCTCTTCAATTTAACGCTAAGAGCATTTTTTTCCGAGTTATCCGGTGATAATTGTACTGAAGATTTCTCGTTATCACGTCGCGGCTGCGCGCTTGTACGTTGTCGGTATTTGTTACATGTTGCATGCGCGTTCTCCGTCCTCTTGGTAAGAAGAAGAAGAACGAGACAACCTGTACACGTAATATTCTAATAACCTTGCTCCCTACCAATGGCTCCATGAAAATTCAACGCGCGAAATTCAACGTGCGAAATTCAACGCGCGTAATTAAACGCGCGAAATACAACGCGACAGAAAATTCAACGCAGCGAAAATTCATCTGCCGAAATTTAACGCGGAAAAAAATAAAAATTAAAAAATACAGTCGCAATTTGTGAAGTTACTAAGAAAATGTGAAAAATTACAGTAGGACTGGTTAATAGCGGAAATTATGAACATGCCTCGTAAATAATCGACGATGGTATCTGCGTCAAAGTCGTCGGAATTGAGCACCAATCTTTGCAACCTCGCAGCATTATCTGTACATACTTTTTTCGACGTTTCGACTGTGGCTCTCCAGCGACGTCCTCCTCCAGCCTTCCTTCTGTGAGCACCTGTTCGCGACGTAAAGCAATAAGCAACTTGTAAATATTCGCGTGATATGCATCTATGGTTGCTTGAAACCCGCAATGCCAGCCCTCAACAGCGTTTGTTGTCTTCGGGAGGTCTTTCAAGACGGTTTTGTAACAGTTCCACACATTTATTGCATATTGAGGTGCTCTTCGGCGTGCTGACTGGTCCCGCGCCCTACGTATTCGCTGCAGACGCCCTATCCAAGTGTCCTCGAAGTAATCGACGACAGTGCGTGCATTGGCTGGTATGGTATCACCTGCAGTCAGCACCTCAAATGCATCGATGACGGATTCAGGCGGGACGAAAGCGAGTGAACTCGCCGCAACTCTATCTTATCTATATTCTTCTTATTCACAGAGAATCCATATTAATCTTTACAATGAAAGTAAACTTTTACATCCTGCGTTGAACTCCGCGCGTTAAATTTCGCGCGAAAAATTTTCTACGCGTTGTATTTTTATTGCGTTAAACTTTCGCGCGTTTTATTTCGCGCGTTGAATTTCGCGCGTTGAATTTTCCTGTCACCCCTAAGAACAATGCGCCAACACACTTCAAAAACTCTTTAATGTGATCGATTGTATCGTTCTTGGTTCTATCACATTATCGATTCTCATAAGAAATACACCAGAACGTTTCGATCATACGTTCAAATTGAAAAACAAGAAATAAATAAGCAATTACTTGTTTATATTCAGAAGTAGGAAGTTGGTTCTCAAGTATTTGAAAATGTACCAGCGGTTCTTTATTTATTTCTGGTTTTCAAATTTGAACGTAAGATCGAAACGTTCCTGTGTATTTCTTATGGAGCATTTTTCTGTTTATGAACCACAGCGGTAAAATAGGGTAAAAATAACAGCGTGCAGCGTGGTTGTAGGGTAAGTTATGTGGAGTTTGTGACGTCACGACAATTCAGTCTATCACGTGTTTATATTCAGAAGTAGAAAGTTCTCAAGTATTTGAAAATGTACCAGCGGTTCTTTATTTATTTCTGGTTTTCAAATTTGAACGTAAGATCGAAACGTTCCTGTGTATTTCTTATGGAGCATTTTCTTGTGTATAAACCACAGCGGTAATTGGTAAAATATGGTAAAAATAACAGCGTGCAGCGTGGTTGTAGGGTAATCTATGTGGAGTTTGTGACGTCACAATAAATCAGTATATTGAAATACATTGAGCGCTTTGACTGTATTAGAGCATCTAGAACACCCAAGTATTGACATACGCCATTTTGACTCCTAGAAAGAACGTACTTCCATAAGAGCCCATGTTAAATTCGTGATTTTCAAGAAAGGATTACTCGGGAACGGCTCAATAGATTATCTTGAAATTAACGTCCTTAGAAAGGCAATCTCAGGTACAATAAATCATCTTCTCTTCTTTTTCACTCTTCCAAGCTCATTTTCCGAGTTATTGATTGATAAATGGTACAGACAAGCGTGAAAAGAAGTCACTTTTCAATTTTCACTTTTTCACAATTTTCAGAAACGAACAAACAAACAAACAAACAAACAAACAAACAAAAAAATAGGAACGCAAAAATTACTTTTCGCTTTTTGACATTTTGTTTCACTTTTTGCTCTTGCTTTTTGTCTCCAAAAAAGGTTTCGCTTTTCGCTAAAAACCTATCACTTTTCAATAACTTTTCATCTCTGGACTATTTGCGTCAGTCCTCAAAAGAGTCGCCCGCGCCCTCTACATTTACTATAGCGGCCATTTGTGGAAACTGGACAAAAAGGTAATATATCAGATAATTGGTGAAATTTTTATTTTTATGAGTTTCATTCTATTCTACTAGTCAAGAGAGTCAAAAAAAGGTCAATAAGTGGTACTTCTTTTTCAGTATTAACAGAGATACGCTAGTTGAAATAACATACGCTCTCATGTAAATTTTCACATCGCACGACACTAGCGCGTCTACAGTAGTGGCCTGAGTCAAAGATTGAGCGAGCGGTTGGTCACACAAAGAGTTGTGAGGTGATGAGGTTACATCATAAGCCATGGTTGGCTTGTTCCGTTCGGGTTATTAATAAAGCATCACTACACACAAACAATATACACAAATTTACAGTCACATCCCACATTAGTTCTATCCCTCGTTGAGTCGTTGCTAGTGGTTTATGACCACAAAATCAACAAGAGTTTCCAGTATTATTATTCATAGTATTTGCTAGTACAAAGAACGCTACACAGTCTGTTGCTAAGTAGTACACTCGAGAAAATAGTATTACTAAACCATTGACTGTACATGTAACAATACAAATGAGTTGCGTTGACGGTACATGTAGGACGGTAATCACGGGTGTTGGAGGCTCTGGAGGCAGAGGCTAGCGAAAATTTTGAAGGCTCACTAACGGCTTCCTAGGACCCTTTTGGAGGCATCTGGTGCTATCTCCAAAGTGCCTCCGGGGTGCTATAGTGAGGATTTAAACTAAAGTGTTGAAGGCTGGAGCATTTTGCTTCCAGAGGTACCTTGCTTCCAACTAGAGGCTTGAAGGTACCTCCAATGACCCTTTTTAGGAGACGTATTTTTTCAACAGTATTCTATCTTTCGAAGCCTCATTCAGCCACTTTGATGGTTGCGCTGCTTGGTTCAAATAAAAACAGAAGTTTTAAATACGCCTTCTGAGTATCTTCTGTTATCTGGCAACACTGATAGGCCAATATACTACATCTGGTCACACTGATCAATATTACAAGTGCCTCCAAAGGCGTCTCCTAAGGGGTCTTTGGAGACGTCTCCAACACTGCCTCTGGAGAACTAACCTGTGCAGCATGCAATCCGCAATACACGAGAATGTGGTTCGTTTCTTGACGGTCCGGAAGAGTGTTTTGAGGTATGTTTGCACCACGGTACATGAATACGAGGCAAGTAGTGTTGGGCATTCTCCAGTTTTTAACCGGTTAAACCAGTTATTTTATTTTGAATAACCGACAAGTATTTTTGTAAACACCGGTTAACCGACACATACTAAGGATTTGCCTTTAAGGATCAGGCAAAACGTTTCTTTTGTATAGTTATTTTATAAAAATACAGTCAACAGGTATTTCAAAAGCCAGTTAACTGGGTATTTTATTGCCGGTTGACCAGTTATTTCTCATGTTCACTTTTGAAAAAATTTTAGGTTAAACCGGTTAACCGGTTATTTTACCGGTTATTTTACCTGTTATTAATTTTCTAAATAACGGTATAACCGGTTAATAAAAAATACCGGTCTTTCCCTTTTACTGGAGGATTACAAGGTATTGACACAAAACAAAAAAGGTGTCTCCGGTTTTGTGATAGTTCATACTTCGACTGCAAGGCAGCGCTAAGAGACTGAGCCCGGTGTTTACATGCTGTAGTAATGTAGGAAACTAGAGAATTTGCTCTAAGATTTTGCTTTTCTACATCAGTCTTCTAAACCAATTTTTTGTAAGAACAAGTGAGATTATTGAAATTTAATGGGAGAAGAATTGTTTGTTTCATGTATTGTTTGTATTTAAAACTATACTCCGTTCAGGTTAAGGAAGGATAGAAATATGACCTCGAGAACGGAACGCTCCGGGTAATTTTAATCTACCGTTCCGTTCTCAAAACCTGCACTAGAGCGCGCTACAAAATCACTTCTCTCTTTCTGCGCGCAGCCAAATATTTGAGTGATCACGTACGTGTTTACACGGGAAAACGGCAAGCTTTGATTTGTCGCGAGAGAGTAAAAAATCGATTTATCAAGTTGATTTGGAGAAAAATTAATTTCCTAATGATATTAGAATAAAATGTAGGACGTATATTTTCATAAAACACTCTTTAATTCTTGTAAAAAACGTTTACATGTGACCTGTCACGAGAAAACATATGTTAACTCTCTAATCTGATCAGCGGAAAGGCGTATTTTGCTGTCTCCTTACGGTTGCCGCTACGCGATCACTCAAATTTTTCGCAGGACTATCAACTTATGAAACTCTAAGTTTAAATCCCAATGTACTTTGTAGCAAGTGTATAGTACTGATGAGAGATATTGGAGTTATTTTTATCGAAGAAATTTATAGAGATGTTTCATCTGATGAATAGGTTCCATTATTTACCTACTTATTTCAAACACCTACCAATCCAGAACATTTTGAATGCGCATGCGGCAATATTAGCGGCCTCAAAATTACTCGCATACAAAAGATTGCAAAAAAAGAAAAAAGAGACAAAACTATGCTTTAAATTAATTAATGCTTACAAAAGCTCTCAAATAAGTTCTTATATTCAATTTTCAATATTTGTGCTGCGTCGAGAACTATTCAATTAATCTTTTTCAAAATTGAATGATCTTGTACAAAAGTATTTTATTGGATACTGCTGAATTGATACATCAGGAAGCTAATGCAGTGGGTAAGAGATCGAGATTTTGCAGAACTTTGATTGAACATTTGACAGCTACAATTTGTAAATGTTGCTTGTATATAAGTGAAGTTCTTTGACATGAATGAGAAAAAATCTTAATGCACTTTTGTCCTGAAGCGAAAATAAAAATGATAAAAAAAGAAACATAGCAATTGAGATTATGAAGTGTAATACTAATTGCATTCCTATAAAAATGTTGAAACCGACAGCCACATGATCAGTAATTTCTATAAATGTCTATAAAATTACATTTTCACTTCAAGACACAAAGTGCATTCAAAATTTCTCCTATCTGAACAATCTCGCTCTCGATTCTATTTATAATTCTTGACATACCTAGTTCACTATGGCAATAATTTATTGATACGTAGGCCAGGGATTCTGTAAAATAAAATAAGGAAGATTTAGGAATCTTGAATTCATCACATTGAAAGGAAATGTAAGAGCAAAACTAAATCTTCAATTTTTCAACTTGAAGTCTTGTGTTTGACAATGAATATTGAAGCACTATAATAGAGAGGCAAAATATTCTTAGAATTTTTTGTAACACTGGTCGACTAATATTCTTATAAAATATAATTCTTTGTTTTCTAATTTGAAATGTTGATTTCAAAAGTTTTGAAATAGAGTAGACTCTCATTTTTTAAAATTGATTGATCAATTGAGTAGGCAGCACGGTAGTGAGGAACTTTTAATAAACAACAGTTTCCTTAACGAAGTTAAACGAGGAACGCAAGGAAGGGGACTTGAAAAATTTCAACCTCCGAGCTGTATATATACTGTATATAAGTTATGTTACGCCGAATCCGTCAAATTGCCGATTGTATGAAATCGACAGAAATTTTTACCGAATTTGTAAAATCGGAAATATGTCTACTCGAATTGAAGTACCTGGAAGGTAGACGTCGATAATATTTTCAAATAAATTTATATGAACACATCAAAAGCAAATTAGAACATCAAATAATGACGGTAATACTTTAGAAATAGGTAGGCCTAGGTCTGTATAAAATACTAAACAATAAAGAGGAATACTCCGACGTGGAGTAAAAAAATGCAAAAAATGTTGAACAGTACCTAAAAATAAAATGAATTTTGTGGAGCAAATAATCACGATAAAATTTTACAATCGGAAGAAGTCAGTCATTGTTGGTTTCATTTTAGTTAATAAGTGGATAAAAAAATCAGAAAAAGTTAATCTTCATTATTACAAGCAAAAAATAATAAAAAATCAGAAAAAGTCAATCGTCGCTATTACCAAAATATTGAAAAATCAGTCTTTGTGATTATCACATGTACGTCCGGGATGGCAGGCCGAATTGCACCCCAACTCCTGTTTGTTACAGGCACGTCTTTTTGAGGTGTAATTTGAACGGCACAGGCACTTACGGTACCCCTTTCAGCTTTTACGTGTATGAACTATTCTTCACTCGAAGATGGTCATTGAACGCAATAATGAAGAAAAAAAATACGATTGGAAAAAAAGAGAAAGAAAAATATTACGTGCCTAGGTCTCCAATATACTACAATAATTCAGTTGCCCGTCTCATAAAATCGTGAAAAAGAAGAAAAGAAAAAGTTGGAAGATAAGATAAAGAAATATTCTTGCTTTCAATCTCAATATTTCAGTTGCTTGTTTTATAAAATCTGCTGACAGTTGCCGATTTCATAAATTCGGCAAAATTTCTATCGATTTGATAATATCGGCAATTTGACGGACTCGGCGTGACATAATATATATAATAAGAGGGGGACTTGAAATCGAAATTTTTTGAAGTCCCCGTCCTATCATATATAATTCGAGGGTAAAAATTTTTCCAAGTACCCCTCCTATCATATCGAAACCGTAGAACGAATACCTCGTAAGCCACAAAAAAAAATCGACATAACTGTTATTTTACACGTTTCTCATACTCCGCAATCCAAAAATGACAAAAAAAGTCAATTTTTAACAGGGAACTTGTTTTATGGGGAGCTTTTTGAGAAATTTGCCGTCCGCCGTTCAGCGAAAAACTTGAAAAAATTTCGACTCTCGAGCCATGTATGATAAGAGAGGGACTTGTAAAAATTTCGACTCTCGAGCTGTAGATGATAGGAGGGGGGACTTAGAAAAAATTCGACTCTCGCGCCATATATGATAGGAGAGGGACTTGGAAAAAATTTCGAATCTGAAGCTATATATGATAGAAGAGGGACTTGGAAAACTTTTGACTCTCGAGCTATATATGATAGGGGACAAATTTTCCCAAGTCTCCCTCCTATCATAAATAGCTCGAGATTTTTTTTTTGTTTTTGTTTTTCTTTGTTCAAGCCTAGCATAAAACTAGTACATGAGAAGAGGATGGACGCAGAATCAGGAATTACGTAGGGATTTAGACGGATCTTTTCTTCATTTACTTCAGGTCTAGTAAATTGAGTAAGTATAGGTCTAACAGAATGCTAATACTCCCTATAAGCCGAGATAAACACAAACTGTAAAATGAGTATCGTCTACATGTATGACAAAGCCCCAATTCTCCTGATTGTTTCAAGCTGAATTTTCTCAAGCCATAAGCTGAGATAAACACAAGTTGTAGAATAAGTACCCTCCAGAAGAACGACAAAGACCCAATTATCCTAATGGTTTCAAACTGAGTTTTTCCAGAAGCCAAAAGCCGAGATAAACACAAACTAGAGGGTAGGTATCTTCCACAAGTAAAACAAATCCTGAATTCTCGTGATCGTTTCCAGCTGAATTTTAACAGGGAACCTGTTTTATGGGGGGCTTTTTGAGAAACTTGCCGTGCGCCGTCCAGCAAAAAACTTGGAAAAATTTCAACTCTCGAGCTATCATATTATATAGCTGGAGATTCGAGAAAAATTTAGACTCTCAAACTACTAGGCTTATAGTGGTATGGGTAAAATATGCTGTTTAAAGGTGAAAATGGATACCGTTTTATCTCCATAATTGAAAAGGTAATATGTCCATTTTCACCTTTAAAAAAAAAATATTTTACACATACAGGCTGCTGACACACTCACACAAGTACACAACAAAATATTACTTTCAACAGCCTGCAACAATAGAGTCTACTACTGAATGATATTATAAGTAAGTATGGCTTGCGTGAGTAAATCAAAAAGGGTAAAAATTGAATCTGAACGTGATACTTGCAGAGAATTGTTAGTTCGTACCCTCTTAATCCTATATTTTATTGTGTGTTTGTGTGGGTGTGTCAGCAACCTGTCTGTGTAAAATCTGCTATTTTCCAATTCAATAGTTGAATCAACTCATTGGTCATTACTACGTTTTATCCTCAGAATAAGGTATCATGTCCATTTTCACCTTTTAAAAAGCATATTTTACACACACAGGCTGCTGACACACTCAGACAAGCACACAATAAAATATGGGATTAAAAGGGTATGAACTAACAATTCTCTGCAGGTATCAAGTTTAGATTCAATTTTTACCTTTTTTCATTCACTCACGCAACCCATACTTACTTATAATATCATTCAGTAGTAGACTCTATTGTTGCAGGCTGTTCAAAGTTATATTTTGTTGTGTACTTGTGTGAGTGTGTCAGCAGCCTGTATGTGTAAAATATGCTTTTTAAAAGGTGAAAATGGACATGATACCTTTTAAACTCTAAAGGTAAAAACGGTAGATTTAACTATCGAAGTGGAGAAAAACGTTAAATAGCATATTTTACACAGACAGGTTGCTGACACACTCACACAAACACACAATAAAATATAGGATTAAAAGGGTACGAACTAACAATTCTCTGCAGGTATCATGACGTTTAGATTCAATTTTTACCCTTTTTGATTCACTCACGCAACCCATACTTACTTATAATATCATTCAGTAGTAGACTCTATTGTTGCAGGCTATTGAAAGTTATATTTTGTTGTGTACTTGTGTGAGTGTGTCAGCAGCCTGTATGTGTAAAATATGCTATTTAACGTTTTTCTCCACTTCGATAGTTAAATCTACCGTTTTTACCTTTAGAGTTTAAAAGGTATTATGTCCATTTTCACCTTTTAAAAAGCATATTTTACACATACAGGCTGCTGACACACTCACACAAGTACACAATTAAAATATGGGATTAAAAGGGTATGCAAAGTAACCAATCTCTGCAGGTATCATGTTTAGATTCAATTTTTACCTTTTTTGATTCACTCACGCAACCCATACTTACTTATAATATCATTCAGTAGTAGACTTTATTGTTGCAGGCTGTTGAAGGTTATATTTTGTTGTGTACTTGTGTGAGTGTGTCAGCAGCCTGTATGTGTAAAATATGCTTTTTAAAAGGTGAAAATGGACATGATACCTTATTCTGAGGATAAAACGTAGTAATGACCCATGAGATGATTCAACTATTCAATAGGAAAGTAGGATATTTTACACAGACAGGTTGCTGACACACTCACACAAACACACAATAAAATATAGGATTAAGAGGGTACGAACTAACAATTCTCTGCAAGTATCATGTTCAGATTCAATTTTTACCCTTTTTGATTCACTCACGCAACCCATACTTACTTATAATATCATTCAGTAGTAGACTCTATTGTTGCAGGCTGTTGAAAGCTATATTAACAGGGAACCTGTTCTATGGGGGGCTTTTTGAGAAATTTGCCGTGTGCCATCTAACAAAAAACAGAAAAATTTCGACTCTCGACCCATGTATGATAGGAATTTTTCCAAGTCCCCCTTCTATCATATATAGCTCAAAAATCAGAATTTTTTCAAGTCCCCCTCCTAAAATATATAGCTGGAGATTCGAGAAAAATTTAGACTCTCAAACCATATTATACTAGGCTCGTAGTAGATGTAGGCCCTCTTTATACTAGCTTCATCTAGGTCTAGGCTTCCTTGAATTTTCAATACCAAATCCTATATGACTCATAAAACAGGTTCCCTGCGTTCCTCGCTTAACTTCGTTAAGGAAGCCGTCGTTTTTCTAAGTCCCCCTCCTATCATATATAGCTTGAGTTTCGAGAAAAATTTAGACTGTCGGACTATACTATACTAGGCTTCTATGTAGTAGGTCTAGGCTTTTTCTATACTAGCTTTGTCTAGGTCCAGGCTTCATGAATTCTCAATACCAAATCCCATATGACTCATAAAACAGGTTCCCTGTGTTCCTCGTTTAACTTCCTTATGGAAGCCGTCGTTTTGACATGTTTCATGTCTTTGCTCTGACCTTACCCTAATTTCAAAATCTGCGTGATGCGCTTGCGTGCGTGCGTGCAAGATCTCTTTTTGACATATGCAGTGAACTACTGGTATACTAGCTTTATACTAGCTTTATACTACACTTACACTAGCCAACCTTGTTCGCCTCCCCCTAAGGAAGGCTGTGAAATCCAGACCTAATATACAGTACCTATACTAGCTTAGTATACTAGGCCACATTCCTAATATTATACAGTATACTAGGCTAGTACATAGCTAAGCTATACTATTTGACAATTGTATACTGGGCTTATACTAGGTCGAAACCTCCTCTACACTACTAGGTCTAGGTTTCTTTTATCCAGTATACTAGCGTAAAGTAGGCTAAGAAGGGCTATGAAACCTAGACCCTCAATACAGTATACTAGTTCAGCATACTAGGCTTCATTATACTAGCACTAATATACACATTATATTAGCCTTATATACTAGCTAAGCTGTGCTATTTGGCATTGCATACTGGGCTTATACTAGGTCCAAGTCTCCTTTATACTAGCTTCATACTAGGTTTAGGCTTCTCTTATACTACAGGCTTAGTATTAGTAGTTTATACTAGCTCTATTATACTAGGCTTAATCCCAGTATTAGTATAAGCCTAGTACAATATACTGCATGAAGTAGAGAGAGTGGGTACTCGATTACGATAGTCATGAACCTGTTTTATAGGGGGGCTTTTTGAGAAATTTGCTGTGCGCCGTGCGCCATCCAGCAAACAACTTGGAAAAATTTCGACTCTCAAGCTATATGTATATGATAGGAGGCGGACTTAGAACAATTTCGACTCTCGAGCTATATATGATACAAGCCGTAAGCCCGCTAAATATTATAAAATTTTTAATTATCTTCAAAATTCTTGATATTTATTTATCATTAGTATTCTTTTAGTTCAATTTCTAATCTAATTCCATTAATTCCCAATTTTTCAATTTCATTTTTTTTATCGTTGATATTTTGTTTTACACTTTCAATCTTGTTCTTAATACCTTCTCTGATAGTTGGATGCCGTCTTTTTAGAAGATCCTTTGCGCATTTTTCTTTCTGGGTGTATGCTGAAAAATTTGTCATTTTTTGTAGATTGTTGGAGGAGGTAGATGACTTCCTATATAATGGTACACTAAAAATTTTGAAAGTTGTAAATATGTTTGGAACTTCACTACACCCTAGAGAAGTCATTGAAAGCACTAAGAAAATGAGATCTATTATCCCTTCCGTCTAATAGTTTTTGAAGAAGATCCGGCATTGAGGGTAAATCAGGTAACTTAATCTTACCTCTCCCGCAGCAGAAATTTTGATTTTCAGTTTCAAAAAATTTTCCATCACAAAATGTGCACGTAATTGCCAGATTCCCAATTGAACTTATACTGGTATATTCTTTCTCAATAATTAATGTACCTAATGAATGGACTATTATCGTTCTGACAATCATTTTCCATTATTTTCTGATGTCAAAATTTCGGAATCGACACGAGCCCTCTGCCCTTTGTTCGTTAACTGCCCTAGATTTGGTTTCTTGCGTTTTGGCATTCCAGTTAGATTGCAATAAAGTGAGACATCCGTGACTTTGATATTGAATTTTCGAAATTGACGTGAATTGTTTTTCTTTTCTTAGTCCTCACGTTAAATTTAAAATAATGAAAGACAACCACCACTTCTTCAGATAATTGCTAAGCAAAATCTTCATCGTAACCCTACACTATTCGATTACTCATAGTATGGGTATTCATAACTTCTCCGGTTAAAAAGAACCATTTTCCAAAAATTATTGCCTAGCACATATTAATTTTTGATGAACGTCAACAAAAATGATTGCTTAGCATTTTCAATCAATAAATTGATGAATGATACAGATTTTTCATCTCTTGAATCATTCATGACCCCTCCCCCCGCCAAGCACAAAGATATATACTACACGCCATTCGCCTGATTTCGTAACTTCAAATTTATTACGCACAAACCTTCTCCTAGGCAAGCTAAAGCAATGGAAACAAATTCCAAGTTCGTAGGTGAAATAGGAATAAAGTTAAATGGATTTGCGATTTTGCAACTTCTCTTTATATAATAGATGAAAGGGAACTCTCGAGCTATCATATATAGCTCGAGATTCGAGAAAAATTTAGACTCTCAAACTATATTATACTACGCTTATAGTAGGTCTAGACTTTTTTATACTATCTTTATACTAGGTCCAGGCTGCCCTGAATTCTCAATACCAAATCCAATTTGACTCAGAAAACAGGTGCCCTTTGTTCCGCGTTATAAGACTAGAATATTTCAAACTAATAGCTTTCCTCGAGTGATCCATCTTCTTGGTCTAGTGTAGGTCTGATTTAGAATATTTCAAGCTATTAGCTTTTGGGGACCCACTCGCCCCACTCTTTCGCCCCCTTCTGGGTCTGGTTTGAGTCTAGTCTACAATATTTTAACCTAATAGCTTTTGTGGGCTTGTTGTAGTACAAGTCTAATTTACGAGTACAATATTTTAAGCTAGTGTCTTTTGGGGGGCTAACTTACTCCGCCTTGATTTAGTTAATTTGTACTTCAGTCCCTGAATAAATATCAATTCGTTCAACGGGTGGAAAAGAACCTCTTCTCCTGAATTTTTCAATTAAACAGAGCACCGGTTATTGCACCGAATACTCTGCTATTTTTATTTTTTCTTTTTTTTTCCTGAATCAAAATACCTGTTTCAGAAGATTTATTTCCAGAAAATATCTGGTACCTTGGAGTATTCAACCGGAGCTGTCCCATCACTACAATTGAGGAAGGAGCTGGTAGAAGCTATAAATGCCGTAATTGATCTCAGTACTCTTTGGATGATGGAAATGAAATGTATATCAATTCATGATTGCACTACGACTTTCAAATATTTTCTGGTTGTAGAACAAATGATTCATGAACTTTTGTATTTATTCGGACATAAATTACCAATTACCATTCATCATACCTTCATTTTAGTTTTCATTCTGTAGGTTTATTCCGGACGCATAATTCATTTCATATTCATATTCCTTCTTCTTACAATAATTCCGACTGTCAATCCTTATTAATTTCGTTCTGTGCGAGAGTAAATGATGTTGCTTGCTATTTATTGGCTCCCAAGAAGTAATTGCAGAGTTTGTCTTAGAAGAAATACTCAAGATAAGACATGACAAAATTACTCAAATGCAAAAAACCTATATTTCACTAAAATTACAGGTACACTCAGTTATACAAGATTATTCTTTACAATGTTCTTCTTCACAATGTTCAAACAAACTCATTAAACGTTTCATCATTTTTTCTAACTTAGTTTCCAAAGCCCTCTTTGAAGAATGTCCCTTCTTGTGACTGTCACATGTCCCACAGTCATCCTCACTATCGCCGGCCGAGATCAGGTCATCAGTAGTTATACTGCAGGTTGAATCGTCGCAAGGCACTGTTGTTGTAGTTGTAGTGGTAGTAGTGGTGGAGGAGGAAATACTTGGCTCACACGATTCTTCGCATGGTTCACATGAATCACAAGATTCATCATACGGCCCACATGTTTCTTCACATGGTTCAAAAGATTCACATGATTCTACACATTGTTCACATGATTCTTCACATTGTTCATATGAATCACAAAATTCTTCACATGGCTCGCATGATCCAGAGGAATCACAAGATTCATCACATGGTTCACATGAATCACAAGTTTCTTCACATGGTTCGCAAGAGTCACAAGATTCTTCACACGACTCTACTGTTGTTGTTGTAGTAGTAGTGGTAGTGGTGGTGGATGTGCTTGGTGGACATGATTCTTCACAAGGTTCACAAGTTTCTTCACATGGTTCACAAGAGTCACAAGATTCTTCACACGACTCTACTGTTGTGGTTGTAGTAGTAGTGGTAGTGGTGGTGGAAGGACTTGGTGAACATGATTCTTCACAAGGAGGACAAGTTTCTTCACATGGTTCACAAGAGTCACAAGATTCTTCACACGACTCTACTGTTGTGGTTGTAGTAGTAGTGGTAGTGGTGGTGGTGGAAGGACTTGGTGAACATGATTCTTCACAAGGTGGACAAGTTTCTTCACATGGTTCACAAGAGTCACAAGATTCTTCACACGAGTCTACTGTTGTGGTTGTAGTCGTAGTGGTAGTGGTGGTGGAAGGACTTGGTGAACATGATTCTTCACAAGGTGGACAAGTTTCTTCACATGGTTCACAAGAGTCACAAGATTCTTCAGACGACTCTACTGTTGTTGTTGTAGTAGTAGTGGTAGTGGTGGTGGAAGGACTTGGTGAACATGATTCTTCACAAGGTGGACAAGTTTCTTCACATGGTTCACAAGAGTCACAAGATTCTTCACACGACTCTACTGTTGTGGTTGTAGTAGTAGTGGTAGTGGTGGTGGACGGACTTGGTGAACATGATTCTTCACAAGGTGGACAAGTTTCTTCACATGGTTCACAAGAGTCACAAGATTCTTCACACGAGTCTACTGTTGTGGTTGTAGTCGTAGTGGTAGTGGTGGTGGAAGGACTTGGTGAACATGATTCTTCACAAGGTGGACAAGTTTCTTCACATGGTTCACAAGAGTCACAAGATTCTTCACACGAATCTACTGTTGTGGTTGTAGTAGTAGTGGTAGTGGTGGTGGAAGGACTTGGTGAACATGATTCTTCACAAGGTGGACAAGTTTCTTCACATGGTTCACAAGAGTCACAAGATTCTTCACACGAGTCTACTGTTGTGGTTGTAGTAGTAGTGGTAGTGGTGGTGGACGGACTTGGTGAACATGATTCTTCACAAGGTGGACATGTTTCTTCACATGGTTCACAAGAGTCACAAGATTCTTCACACGAGTCTACTGTTGTGGTTGTAGTCGTAGTGGTAGTGGTGGTGGAAGGACTTGGTGAACATGATTCTTCACAAGGTGGACAAGTTTCTTCACATGGTTCACAAGAGTCACAAGATTCTTCACACGACTCTACTGTTGTGGTTGTAGTAGTAGTGGTAGTGGTGGTGGACGGACTTGGTGAACATGATTCTTCACAAGGTGGACAAGTTTCTTCACATGGTTCACAAGAGTCACAAGATTCTTCACACGAGTCTACTGTTGTGGTTGTAGTCGTAGTGGTAGTGGTGGTGGAAGGACTTGGTGAACATGATTCTTCACAAGGTGGACAAGTTTCTTCACATGGTTCACAAGAGTCACAAGATTCTTCACACGAGTCTACTGTTGTGGTTGTAGTTGTAGTGGTAGTGGTGGTGGAAGGACTTGGTGAACATGATTCTTCACAAGGTGGACAAGTTTCTTCACATGGTTCACAAGAGTCACAAGAATCTTCACACGACTCTACTGTTGTGGTTGTAGTAGTAGTGGTAGTGGTGGTGGTGGAAGGACTTGGTGAACATGATTCTTCACAAGGTGGACAAGTTTCTTCACATGGTTCACAAGAGTCACAAGATTCTTCACACGAGTCTACTGTTGTGGTTGTAGTTGTAGTGGTAGTGGTGGTGGAAGGACTTGGTGAACATGATTCTTCACAAGGTGGACAAGTTTCTTCACATGGTTCACAAGAGTCACAAGATTCTTCACACGAGTCTACTGTTGTGGTTGTAGTTGTAGTGGTAGTGGTGGTGGAAGGACTTGGTGAACATGATTCTTCACAAGGTGGACAAGTTTCTTCACATGGTTCACAAGAGTCACAAGATTCTTCACACGACTCTGTTGTTGTGGTTGTAGTCGTAGTGGTAGTGGTGGTGGAAGGACTTGGTGAACATGATTCTTCACAAGGTGGACAAGTTTCTTCACATGGTTCACAAGAGTCACAAGATTCTTCACACGACTCTACTGTTGTGGTTGTAGTAGTAGTGGTAGTGGTGGTGGACGGACTTGGTGAACATGATTCTTCACAAGGTGGACAAGTTTCTTCACATGGTTCACAAGAGTCACAAGATTCTTCAAACGAGTCTACTGTTGTGGTTGTAGTTGTAGTGGTAGTGGTGGTGGAAGCACTTGGTGAACATGATTCTTCACAAGGTGGACAAGTTTCTTCACATGGTTCACAAGAGTCACAAGATTCTTCACACGAGTCTACTGTTGTGGTTGTAGTTGTAGTGGTAGTGGTGGTGGAAGGACTTGGTGAACATGATTCTTCACAAGGTGGACAAGTTTCTTCACATGGTTCACAAGAGTCACAAGATTCTTCACACGACTCTACTGTTGTTGTTGTAGTAGTAGTGGTAGTGGTGGTGGAAGGACTTGGTGAACATGATTCTTCACAAGGTGGACAAGTTTCTTCACATGGTTCACAAGAGTCACAAGATTCTTCACACGACTCTACTGTTGTGGTTGTAGTAGTAGTGGTAGTGGTGGTGGTGGAAGGACTTGGTGAACATGATTCTTCACAAGGTGGACAAGTTTCTTCACATGGTTCACAAGAGTCACAAGATTCTTCACACGAGTCTACTGTTGTGGTTGTAGTTGTAGTGGTAGTGGTGGTGGAAGGACTTGGTGAACATGATTCTTCACAAGGTGGACAAGTTTCTTCACATGGTTCACAAGAGTCACAAGATTCTTCACACGACTCTACTGTTGTGGTTGTAGTAGTAGTGGTAGTGGTGGTGGAAGGACTTGGTGAACATGATTCTTCACAAGGTGGACAAGTTTCTTCACATGGTTCACAAGAGTCACAAGATTCTTCACACGAGTCTACTGTTGTGGTTGTAGTTGTAGTGGTAGTGGTGGTGGAAGGACTTGGTGAACATGATTCTTCACAAGGTGGACAAGTTTCTTCACATGGTTCACAAGAGTCACAAGATTCTTCACACGAGTCTACTGTTGTGGTTGTAGTTGTAGTGGTAGTGGTGGTGGAAGGACTTGGTGAACATGATTCTTCACAAGGTGGACAAGTTTCTTCACATGGTTCACAAGAGTCACAAGATTCTTCACACGACTCTGTTGTTGTGGTTGTAGTCGTAGTGGTAGTGGTGGTGGAAGGACTTGGTGAACATGATTCTTCACAAGGTGGACAAGTTTCTTCACATGGTTCACAAGAGTCACAAGATTCTTCACACGAGTCTACTGTTGTTGTTGTAGTAGTAGTGGTAGTGGTGGTGGAAGGACTTGGTGAACATGATTCTTCACAAGGTGGACAAGTTTCTTCACATGGTTCACAAGAGTCACAAGATTCTTCACACGAGTCTACTGTTGTGGTTGTGGTTGTAGTGGTAGTGGTGGTGGAAGGACTTGGTGAACATGATTCTTCACAAGATGGACAAGTTTCTTCACATGGTTCACAAGAGTCACAAGATTCTTCACACGAGTCTACTGTTGTGGTTGTAGTTGTAGTGGTAGTGGTGGTGGAAGGACTTGGTGAACATGATTCTTCACAAGGTGGACAAGTTTCTTCACATGGTTCACAAGAGTCACAAGATTCTTCACACGACTCTGTTGTTGTGGTTGTAGTCGTAGTGGTAGTGGTGGTGGAAGGACTTGGTGAACATGATTCTTCACAAGGTGGACAAGTTTCTTCACATGGTTCACAAGAGTCACAAGATTCTTCACACGAGTCTACTGTTGTTGTTGTAGTAGTAGTGGTAGTGGTGGTGGAGGGGCTTGGTGAACATGATTCTTCACAAGGTGGACAAGTTTCTTCACATGGTTCACAAGAGTCACAAGATTCTTCACACGAGTCTACTGTTGTGGTTGTAGTTGTAGTGGTAGTGGTGGTGGAAGGACTTGGTGAACATGATTCTTCACAAGGTGGACAAGTTTCTTCACATGGTTCACAAGAGTCACAAGATTCTTCACACGACTCTGTTGTTGTGGTTGTAGTCGTAGTGGTAGTGGTGGTGGAAGGACTTGGTGAACATGATTCTTCACAAGGTGGACAAGTTTCTTCACATGGTTCACAAGAGTCACAAGATTCTTCACACGAGTCTACTGTTGTTGTTGTAGTAGTAGTGGTAGTGGTGGTGGAAGGACTTGGTGAACATGATTCTTCACAAGGTGGACAAGTTTCTTCACATGGTTCACAAGAGTCACAAGATTCTTCACACGACTCTGTTGTTGTGGTTGTAGTCGTAGTGGTAGTGGTGGTGGAAGGACTTGGTGAACATGATTCTTCACAAGGTGGACAAGTTTCTTCACATGGTTCACAAGAGTCACAAGATTCTTCACACGACTCTGTTGTTGTGGTTGTAGTCGTAGTGGTAGTGGTGGTGGAAGGACTTGGTGAACATGATTCTTCACAAGGTGGACAAGTTTCTTCACATGGTTCACAAGAGTCACAAGATTCTTCACACGAGTCTACTGTTGTTGTTGTAGTAGTAGTGGTAGTGGTGGTGGAAGGACTTGGTGAACATGATTCTTCACAAGGTGGACAAGTTTCTTCACATGGTTCACAAGAGTCACAAGATTCTTCACACGACTCTGTTGTTGTGGTTGTAGTCGTAGTGGTAGTGGTGGTGGAAGGACTTGGTGAACATGATTCTTCACAAGGTGGACAAGTTTCTTCACATGGTTCACAAGAGTCACAAGATTCTTCACACGACTCTGTTGTTGTGGTTGTAGTCGTAGTGGTAGTGGTGGTGGAAGGACTTGGTGAACATGATTCTTCACAAGGTGGACAAGTTTCTTCACATGGTTCACAAGAGTCACAAGATTCTTCACACGAGTCTACTGTTGTTGTTGTAGTAGTAGTGGTAGTGGTGGTGGAGGGGCTTGGTGAACATGATTCTTCACAAGGTGGACAAGTTTCTTCACATTGTTCACAAGAGTCACAAGATTCTTCACACGAGTCTACTGTTGTGGTTGTAGTTGTAGTGGTAGTGGTGGTGGAAGGACTTGGTGAACATGATTCTTCACAAGGTGGACAAGTTTCTTCACATGGTTCACAAGAGTCACAAGATTCTTCACACGACTCTGTTGTTGTGGTTGTAGTCGTAGTGGTAGTGGTGGTGGAAGGACTTGGTGAACATGATTCTTCACAAGGTGGACAAGTTTCTTCACATGGTTCACAAGAGTCACAAGATTCTTCACACGAGTCTACTGTTGTTGTTGTAGTAGTAGTGGTAGTGGTGGTGGAAGGACTTGGTGAACATGATTCTTCACAAGGTGGACAAGTTTCTTCACATGGTTCACAAGAGTCACAAGATTCTTCACACGACTCTGTTGTTGTGGTTGTAGTCGTAGTGGTAGTGGTGGTGGAAGGACTTGGTGAACATGATTCTTCACAAGGTGGACAAGTTTCTTCACATGGTTCACAAGAGTCACAAGATTCTTCACACGACTCTGTTGTTGTGGTTGTAGTCGTAGTGGTAGTGGTGGTGGAAGGACTTGGTGAACATGATTCTTCACAAGGTGGACAAGTTTCTTCACATGGTTCACAAGAGTCACAAGATTCTTCACACGAGTCTACTGTTGTTGTTGTAGTAGTAGTGGTAGTGGTGGTGGAGGGGCTTGGTGAACATGATTCTTCACAAGGTGGACAAGTTTCTTCACATGGTTCACAAGAGTCACAAGATTCTTCACACGACTCTACTGTTGTGGTTGTAGTAGTAGTGGTAGTGGTGGTGGAAGGACTTGGTGAACATGATTCTTCACAAGGTGGACAAGTTTCTTCACATGTTTCACAAGAGTCACAAGATTCTTCACACGACTCGTTTGTTGTGGTTGTAGTCGTAGTGGTAGTGGTGGTGGCGGGGCTTGGTGAACATGATTCTTCACATGGTTCACATGAATCACAGGTTTCTTCACATGGTTCACAAGATTCTATAATTGGCACTGTCGTTGTGGTTGTGGTAGTAGTAGTGGTGGAGGTGCTTGGTGCACATGATCCCTCACATGGTTCACAAGTTGTAGAAGATTCTTCACATGACGCACATTCTTTGCCTGAAGTTTTTAGAACAAACGCGCAAGCTTTTATGACGCAAGGGCTTGCTTTCTCCAACACTCCACATGCACTGCAGTATTCACAGACACTTCTGAGGTTAATAGTGGTCTCAGTCAGTGTTTTAATAGTGCACGGATCCACTATTTGAGCACATCCCTTCTGATACATATTTTTACTGCAGTCGTTTGGTGAGCAGTTTTCATCGCAGTCTGAAAAATTAAATGTCATCTTGTGTTAGATATTTGTTTGGTGTAGAGAATATGTTGTGTATGTGCAGTAGCACAATATTCAGAACGACCAAATATCTCAGTCTATTTTAAATAATTAATATTCACCAATAATAAGACTGAGCGATCGCCCTAATGAGAGGCTCATAATAGACCAACTTTTTCTTTCGATTTACTTGCGTTCTTCCTACTATATCTAGACCAACTTGGACAAGATTTGAAGGGAGAAAATTAAGGCGATTTGTAGGTGATGTAGGTACAATAAAATGGGGTATACTCATTAGTTGGTTATAGCAATTGACTATATTTCGACCATTTTTGGTCCAAGGAACAGTCTTTTTTGGGGGAAACTTTACAACGCAACGAATTGAATTGTCTCCTGTAGTTAATATTCAATGAGTGTCAACGGACCACCATAATTGGACCACCTCTGACAAAAAATACCGGTCGATTTCTAGGCAACGTAGACAATATAAAATAATGAAATTATAGTCCAGTCATATTAGATTAAAAAATTGTGTAAGTGCAAAATGAATAGGGGATAGCTGAAATTTGGCATGTGTATGTCATTTACCATCTTATACATGATACTAAAAGTTCCTTTCGATATGACGTGCGCATTGTTCCCAGGGGGCAAAAAAGTGTGGTCCAGATTGGTTTTTAGTAATTTTCAGGTAAATATCGGTTTTTTGAAGAAAAGTCAAGTGACAAAAATTGTAAAGCGTCAAAAGATACATAAAAAGTGTTTCATTAAAATTTTCCGTGCGATAGCTAACTGATAACAATGATTTTGCAATTAGTAAGAAAAGAATCAATAATTTAGAACACGCGTTAATTTCGGTGGCAAGCAATATTGTATACATCTTGATTAAGAGCGGGTGACGCTCGCGTCTACTTGCGTCACATGTGACTAGCATATCACACTTTACTTTTGCAACTATTTAACTTCCATCCTCCATTTATTAAAAATTGGAGCATCGCTTGGAAATGCTTAATATGAAACATTATCTATGTATTTTTTGGCGCTTAACAATTTTTGTCTCTCGACTTTTTTTCAAAAAACTGATATTCACCCTGAAAATTACAGAAAACCAATCTGGACCACACTTTTTTGCCCCCAGAGGACAATGCGCACGTCATAGCGAGTGGGATTTTTAGTATGTTGGAATAAGTTGACAAATAATATATATATATATATATATATATATATATATATATATATATATATATATATATGCGCCACAATTCAGCGGTCCCCCATTTATCCACACCAAATTTCCTAATATGACTGAACTATTAATACTATTTTGGACGTTACGCGGATAATATGGAAAATTAATTTAATTTTGGTACAATTTAGAGCTATTTTTTATTTGCCCGTAAATACATCTTTATTTTTGTGTAGGTAAGTACAACACATCATCGCATCTTCAATTAATAATTCAATATTGTATGTTATAAAGAACCTATACAGTTGGTCAAGTTTTATTACCTATTTGACCAATTAGAGAGATTCAAGAGCAGTCCATTTGAAGTGAGAGTGAATGTAATGCATAGACCTGGTCAGGAGAAAGGTTATTACCATCAATGACTCACTGCATGTGTAATAACACCCAAGGTGAATAACACCTACCTACTCAGACAAAGAATCATTCACCAATGACCAATCAGTGTTTGGACGTTCCCGGGAATTCAATTCTGGACTAGGAATTCCCGGCCATTTTGCGGGAATGGGAATCCCATCGGGAATTCCCAGTTAAAGGATTCACAGTCTACCTCGTTTTCTCATTATTTTGGGCCAACTGCCTCTCTTTTTTATTTGGTAGGAGTAGAATAACGCTGTTCTTAACAAAATAGTTTGAAACATTGTTTAGAACATAATTTAAAAGTAAAAAAAATCAGCAAAAATAGACATTTTTATTTAAAAAAAAAAAATGTTTTTTCATAATCGGGAATTCAAGATTGTTTTAGAGCCGGGAACGGGAATATCAATTCCATTCCCCGTCCGAACACTGGGACGAATGATTACGTACAATTGTTTGTTGACAATGATAACCTTTCTTCTGACCAGGTCTCCTTGCGCATTCGTTTCTTTTTTCCTATTCACTCCCAATGGAGAGAATAAGAAAAAAAAATGATAATACGGGAACTTATAATTATTCTTATCGTTGACTTAAGAAATGAATCATTTCTCATTTCTCATCTTTTTTTTTTTTTTTTTTTTCTTCTGTTAGGAAACCGGCTACCTCAGACAGGATAATCTTCTACGAAGTTCCTTACACAAATCGCTGTACTTTCTGAAAAGTCCTTTGATTTCCTAGTTTAAGTGCTCTCCATCTGATTACCTCGTGAGCATCTCTCGGTTTGATATTGATCTCTTGAGCACACATATTCTCTTTTCATGATTCCTCTTGGAACAAGTCGCTTGTGGTCTAAACTTAATCTTTGAACTGAAATTAACGGTAGAATTCCGTCTATACTTTTTCAAGGCTATTTCAACTACAAACTGTTCTGTTTGGTATCCTCAATTAAATTCCTTTAGCTTTTTGTACAAATGATTTTTCAATCTTGTTTCACTTCCCAAGACTCGTATTTTTTGATTTCCAGATAATCCGGGGCGTCCTATCTGTCATCTTCCCCGAACATAAATCCCATCAAATAGGTTCCACCCCCCGGAAATTTTTGAAGATGTAATCTCAAAAAGAAATCAACAGCGGAACGAAAAGTTTCACTAATCTAAAATGCTTATATGAGAAAAAAAATGCATTTTATATAGTATAGATACCTACCTACGCTTAGAAAAAGCTATCGAAATAATTATAAAGCTTCTATTCTCAAGAATTTTATCCGGCGCATCACAGTTTCATCCTCTTTGCCGGGGATTGCATATTTTACTTTTCAAACTTTCTATAAGCACGTTCACTGATTGTTTCATTTCCCATACCTAATAATTTTCATAATTTAGTTGACAATTCATTCGATGACTACTGGATAAACTTTCCGCAACAGGATTATTATGCGTTGCTTGCATTCGAGGAGGGTTGAGAAAAAATATTTTTTGCGAGGATGTCTATTATTTGTTAACCTAAAAATCAAACATAGGAAGAATTCAATTTTCTCTCTAGGCCAGCGATTCGAAATAACATGATATTAGCTTGAAGATTCAGAGAAGATTTGTTCACGACGCAGGAAAAGAGGGATGATCTTAAAATATTTGTAATCTTCAAACTTATTCAAAACTTGGGAGAAAATTCCGATTCTTAGTCTGAGGTACAATGTTCTTTGACAAATCTTGAACTTCAAATTTTGTTTCGATGAGGTTATGAAGGGTGTAGCTGGAGAAAATGGATTTCTTTGCTGACGTTTCAATCCTGGACTTGGATCATGAAGACTTCCCTCCGTGAAATTTTATGATCGTAAAAGTATGGGTGCATGATTGTGTAACCATGAAAAAAAGTGAGAAAATATACAAATACATTCAAATCATCGTTGTAGAGAAACAAGTTCTATGCATTCATCGATTGAAGTGCCTCGTATAGTCATGAAGAGTGTTTTTGGGAGCTACGATTTTTCTCCAACAATAAGAGAAAAAATTCATGTACCTACATCCACTTGTTCAACTCAAGAATTAATAGGTACCTAATAAGAAAAATAACATTTGCAAGGTAGTCATTACTTACATGTGTCAATTGAATTTATGTAGGCTTCGAAACTAGCCGTTGCTGGACATGGACATCGATAACTGTCTCCGACGGTAGGCTCAGCCACGAAGCAAAGAGCGAAAAGACATACGAAGAAGATACACGGTAAATTCATGATGATGGATGCTAAATTCATGATGGATGAAAGATCCAAACTTAAACTGCCAAATAGTATGAAAGCGTGAGCTTTTATATTCGGATTCTAATCTTTTTCGAAAACTTATGATTTGTGTGACATTCTCGCTCGTAATAAAGGGCATTTTATTTGATCCGTATTCTAATCATGAAGGTAATTCAGAATTACGAGTAAACTATCTTAAACGGTGTTTCAACAGATGCGCTCCTATCCTGAGAGCTCTAATCCAGATAAAGAAGCTCTGTCATAAAGAATATTATTATGCAACCGACGTGAATTTAATTATCCTCATAGATACCTATGTTTTTCTTTGTTAATTACCTAGATGTAGATACAAAATAAAACTAGCTGATGATCACTGGGTGAATATTTTGACAAATTTCTTTTTATAATTTCCTAGGAGTTGTGCAGCGTCAATAGAATTGAACGCTCCTGCGGATATAACCGAATTTTTTCAGAACATTAGTCGTTTTCGCTACAATGTACCGTAATTAATACAAGTTTCAAACTCTATAAAAATGTAGGTATCTTCTCGGCATCAAGTAGGTACTACTAGTTAAATGCAAAAGTCAAGGGTGGTAAGATTGGATGGTTTTGAATAATGCACCTCCAGCAAAACCGACAACTTGAATTTTTCTCACACGTATTTCGAAAATCTTCTTATCAAAATTCAGAATATTTCTTCGATTCATCCTCATTCTGAGATTTTAAGAAGAAATTTCAAATGAATTTTTGTGTGTGGGATTGATTTACATGAAATTATTTCATTTTGTACTTATTGAACTGGTCATACGGTGTACCACAAAATTTCAAAAGTTTCTAAGAAAAAATATCAGGGTCAATGATGGCTGATTTTTGAATTTCACGTTGAAAAAGGACGAAGATTATTTTGAATGATTTCTCCGGGCCTACAGCGTTTTTTAGGAGGAACGAAACAATCGTTGCACCTATTAATATTGTATTCAGCCCTCGGCTACCAATTGTCTCCAACGACACAACGCAGTGTGATTTCACCGATGCTTAATCATGCTTAATAATATAGCCTACTATTATAAACAGTCTCAGGCGATATTGCTCGTGAGGCTGCCGGAAAGAAGAGACGTATCCACGTAATACTTAGTTCTTCTGCTTCCAACTCACCGCTGCCGTTGTCCATTGATGCAAAAACGATCTACTATCGTTTTCTCCGTTTCTCCCTAGCTTATCTGTTCAACCGCTGATTGATAGGAAGTTCACACTTGACTTATCGTTTTCTTTTCGTGGGAAATTATTCGTTCCTCCCTCTTTTTTCTTCTTTCATTTGCTGACAGCACTTTTCTCAGTCTTATTTTTTCCTATTTGGTTGTCGTAAAAAGATTAAACTTCAAAATATTATCTCACATGTATAAGCGATCGAAGCCCCAAAATATAAGTATACTCGCATTGATATTGGACAGTCATTCACGTCTCGATTCGTCAAGTATAATGTGGCGCTGCGTTTTAATTTGCAGATTAATGTCTCCATATGACCACAGTTTCTTTTTGATATCGTATAGGGAAAGAAATCAATCTTTCAGAAAATTTGATTATCGTACAAAATATAGGTAGGTACTTATCGAAAGAGAAGCCGGGTGGAAACAATGAACTTTCGGAAGCAAAATGTGGCAAATCTACATGTTTGACGCACGATCGAGTCACTCTATACCTTAGCCTCTATGCGAATACATATTTATAATCTTCCTTCCTTAAAATATTCGTTTCATTCACTATCGGTCGCCTTGGACACATTTTCTTGAGTCTCCATTCATAAGTAATAATTTTTACTTTAGTAAAGATGAATCAGTTTTCATGATGATCTCAGGTACCTATCTATGATCAATTATTATTTTCCCAGGCAATGTCTCTGCCTTCAGTCTATCATACAAAAAAGTTTTGTACGAGGAGAGAATAAAAGAAATCGGATTTCCTTGCAGCAAGTGCAATAAAAATGAGCAGCCCGCCTTTTACAAAGTCTTCTTCATTCTTTCCAAATTTTTCCCTCCTCCTATCTATAGACGTGTAAAATCCATTGTTTACTCGGCTACTAAAACACTAAATCAGTAAGCACCCACGCTGTGATGCTCGGCTGTTCATAATATTCAAAACTTGTAATTTCATCTGCGAGTTTACCATAGTGCATGCTACCTTCATGGAAATGCGTTCTTACACCCCCCTCTCCTTCAGAAATACGATCACAAAGAAGAACGCCCGTCTGATCATTTACACTTGAGTTTAGAGAGGTTCGACGACTTGTCTCACAGAAACTCCGTTTACTCTAAAACGCAACTCTCGATGGTATAATGGCTTATCATTAGTAAGACTCAGAGGTTCGTCATGTGAACTTGTTCTATATAGTGACCCAAAGGTGACCTTCAGACACTTGAGTACACGGCAACAAAAACGCTCAACTGGTCAACACCCGCGCGCGGCGCTACGACACTCGAGTGCTCATAATGCTCGCAACTCACAATTTTTATTTGCGAGTTTAGTACACGTTACACTTAAACAAAATGGTCGTTAGAGCGCGCACCTTCCTACATATATATCTCGAAAGTCGCATTTCCTCCAAAGCTTCTCTTCGTTTTATGTATTATATAGTCGAAATGGAATCAGTCTCCCTCCCTTCTTCGCATGAGTAGCTGAAGATGATTCCACTTAACATCTCAAAAATTGAAATTTTCCAAGTTTATGCTTCAGAAACCGAATTTTTTGGAGTATGTATCTACTTCCTTACATATTTTTGACCAGATGCAGACAAAATCTGAGGATACTACACCTAAACAAAAGTAAAAAAAGGGTTTTTAAAAAAAAGAACCCCTCATTAACCACAGCAGAACTTTTATAGAATAAAGTGTCAAGAGATAAAGAAAAGTTAATGGCACAGAAACTTCATGATACAGAAGTCCATCGGGGGTGGAACACGATGAGATATTTAGTCTAAACTATATTATGGAAAAGGGATTTGAAAAAATTCTGGGCTAGGATTGTAACGTCATCAATGGACAGAATGTTTTAATCAAATCGCCATGTAAAAAGAACTTGAAAAAATTTAAAGCTCTAACGGCTGCAGGGAGTAAGTTCTCAGTTGCAAGCTTTGGACCGAAAGAAAGGTTCATATTGTCCTTGTTATGGATGAAAAAGTTTCAGCTGTAAATTAGACTTGAAAATTGACATGTAACTATATCGAAATCATTGTATCGCACCTAGCAGCAAAAGTGGAAGGTTCGCTGTTTTTAACATGTTATATGTCTTTTTCGAGATCCAGGAACTTCCAAAATTTGCGTACGCATATCTATCGGTGCGCGTTCACCTACGTATGAGTGCGGGACCAGGAGGTGTTAGATTATAATACTATCGTATACGAGAGGCTAAGAAAAAAGGATAACGCTCGTCGAGTAATTAGCCTGACATACTGTATATGAAGGTTTATCCTAGGCTACGAAATACTAGTGGAGAAAAAAGGTGAAGAAACACAGCGAGTAAGCCCATCAACTAGTTTGCCTAACATACAGTACGAGTACATTGGACTCTGACCTACTATATAGGGACTTGTAAAAAATTTCGAGTTTTCAGCCAACCTAGTAGACCTTACCAGTACAAAATAGCCTACAGTCTGTTGCCTCTATAAGCCCACAAATTAGGCTATGATTTCAACCTGCTGATGACGTTATAAGGTTGGCGTGGCCTTGACTCACTTTTTAGGGACAATACATTATTGACGTTATTCTTCATGAGGCATGACCGTTCTTTTTTGGGCTGCAGAAAGTTTTTTCATTCTTCACATTAGTTAAACTTACCAGGTTCACCACGCTGAATATGATTGAACTTAGTTGTAAAGACGCTGTCACGAATCATGTTCGTTTGTCATATTAAAAACTCTCCACGCTCAGTTGAGTTGTTTTATATAGGTACTTGAGGTGTCCGTCCATTTCATTTAAATTTATACGGATAGTAACATAGAATTGTTTCTAAATTGTAGAATACCAAATAAAATATTATGGTACACCTACTCGATTCGTCTATCGTTGTCACGCTAAATTTTCCTCTTACTGGTGGTAGTGTATCCTGTGTCGTCCCAAGAGCACTTTTACCTCTCTCTCTCTCTCTCTCTCTCTCTCTCTCTCTCTCTCTCTCTCTCTCTCTCTCTCTCTCTCTCTCTCTCTCTCTCTCTCTCTCTCTCTGTCCTCAAGCGCTGCGCTGTCTACACCATAAAGCTTATATTAAGTTTTTGCTAAGACATCCTTAGTTGTAACAATATCAACAGTTCTAAGAAGAATAAAAAAGTAAGAGAATGGTTATTATTTTGTTACAAGAAATTACATGTTTTCCATTTTGAACGTAGATAGCTAGTACCTAATCATAGCTTTATTCCAAATTATTGAGTAAAAATTGTGGTCGCTGTCAATCATAATCTGCTCGCAAAGCGTTGACTTTGTTGGAGTCAGATTTGGAATTTACACTGTTTGATTTCATTCGCTTCCCTCATCTTTCTTCGAATATTATTCCGCGATCGTGTTATTTCTAGCAGATTATTGAACTATCGTTACTTACCGTATTTTATGTCTAAATTTTTATTGTTTATCCAGTGTAGGTACGGTACTTTCTCCCTGATGCTGAAGGATGTACCTAATTATCGAAACTTCAGCGATAGAACTTTTATTCCGGCGTTGCACGATACCGGTAGTGTTTAACCGCGGACCTTTCATTCTTTCTATCTCATCAACTTTTAGGACCCTCGGATCTCACTTCTCAAAACACCGAGAGCCTTGATACTTTTTTTTTTTTGAAAAATTCGTAATTTAACGTGAAGTAACAATGGCTGGTTGATGATGAAATTCGAATTGAATTTGTTCGAGAAATTACACAAATTTGTCTGCGTATTCAGTCGTGTACGCCATGCATTCTTATGACTGTGGGTTGTCGTTTTTTTTTTTTTTTTTTTTTTTCAGTATCTAATACAAATGCTTATATTGATGTCGTAAGTTGTAAATTTTTTAATTTCAATTTGCCATTATTTTTTGAGATATCATTATGTCATCAGCTGTCGAGAAAAAGGATTGATGAATACGACGTATTGTCAACTATGATGAATTTATCGTCTTCTTTGAAAAATTGGAGGACGATGATAGAATGATTAGAATTTGGATAAGTTACAGAAATTGTTACTCAGTAGTGGATAATTTGATAATGCAGTCATTTTTCAGACCAACTTGAGCGTTTTCTTTTTTTTAGTCCGATTATGGTAGTTTATTAACAGAAAATGTTGTAGAGTAAAATGTTGGCAATAGATATACCTAATTAAATTAAAAATAATTCAAATAAAATATTTTCGAAAAAAAATCCGTTGTTGCTGACAAAGTTGATTGAATTGATATCATCTCAACTGAACTAAAAAGAAAAAAACAAGAGTAAGAATTGAAAAAATTCTAATTACTATAAAGAAAATGTTAATTAAAAAACAAAAACCGACGTTTCGTCGCTCACGCGACATCATCAGGGATTACAAACGGAATGGACTAAGAGAGAACATGAAAAGAGAAGATACCTAAACAGATTACTCATTATTTTAAAATGGACTTGTATACTCCTGAAAGTCCGTGTAAATCGGTCTTAAAATTGACAGTATTGTTACGTAATATATATTTATAACTTCGAGAATTTTTCTTTTTTTATTGTTGCTTTCACGACCTACAATTTCGGTACGCTGAAAATCAAACTTATAGCTAGTATTTTGAGAGTGTTGGGCCAGAGCAGTGATACCATTACTATCTCTTACATCAGTCTCATGCTGAGAGAGTCTCTTCTTTAGGCGTTGAGATGTCTCTCCTACATAAACACGAGGGCAACCAGAGCAAGGAATCTTGTAAACAACACCAGAGTTTAAAGAGGGAGGGGCTTTGTCTTTGGTTTTCGAAAATAGTTTTTGGTACATGGTGTTGTGTCTGCCGAAACAAATACGAATTTTGTTATCGAGAGAGGATAGGAGTTTCTTAATGATCACTACTCGGACCTATATAAGGTAAAGAAAAATATAAAATTTGGTCATTATTATTAGCATGGTCACTATTTCTACTATTACTAGGTACTATTAAAACACAGAAGGAACGTCATGAATGAAATTGTCAGGGTAACTATTAGCTCTAAGAGTGTCAGAAAATTTGGAAATAATTTCACTATGAAAGGTGGGGTGAGATAATTTTTTACGTTGACCAATAAGATTTACACAGGTATTAAATTTACAAGAGGAGGGTTGATTAGAGTGAAAATTTATGAGTCGACCTGTGGAGGTGGACTTTTGAAAGGGTTTGAAAATTAAACCATTGGATTGTCTAATGATAGTGTTGTCTAAAAAGTTTATGGAGTTATTATGTTCTATTCCCTAAGTGAAAACAATTTGTTCGTGAAAGCTGTTTAAAAAATTAAAAAGATCGTCAAAAATTGATTTCTTGATAATGAAAAAACTATCGTCGACATATTTAGTCATAAAGAGTATGGAGTCCTGAAAATTTTCTTTGGTGAGATGGAATAATTCATCAAGAACGATGTCAGCCAGAACCGGCGATAGTGGACTGCCAATTAGGCCTTCAATTTGGGAATAGAAGCATCCGTCATATTGGCAATATCCTTTGTCTAAGCAGTATACGAGCATCTCAAAGAACAGTGCTTCATCGGTGGGAGTCCAGACGCCTTTCAAATCTGCCCAACGTTTTCTTATTATCATGATGGTGAGTGACTCAGGTATTGCGGTGAAGAGTGAAACAGCATCAAAAGATACCATAATTTATTCGTTGTCCACGTCAAGGCAGGAGATCATTCTTTGAAAAACTTGAGATGAAGGAACATTTATATTTTCATCGCGAATATTTTGAGGTATGCTCGCAAGGAAACGAGATAGAGAATAAGTGGGTGCTTTCACAAACGAGGTTATGGGACGTAACGGAATATTAGGTTTGTGTAGTTTCGGAAGTCCATAAAATTTTGGTGCGACACTGTCATATAATGCGTGAGGTGTTTTTTGACGGGCTCGTCTATGTATTTTTTATCCAGCATTTTTCGAAAGAATTCGGTTCTTTTGTTTTTTAATTAATATACATAAAGGTACCACGTGTAAACTTCTCTCTTCATATAAAGAAAATATTAAAAACTTTTGAAATCAAACATTTCATATGTAAAATCTTACAGCAACACCGCAGTATCCACTCATAGTAGAAGGCAGTAGTAAAAGTCTAGAGGCCGTTCATTTAAATTGTGGTGAAAAACTGAATAACTAAATGACTCTTCACTCATGAGGAAGGCTATAAAAGTTTGATGGATACGGCGGTGTTGCTGTAAGATTTTACATATGAATGTTCGATTTTTGTTTAGTAACTAGAGTTTTTTGAATTCAAACTCTTTTTTTTTTATTCTCAGTTCAGTTATGATGATGTCAATTCAATCAACTTTGTCAGCAATACCGGATTTTTTTTCAAAAATACGTATTTTATTTTATTTCTGTAGACCCGTTATTTTTACCAATTAAACTTATTTAAGTTCGTCTTTATTTCACCGTTAAAAACGCTTCGAAGTGGGAAATATCGTAATGACGGCTGAAGATCTCGACTACCTATAGATCTTGGAGATTACCAATCTTGTGCTAATCTATTCGAGTTCATAATTAGCTTACATTGTTTCATTCAGACTAATTCCTACCGAAAAGGTTATCTTTAAAATTTAGAATCGTTCGTTTTTATTAGTTTAAGAACGAAGTTGTATTGCACGAGATGTTTGTACTTTTAACATTGAATAATATTTTACGATCGCGGTACGCGCATGTTCGTCGTTGGATGCAAAAAGTACCGCTAATCAAGTCGGAGGAGTTTAAGCTTGGCGAATTATGAGGCAATAATTCCTTCAGAGTACAGTTCTTCTTTGCTTAAGCCTACTACGTTATTAAAACGAGCGATTTATTTTCTTAACACCTGTACAAAAGAATTGTTTGAATATCATATTGAATGGCAAACTCAGAGACTTGACATTAATATGAAAGTGTTCTACACCAGCACAATTTGTATAGAGATTAATTAAATCAACGACTGATGAATACGTCATTCAGTCAGTCATCAAGGTCAGAGAGTACCTAAACGAAATACCCCTCTGTAGCTCTCACTTATTAGATTGACAGAATATTATTAGTCAGTCTCAAAAGATAGCTGACTAAGTAAGGAATATAATATTCATTTCTATTAACGTTATTTCAAATTCATTTCGTTCAGTTTCTAGGACTTCCATGCTCTCCAACTTGGGGATCACCGAATCAATATTTAAGGAAGAAAATAATGCGTCGAAAATCGAAAAAATGGAATATCGGTGTGTACTCGCAATATGTTTTCCAAGAATATAATCTTCTAACTGAATAGATTTAGTAGGTACGCTGTATTTTTTTAAAATCATGTTTTCAATGTCTGCGTCGTTTTACGCAATACGACCTATTTTTTTGGTGCCAAGTCCATTTCGGGTAGATTTTGAAAGAGGATTACCTATAGGAAATCTTAAAAATTCATTCCGTTTCTTATTTTACCTTGCATAGATTCTTATGTGATGTACAAAAGCAAGAAAGGAAAGTTTACCACAGAATAAGATGAAGACTTTATTCTTCTTTTTTAATAGTTGCGTTTCAACTTCGGCTGAGATGAAAGAATAGAACGAATTCTTTGGAAGAACGATCCATACCAAATAAATGAGATGTAGAAACCGGTCACTTTGCATTTCTTCGTTATCTAAATTGTTCATTCAGAATTTATTTTTCGGTTCCGTACATCCTTCAAAATTTAATTGTAGAAAAATATTTCGGTGCAAAACATTGTTGTTTCTGTAATTCTATATCTCTTTTATTATAAGAAGAAAATTGTAATTTTCCAAATTAGACTGCTCCTTTTCCTGGTAGAAATACAAAATTTTTCATTTGAGATTACCCGCAGTCAATATAATGATCTCTTTTTTAGATTATTGAAGCCCTCAATATTTTCTTTTTCCCTAATGAGGCCCTACTGCACCCCACCAGAGCGCTGTTACGAGGTATTGCAAATCTCGTGCTATTTTTCTACTTACTATCGAGGTAAATCGGATTATTGCGAGCACATATTTTACTTCAAATACGTATTCACTCGTTTATTCTGGACGCACTTACGTTGCAACGTGGGAAGGTAACTAATTTCGCACGAATGCTATCAGTGCGAGAGTTGGTGAAACAAACCAATGAGGCTAGTGAAGCAACGCTGACGCACAGAATTGCTCACTGAGCATGCTGCAATGTAAGTAGCTTTCGTAAATAAATGTTCAAACCGATCTACAATTCAAAAAAAAAAAAAATTCTCCCTACTTAATTCAATATTCTATGAACGCGGGCGAAGAAAATCTCAATTATGTATCTCCCCTGTAAAAAGGAAAATTCACGATTTTGTATTTGGCACTCTCAAAGCCTTTAACATACATTTGGTCAGGCTGGTCTCAGTTCTACATTTGTCCGTTAACATGAAGGGTACGAATCGTCATCACACTCATAAAATTCACGTAAGGCTACAGATTATTCAATTGCGCGAAGTGGGATAACAAAATTATGTAGTTCGTCTTAAGTGAACTGCTCAAAAATATCAGAAACGATAATTCTATCTCTCAAGAATCAAATCTCAATCATTGTCCGACAGTGAAGATGTTTATTGAAAATAAACAAATAGGGATACGAAACAAAATCCGTGAAATTTATTTACTTCGGATTTCTTTTCACTTCGTTCGGATTTCTTCGCATCCAATTCTTGAAAACATATTTTCCTTTATTAAAACCATGTTGAGCTGATCTGGAGTGCACATCTCGCATAACAAAAGGTGAGTTACCTATAGATAAAAACCACTGCATAAAGCAAAATAGATAAAAGTGAAGATCTTCTCTCAAATTAAAATTTGAGACACTTACCAGCGATATAATCATCTTGTAATACATCAGTCTTAGTTCTAGCAAGTCGGGAAGGTTTCTGATGAGGTCTTCTAGCATCTTCCACCAGTCTCGGGTTCACTGCATGTTTCCCTCCCTTCGGAATGGGTAAAGAAAACTGCAAACATCGAAAAACCAAAGTAATGTAAGTAGTAACTTTTGAATATTCCTCTCGCCGCAAACTCCTCACTTACCCGTTTTCCTCTGGTTGAGATAGGTTTCTTAAAATTGATGAACATTCTTTTATTTCCATCTTTATCGGTGTATACGGAAACGCGTTTCAGTGTTTTATTGCCGCACTTCGGGCAAAATATTTTTTTCATGTTAGTGGTAGTTGCGAAGCACGCGTAACAACGCAAGATGTACGATCGCAACTCGCGAATAATTCTACCATCTACAGTAACTACATTCAGTCCGATTTGCATGAGTACATTCTGTAGAAATTAATATCACCGTTCATATTTACCGAAAATTCTAACAAGCGGAAAAGTGAGAATACAAACCTGAATAGCGAAATCTGTCGACATACAGCCAACAGAGACGGGCTTTTCTTCAGCGCGACTACCACTGGACGTTTGTCGTAACTCGTTGAAATTATTAGGTGTAATCCAGCCTATACCGTCATCAGCATCTGATTCAGAATCCGTCTCATCATCTACATCTGATTCTGATCCCTTTGGCTCATCTACACCTAATTCGGATTCTTCCAGATATTCGTTTCCATCGTTTCCGGTTTCTTCTTCTTCAACACATTCTTCTGCCAAACATTCATAGAATTCACTTTCGCTACCTGAGATACTTTCATTTGCGGAGTCACTTTCTTCATCATCATGTTCTTTACTGTCACCATTTATGCCATTCGATTTCCTGTTAAAGTAGCTTTTGATCTGCAAGACAACAATGAGTGCTGAGATTGTCTCATCGAAGGGATTTTTCGGCAAAGGTAACAAACTTACATCGGTGGGGAGGCAGAGTCCATTACTCGACGGGTCTTTTTTCATCTCGGTCGTTTTCATTTTCACATTGATATCGAACTTGGCAATTACCGGTTCGGTTCTCAAATGGTCTCGACCCACGTTCTCAATTTCCATTTGATAGGTCAGAGCGATCAGTTTTATATCAACAGCAGATAAAGAAGCGTAATCGCCTGTCTTCTTAGCAAATTCTGTCACTGTATACGATCGAAAAGTTTGAAAGTATACATATATTTCGACAAATTAGATTAATAAGTGAAATAACAAACAAACCAAAATTTATCGATTCGCTAAACACATTTTTCAACTCGACGTCGTGTGTGAGCGAAAATAGATGACGATATTGCCGCTTGTTCCGTACTTCAGAAATTACCTCTGGGATTGTCAAGATATTTTCACCAAAATCCTAAACCGATCATCGAGTGAAAAACGGAGATGATTATTGAAAAGATGAGCATAGGGATGAATGAATGTACATGTCTACTTCTGATACAAAACAATACGTACCCGCAGTTGAACATTATTAATAAATGCACTGGTGTCGACGATAAGAAATTTCACGTACTTTGTAGTTGGCATTTTAAATGATAGAACATGGCATTCGAATTAACATTCCTGCTGAGCTTTTGACTCGTGTATTTTACTGTCTGGTTTACAGTGACAGTGGGTAGAGCAGGGAAAACTCGGTACAGTAGTGCTATAATGAATTTTTTGATAAAGGACGGAGATAACTACAGAGCAAGGCTATAAAATAGAGAGGTGTGATCACTTAGCGTAGAAGTCAGGCGCAGTTAACGTTTCAATTACGTCACGGGAATGTAGGTTATACATAGCGCTTATGGATCAATTTCGAAAAAAATAAAATACACAAAAACTGTCGACTTAATCAAAAAATTGAAGAGAGGTAAATTTGTTCCCCGTGTAATTTCCTATCAGGTGACACCTATGTTGGGAGTTTCTGTTAGAAAATCTAAAATCCATGTAATTAGATAGGGTATGCTAGTTGCGTTCTGTTTACTACCTGAGTGATCACACCTACTCATTTTATACACCTTGACTACAGAGGTGCTACAGAGCAATCAGAACAGACTGAGCAACGCGAGCTGTTTGCTTTGCTGACTGCTGCTGATGGTTCGGACCGATCATTGTAGTTGCGCCAGCGTCGACAATTTCTTCAATGTAAATTCATACCATGCTTATGGGAGATGGAAAATTGCTCTGATTTAATTGAAAATCAAGTCATCGTGTGGAGATTTTACGGTCTTTCAATTTGTTTCTCTGTGTTTTTTTTCAAAATCGCTCTTTTTTGAGTTATTTGAAAAAAACTTGAGAATACCTCAGGATAATACCCATATTTGTACATTATTGTTGTCGCGACTCGCGACACATGTGACGGATATCACTTCAACACACTCCGCTTATCAATTTTTGTGAATCGACGCTGGCGCAACTACAATATAAATAAGCCTTTCACACTTCGGGTTCTTAATGCGGATAGTATAAGCGTTTGCCTGATTTGTTATCAAACTTGTAGTCAAACAAAATTTCAAGTTTTTATTTTCAAATAATTTTTGTAATTTTGTGGATTAGATTTACATTTTACCATCCCATAAAGAAGCAAAAATAAAAATTTGCCCAAAACTTCCAAGAATTTTGTCAATTTTTCAATCTGAATTTTCTCATTTTGATAATATGACTACATATATGATAAGAAAAATGTAAATAAACGCCAAGTGTGAGAGGCTTATATGCCCTGTCCTAGTGTTCATTCAACCTAGGCGCTCCGCTCCAGGGCTGGGCACGGATCACAAAAATTTATTTGATTCGAATCACGGATCAGAATCAGGGAGGCTCTTGAGGAACGGATCAATTACGGATCACAGGTACGGATACTGTTTGGAAAAAAAAATTCGGATATGGATCACGAATCAAAGGAAAAATTTGTGTGATCCGTCAGATCACAAATCGCGGATCAGAACATTATGATCCGCGGATCAGAATGTTTGATCCGTGATCCGGGAATCATTGATCTGTAATCCCGGAGTCACTGATTCGTGATCCGAGAATCACTGATTTGTGATCCGCAATCCGGGCAGTTTCCAGTTTGCGGCCAATAGTAGTGAAAAGGTCCAGATTGCGTCCATATGAGATATACAGTTTGCGGCCGTAGTGAAAATTTTAAACATCCAATTTGCGGCCGTAATAACAATTTTGCGGCCCCTACAAAAGCAGAAAATACAACTTTTTCACCTTGGCGTGTACGACATGCCTGTAGTATTATGACGCGTTATCGGATGTCAGTTGATAAATGAGTCGGTAGTAATAATAGAGAGATGTAGGGAATGTTTCTTGTTGAGACTTGTGTGCATGATTCAGAATGATAGAAGGATGGAACAATGAGTAAACGATCGAGGGAGGTCAGTGTTCCATTGAAAACGATAGAGTGTGGTATAATCCACGGTCAGAAGAATCATAGGTACGTCCCTCTTGCGTACTGCCTACTTCCAAATAAAGAGATGAAGACATACGAAGTTGCCCTTTGGAAGATCGCTACTTTTCTGCCATCTGCGTATTCGCCAACGAGAGTATGCGTAGACTTTGAACACAGTATCCACGCAGCAGTGAAAGCACTTTGGTCAGCTACTCTCCTTGAAGGGTGTCGTTTTCATTTAGGCCAGGCGTGGTTCAGGAAAATTCAAAAGCTGGGTTTAACTAAGGTGTACCGTTCCAAAAGCGCCGATGGTTCGTTCCTACGTTCGTTCTTCAGGTTATCATTTGCGAGAACCGAAAATTTGGAAGACTTCTTCATGGAAGAGTTCATGAGGGAGGAACCGACAAACCCAAAAATCCAAGATTTTTCCGAGTACGTGTACAATAATTACATCCGCTCTAATGCAAGTTTCCCTCCAGTCACTTAAACCAAATACTCTCCGCGCATTGACCGGACAACCAATGCGTGTGAAGGTCTACACGCGCATCTCAACGGAATGTTTTATCGCTCGCATCCTGACGTATTTCTACTGATCGACGCTTTGTTGGAGATCCAGGAGCGCGCATATACAAAAATGTTGTCCACCCATTTGACAGTTCGACGAAGGAAATCGGAGAAGAAGGAAGCATTTGTACAAGAATGCATGGATGAATTCGAGGACGGCTCCATTTCCCGCGCCGAGTACATTAAGAAGGTTTCGCGAAAATTTTTAGCGTAACGTATTTCACTATCACTCTTGTAAATATTTTTTTTTTTGACGTCGTTCATGTATTGATTATAATAACGTTAAATTGTATGAAATTCTATTAAAACAGTGAATATTAGGGATTTTTTTTCTTCGTCGGACGCAAAGTGGATACTTCTTTTTTCTTCGTCGGCCGCAAACTGCACATCTTCTTGCGGTCGAATTTTGCGATGGGCCGCAAACTGCCGATCCCCGCAATCCGCGGTCGCGCGGAAATTCCTTTGTATTTTTTCAGTTGAGTGTTGACCACGTTGACCTTTTCTTTTTTTGTTTTGATCCGCGGATCATTCAAAATGATTTGGATCAAAATCAATTCAAATGAAAAAATGATCCGAACAATTCGCGGATCAGAAAAGTGGGGAGGGAGGGGAAGATTTGCGATCCGTGATCCGCGATTTGTGATCCGATCCGTGCCCAGCCCTGCTCCGCTCTAGACAATGTGGCTATAATGAACCCTTTGACTATATATTGTATGGACTGCGCTAACGTGTATAAAATGAGCGGAAAACGCGTTCACACAAGAGGGGGCGCAAATCATTCATTTTCGAATCGAATCATGATTTAAAATCCTTTTTTGATGATTCGTGATTTGTATTCGAATCATTTTGAAAACTGGAAAATGATTTATGACTTGTGATTCGAATCAATTCCTGAACAGTCGAATAATTTTCGAATATTTTTCGATTCGAATCAATTCCTGAACAGTCGAATAATTTTCGAATATTTTTCGAATCTTTCACGAATCAAACAGAAATCCGCCGTTCAAAATAGAATGAATGTATCTGCATATTTACGCCTAAAATTGCAAACAAATTTTTCAACGTGATTTGAAAGAGATTCGATTCAAATCCTTTTCGAATCAAAAAATCTTTTGAAATGATTTGATATGGATTTGAATCGAATCTTTTTCGAATCACAGATCATTGTCTCCAGGTGATTCGGATTTGATTCGAAATTGATTCAAATCATTTTCATGGTGATTGATTTAGAATCATTTACTTCTGAACGATTTATGATTCGTCATTCGAATCTTTAAGAAAAGCGACTGATTCGTGATTCGAATCACTTTTTAATGATTCGCGCCCACTCTTGGTTCACAGATCGATAAGCGTAAGCGGCACGCACCACATTTTGCGTGTGGATTTTCATATACGTGATCGTTGCCGCTTATTTCCAAACGCGTGTTGTCTTACCTACAAGATGTCGCGTGCCGCGTTACGCGGCGCTTGGCGCAGTCCATATAAAATATATAGTCAAAGAATGAACCCCAATTTTAATTCCAAGTAGAAATATCATGCTGGAGGGTAAGGCTCTATCATAGAGGCTCTATATTTGATCGATGGGTATTTGCAGACTCCGTTTTGTGTGCAAAAAGATTTTTTCCGCATATAAGAGCCCATGTTAAATTTGTGTTTTTCATTCAACAAAGCATAACTCGAGAAGGCTTTGCCCTCGAGAACGACTTGATGGATTTTTTGAATGACCCACGATGGAAAAGAAATTTTCTAGACACTCGACAATTTTCTCTTCAATTTTTCTTTAAAAGAATTATATTTCGAGTAATCGATTAGTAAATGGAATGCACTTTTTTGCCCAAGCGTTCACAAACCAATGTAACAAGCGGCAAACGTACGAGATGCGTTTCATTCAAGTTTCATTTACGCAGATTTATAGTCTGTTCCCGTTAAGAAAGGATGGAAGGTTGTACAAAACTACAAAGTACGTACCTCAAGAATGGGATGCCAGAAGGTAATTGACAGGAAACCTGTTCTATGGGGGGCTTTTTGAGAAATTTACCGTCTGCCGTGCGCCGTCTAACGAAAACTTGAGAAAATTTTGACTCTTGAGCCATAGAAAAAATTTCGACTTTGGAGCTATATGATAGGAGAGGGACTTGGAAAAATTTTGACTCTCGAGCTATATATGTGACCTGGGCTACGGAAAGGGGACTAGTCCTTTTTGCGCTCCAATATCAGCAAACCTGATCCCATAAAAAGGACTAGAGATAACTCAGGTCACTTATGATAGAAGGGAGACTTAGAAAAATTCCTATCATATTACTCTCAAACGAAATTAGACTAGGCTTATAGTAGGTCTAGGCCTTGTTTATGCTAAGGAGCTTTAGAGTAGGTAAAATGGGCATCCATCTTGTTTTTTAAGTGAACTTAGCTTACATGATTCATGCAAAGGTACCACGGGACACCCATCTTGTTTTCAAAAAAACCAAATGTTTACCAAAGGGGTGTAAGGTTCACTTAAAAAACAAAATGGATGTCCATTTAACCTGCTCTCGAGCTCCTTATTTATGCTAGCTTTATCTCGGTCTAGGCTTCCTTGAATTCTCAATACCAAATCCCATACGACTCATAAAATAGGTTCCCTGCGTTCCTCGTTTAACTTTGTTTTTATTTACGTTGGTGATAAGAAAATCACTTCTTGCCGGTCGGTTATCTCGAGGTACGTACTTACTTTGTACTAGCTTTCATCCTTTCTTAACGTGAACAGACTATATGTGAATAAAACCAAAGCATTGACTATACACGTATACCAGACAAATATTCGTATTGCATTGTTGAAAATGTAGAGGGTTCGTTGAATACTGTCACAAGGGTGCGCTGCGTGTTAATCAGCAAAGTAAAAGAGAGAGAACATTGTTCCCTCTCTGTTAAGACACCACGGACATGGTAACACCCACATCTTAACACGCAGCGCGATCTCGTGAGTATCCAACAAATTGTATACATTTTCAATAATATGCGAATATTTGTCTGATACGGTACGTGTACATAGCAAGGCCGTGTGTATAGTCAATGGCCAAAGTGTTAAACCTTATAGGCTACTATGCAAGCTACCGTGATGCAAGCTAAGGGATAACGGATAGGAATAACAAGCGTAATTTCTTGGCTTTTACATTAAATAGTTCGTTCGTTTTATCAAAACAAAATAAATATTTAGGCTAATTTCTGAGTATCGCGTTTAAAATTAACCGTGTGATGCTCAGAAATTAGTCTCTACATATGCCTCTCTCGCCCATAATTAGTTTTATTCCTCATCGTCTTGGATTTTCATTTTTTTTTTTTTTCTCAGTTCATTACCTCACTTCAACTTTGAACCATTCTGAATAGGGCTTTTACAATTCTTATCGGTTTGTACGTCGATGCATGATATTCTCTCACTTGCTTCCGTGGGAATAATTGTCTCTCTGTCTTTATTCCTCATGCAAAACATTGTCCATGCTGTAAACCAAGATGCGACCGAGAAAAAGGTATCTGTCTCAATGAAACTTGCATTTAATATCAGTTTTTTTGGCGGGAGACTCGCCATCCGTTTAGTTACTGGAGGCCATCAGAGGAATTCTGTTGGCATACGCGTAACGTAACGTAACGTAATGCTGGGAGGTGTAACGCTTACTGGCGTAACGCTGGGTGCGTTTCCTTCTATGGGCTAGTATAGGGACTTGGAAGAGTTCCGGGCTCTTCTATACCCATCTTATACCCCTATATGGACTGGGCTAGTATAGGGACTTGGAGAATTTTGGGCTCTTTTATACCCATCTTATATCTTTATATGGGCTGGGCTAGTATAGGGACTTAGAAAATTTCGGGCTCTTCCATATCCGTTGCCGGGACTTCGTCTATGACACTTAAAAAAATTCCTGGCTTCTCTTTATCGTCTTCTATGGGAGTTAGAAAAATTCCTTGTTCCTCTATATCGCTGAGGGGCGCGTAACTCTGGTTAGGTTATATCCTATAATCTACATAAACTTAGAATCTTCAACCCTAAACCATGAGTCGCGGGTTTCTCGCAACTCTTGCTCCCTGAGCAAGAGCCTGTAAGTTTTTCCTGATTCATCTTCAACGCTTATAAAAGCCCTAATTCTGATGAAGAAGACGCCTTTGTTGCGTCGAAACGCCTTTGTTGCGTCGAAACGTAAATAAAAATTGTTTCAAAGTTTATAGCTTTGTTTTGTTTTACTGTGCGAGCAAACCCTCAATCTTTTATCGAATATTTATCGTTCTCTGCACAAATAAAACCCTAACCTTCGTAAATTTTTTCTCAGTGAATTCGAGAGCAGAGAAAAACTTCAGTTTCTACATAAATTTGTCGAGCAGTTTACTTTTATCGAATATATCGAATATAAGATTCAGAGCTTTAAACATTGATGCCTGCTAACAGATACCCCGCCATGAAAAGTGTGTCAAAAAAATGTCACTCTGATATCTGTCTACAACTTGTGTTGTGTCTTATACTTTAAATTGGGAGGTGTCAAAGAAGTGTCAAAGTCTCTTTATTTGACAGTGAAATTCAACCTCTGTCAAAATTTAGCCATACAGTCTCATGAGATATGGCAGAAACATGGCAAAAAGTCAAAATAATGGCTGACATCTGTCAAGGTTTTTGGTCACCGGGATGTTGTAATCACTAATCAAGATCAACGTCTCAAATATAAGTGGCGAGTAAAGTGCCATTTCTTTTACAGGTGCTAACGTTACTAACGTTGCTGATCAAATAAATGTATAAATATTTTACTTGTTGAATACTCGTAAATAAAATTTCATGTTGTCGGTAACATAGAAATAAGGTTCTTACAACTCGACTAATTACATAATATCATGAGTATTGTCTCAAAATGGATACAATTTTTATTACTCAATTTTTCATGGTGATTATATTATACACTACTAGGTTGAAATTGATACAAAATACTAAACACAACAAGACATATCTTGGTGTATCTGGTCTAAATTGAACTTTTAGTTCACAATCCTGCAACAACCCATTGTTTTATTTCTTTCCTATCAACTTTACCAGTGCTTGTCTGAGGTAAATGATCAACAAATCTTACACCAGCTCGCAGTTTCTTCATGGGCGATATGTTACCTTTAGAAAAGAAAAAGAAAAAAAGAAATCAATGATCAATAAGATGATTATAATATTATTGATGATCTGTAACAAAAACATTGTATTTTGTGCGTCCACCAATTTGAACCGGGCATCCGCTAGGATCGCTGTGATTGATAAAAATGATAATAAACGTATTGAGGTACTTATCAAGGAGGTTTTTGCATCTTTTGGTCAGAGTATGTGTAATGAAAATTTTTCAGCAAAACGTTTGTAAATTGACCGTTTTTATTTCGTACACGTAATTATTTTATTTCCGTCAAATGAAACTTTGAACACCAGTATGGAGACTTGATTTTACAAAATTATTTTCATAAGTACCTATTCCATGATACCTTACACGACCTCCACAATGCTAGTGCTGCCCGGTTTGAATTATGTTTACACAATCTTTGTAATTTCTAACAGCCAATTTGGCTTGAAGTCATCTTGCTTCAATAAATGAATTTTCAATATATACCTATAAGAGGACATATCTGGCAGAAGGGCGTCCGCACAATGTATTTCTTATGGGACGGACGCCCTTCTGCCAGAACCCTCCTCATATATAGAGTGCAAATCATGAGACTTTGTCTTCAAAGATTGTACAACTGGGGTACCGGTAGTTATTCTATTCCTACGATTGTAGCCCACCAAAAAAATAGTTATTTATTATAAAAGGTCCTGAAGCGAGTGATACAGTCACAAGTTTGAGTTCTACAAAACGAGCCGGAGGCGCAAGTGCAGTAAATGGACGAGTGACTTGCCACAAGCTAATAGACCGTGTATAATACAAAATTTTCTTTAATACACTCAAATTACAAACAAATTACGTGCGAAGGGTATGACCTGTAACTTGAACCTGTGACTAAACTAGCTGGTTCATCTACCGAAAATGGCTACTCGTGACTAAAACAGCTAGTTTACCTCCGCCCCGTGCGTTGACTATATACCTCTTATTATAGACTGAGCTTCGTCCATATACTGCAATGTTAAACGAGCGTGGAAACATGTGCAGCGTGCGGTTGGCAGCTTGGGTGAGTGTGCGGAGGAGTGGCACTCCCGGAGGAGTAACAGCTTCTTCTCCATCTGCAATGAACCGCGTCGCCTATGTTGAGTCCTCCGCATTTTATTTTCTTATCATATCTTTCCACGGTTAAACGCGTTGGAAAATCGACGATGTGGACCTCGTGGTGCTACCTACCGGTGTTGCTCGGAACTATCGTTCTCGTCGGTTGACTGCTAGCCTTACTAACTTCGTACTTATAAATAGTCTTGTTGTTGTTGCTATACGGGTGTAGATGTGTAGTTGAGTACGATAGAATATAATACGAGGTGTTGAATCTGAATAATAATAAAAGGAGTGTTTTACGGGTGCATTCTTGTGTCGTCTATTATTTAATCAGCAGAGTCGGTCAGTACTGTAAAACGATTATCGGAAGAACCTGAAGATCGATTTTCCGACGAAACGTCGTCTTATAGCTCAGTCCATAAGAGGTATATTGGGATGTTAACCCAAGTTGCGTAAGTTGTTAGCCGTGCTCGAACATGTGGGGGATAATTTTAACGTACCATGCTTCATGATGGGGAATTTGCAATTTTCAAATACGATTTAAATTATTACAATTCGTAATATCAAAAAATTATATCCTATAAATCGTTTAAACACTTCAAGAGAATAGATAACTAAAAGAATTAATTCTAATATTGAAGTATTGAGTCATCTACGACTAATTGAAAATCTCGTTTCTTATGGCCGAATACATTGAACGTAAAATCGTCACCCAGAAATTCAAGCGAGTGCGGCGAGAGAGGAAGGCGATTCTAGCGCTACCAAACATAGGTTAACATCCCAATAGTCAAAGGCCCTGTGACTAAAATAGCTAGTTTACCTATCGAAAACAGGTGCGGATCAGGAGAGTAAATAAGATTATATCTAAATGAATCGAACAAACGAACGAACCCTCAAACATACGACACCACTCCTTAAACCACGCGATTATTCACGGCGTATCGATTTCGTTCACGATCATAATCCTTCCAACGAGTGGCGGGTACTCGGAGTAAGCGTGATGCTGCGGGACTTCGAAATATTTTCGTACTTCTTGGACTTGTGAAATTTTTCAGTTTCATTGGACTTGAAATTGGAAATATTTTCAACTGTTAGACTTTGAAATATTTTCAAGTGTTGGACTTTGAAATATCTTCATACTTCTTGACAATAGGTATTTAAAACAAACGAATCATTTTATTTATTGCCATACCGTCCTCTTTTTACCTCTTTTATGTTTCCGAATATATTCGTAATCTCGAAAAGTATTTCGAATTTTACATAGGCCTAATTTGCGCGATTTTGCGCTCTAAAAACAAATTCTAATGCGAGTTACTTCGTTATCATCTAGACCATACTTATAACACTACAAAAAAAAAAAAAAAAAAAAAATTGAAAAATGTATGAACAAAATTATACGATTCTGAAAGTATTTTCGACGCTGATCACAATGCCGTTGACCGTTTTTCGAAATTGGCTCTGGTCATCGATTTCTCGATAACTAGAGCCGATAATTTTGTTAAAAATATTTTAATTATACTCGTAATACTCCACTCGAAATAGTCTCATCGCTTGAAAACATCAAAGTATTGCTATTTATCTCAACTTTTTTTTTTTTTTGATAACAGGGAATTTGTTTTCTTGGAGGTTGTTTCGAGAAAAATTTTCACCATCCATTAGGCCGGAAACCTAACCTAACCTAACTGTATAAGAGGGAAACTTGGAAAAAATATATACTTAGTCTAAAGTTCCCCTCCTATCATAAATAGCTCGGAAGTCGAGATTTCTCCAAGTCCCTTTTGTATCGTATACAGCACGAAAGTCGAATTTTTGCAAGTCTCCCTACCATATATAGCTCGGAAGTAGCAATTTTTCTGAGTTCAAGTATAGTTTGGGAGTCTACATTTTTCTAATTCCCCGTTTCCTATAGAAGAGGTTCCTGTACCCCTAGTTCAATTCCGTTAAAGAACCCGTGAGCTTTTTTTAGCGGGGAACCCGCTATCCATTTTGTTAGGAAATTACATCCTCAGAAAACGTCCGTGTCCGCGTCCGCAGGTTAGGTTAGGTTACGGGACTTGGAAGAATTTCGAGTCTCGAGCTATATATGAAAGGAGGGGAACTTGGAAGAATTTCAAGTCTCGAGCTATATATAATAGGGGGGGGGGGACTTGGAAGAATTTTGACTTTCGAGCCACCGTCCGCCGTCCAACCAAAAACTTGGAAAAATTTCGAGTCTTGAGCTATATATGATAGAAGGGGGACTTAGAAGAATTTCAAGTCTTGAGATATATATTATAGGAGGGGGACTTGGAAGAATTTCAAGTCTCGAGCCATATATGATAGGAGGGGGACTTAGAAGAATTTCGAGCCTCGAACTATATATGATAGGAGGGGGACTTGGAAGAATTCTGACTTCCGAGCTATATATGATAGAAGGGAATGCAGAATGATAATTTCGATTTGAATTATATGACAAGATTATCAACTCAGTTCCACACCACCTGAGAGGTCGAGTTAAGGAATTGCGGGTTCCCCGCTGCCATTGCAACGTCTGCAATGCCTTCTAATTTTTTTTCACCGCCCCTATCGTTCCTTACTTGCAACAAACTGAATAATTTCATCTTCAGTTACGTTACTGTTACGTTTTTTTACCACATAGGCACGCGGTAATTCTCCAGCTACTTCGTCTGGCACCCCTACTACAACTACAGCGATCACATCAGGGTGCTGTAATATCAACATTTCAAGCTCAGCGGGTGGGACCTGTAGCAAAATATAAAATATACCTATTGCATACAAACAGAATTCTGAACAACTATTTCTCAACATTGCACTGTTTCGACTGGTTGTCGATTTGTCTTACTTGATAACCTTTATACTTGATCAACTCCTTCAATCTCTCAACGATGTAAAAGTCGTTATCGCTATCGTAATATCCAATATCACCGGTATGGAACCAACCTTCCCGATCAAGGACATTATCTTTCGCACCAGCTCCCAAGTATCCGTTGAATAAGATTGGTCCCTTCAAACATATTTCCCCATTCTCGAATGGTTTCTGAATGCATTCAGTCTCGGTGTCAACAACCTAAATATTACAAAAAAAAAAAAAAAATTTGAAAGCAACCAAATTTTAAATCCTAATTAAAAATTAAAAATGAAACGTTTTTACCTTGGCCATCATTCCAGGCATTAGGTGACCAGTGACACCTATTTTAGGTGAAGACAAGGCGTACAACGCACATCCCGTAGTTTCAGTCATTCCGTAATGACTAAAGAAATCACACTCGAATCGCTTTCTAACACTTGTTATGACTTCATTATTGATGTAGCCCCCACCAGAAGCTATAAGCGCAACGCTGCTCATATCATGCTCTTCAATCATGGTAGTTTTCGCAAGGAATATAGCGACCGACGGAACTATGTACAGAGTATTTATCTGGGGGTGGAAAATCAATTTTCACTATAGCAGTAACTCTTCAACAACTAGGTATACGAAAATATCATTTACCTACTTACCTTGAACTTTTCGACGTAACTTAAGAATAAATTTTCATGATATCGCTTGATCAGAACATATCTATGTCCTAAAACGAGACTCATTAGTAGAGTAAACAGGCCATAAGTGTGGCTCATGGGTAGAAGTCCCGAAACGACATTGTTTCGACGAAATGAAACTAATTTTTCAGTCCTAAATCAAAATTTAACTTTCATCATCGTACTGAATTACATTCTGTAGGCAACACACTAATACAGAATGAGGATTAATCCCTCCATCCCCGGTCGAAAAAGTTTTCAGTCAGACAGGGTTGTAAAGGCAACCAAATAAATATAATTTTTAGTTTTTCCCTGATAAATTTTTTCCGCTTTCTTTTTAGCTCAAATCAGATTTACCAACTCTGCCATGTCACTGGGAGAGAGCTATCCTCCTTCCACTCCCGGTTGCTAAGCACGTTTCAATATTAAATACTTCAAGTTCCCAGATTAAAATTTCACTCCCTTTTCCCTTCATAGAGAGAAAATCCACGTGACTGTCATAATCTTTAAATAGACTATGAAATGGCTACCGGCAAAGGCTTACTGATGTACATTGCTATAAAATTAGCAACAAAACTCAACTCTGAGGATTTTATTAGAAATATTCTTCTGTCTTCAAATACCGCTTTTTATGGTCATTCTATAGAAGTGTTGAAAGTTTTTCTCTCATACAGGCTAATTGCTTTGATGACTTGACAAGTGTTATCGTACATGTTTGTAGGACTACTAACCTAAATATTTCCAAAAAGAAAATCCAAGCTTTATGTGATTGCATTACTCCTTTGGACATCCCGGTGGTACCGCTGGAGTATAAAATTGTAGCCGTATCTGTCGAATCTATTTTATCAATATCGTTGTACTGAAAATTATTGCTTTTTGGGAAGACGACTTCATCCATATTCACAACACGTTTGATGGAAGTGCATTCCTTCTGTACATCCATAATTTTTCCATACAGTTTTGACGATGTGAAAATTATAGATGGTTTTGATATGTTGAATACATGCAACAGTTCATCTAAAACATTTAGAAATAGATTCTCGAAACGGTATTGTAAATATTCAATAACAGCAATTTAGATAAATTGAAGCGGGGAAGTAAGGGAGCTTTTGTAACATGGGTAAAATATAAATTGCATGCCTAGGTATATCAAGGACTCGAGTTCACTTTTCTTTAATTTAAATCTGCTACCTACGTTTATCCAGATAGCTCCATAATCTTGAATAATTTTGTTGGTCAATAGGTAGGATGAGTAACAATGTCTTTATTTTGAGGATTGATTCGTAAATTTACTACCGCCGTAACGAAATTTTGTTTTCTATCCTGTAGTGGCGTCCCTGACGTCACACCTACGATGTACGACGCGCAAAATTCCTAATATTTTTTTTTCTTTGTTTCGATTAAAGTAATATTTATGAAAAAAAAATTCACGTGTGCCGTTACTCGTGATCATTGTGAGAGAAAAAATGACGAAGAGGGAGATGATGAAGATTAATTTTTATAAAACTACCGGTACCTATAAGTTTAGACAGTATATTTTCTATGAATTTTCTGTACATAGGCATCGGTAATTATACATTTTTAATTTCAATTCCAATCAGGCCTGGGACTTCTAAAGACTCAGATTCCGAAAATTCATCTAAAAGAATTTCAGTGTGGGCTCGCTAATGGCAGATATTTCTCTCGGGGCTGGTTTGGCTCTTTGTGGCTAGCCTTAATAATCAAATATCTTGTGCATTCCCAACGATTAAAAATAAAGAACCCGAAAATGTTTTCTGAGCAAACGCTAAGAATGATTGATTTAAGATCTCTCTTACATAACGTTGGGATAAAATTTAGATTGATAAAAATTTTTGATTCGTCGGGTAGGTAAGTACATAATAATATTTTAAAAATTAACTATCATGCCCTACGAAGTTTCAAGGAAGAAAACATAGAATTTTGCTGATAATTTCCTCTTCTATTTTGTTTAAATTAAATTATTCGCTTTTGTTAAAAGAACTTTTCGCTGAAATTAAAATTATAAAGTTGGCTTACTCTTAGAATAAAGAGGGTTTATGCACGTGCAAATCGCACCAACGTTCAATACTGCAATGAGAAGAGACGGATATTCAAATGAATTTTCCACCACAATTCCAACGACCGAACCACACGTATATCCAGAATCTACGAGGAATTGGGATATACGTTGACTTCTCTCGAAAACGTCTTTGTAAGTCACCCATTTTTCTGTCTCGGCATCCACCTACACAATCAAACAAGAATGTTCACTCTACTTGAGACGACAAACGTCCTCTTATACTTAGTCGACGATTTAGTTTTTCCAATTACTTTATGTTAAATACATTTGATGGTCAAAACTTAAGCACGTACTTGAACCGGCTACGCTATACAAATAAATTTTCAAGTGCGCGGGTTGTGGAGTAATTATGGCGAAATTCGCAGAACGTTTGTTATACAAATAATATATTACCGTATATTGTTGATCCATTTTATTTTTTAACTCAAAAAAAGAAACTCCCCCTTCTCCAAAGTTTTAATAAAACTACCCACGCCACAATTTGTAAGGGGGAACTTTAATTAAAATGATGAAGAATTACCTACTATGTTGAACCTTGGGTTGACATGAGCTGTAAGAAAGGACGACTGATTACGATACTTACATGGATGATGATGAGCGCAAATGAATACATAATTAAGTATGAAATGAAAATTCGAGGAGCAGACAAGCTCTCTGAGTTCTACGCAGGTATAATAAATATATTTACGTGAGCTCCACTCCGATGAACGTAGGAAAGCTCACCGTCACATGTTCACAAAATATACAAGGATATACCTACTTACCATAAAGAGTTCATTCGAATGTTCCTTACAAGCATCCGTTAAATATTTGCCTAAAGACTGAGAAGAATTGAGCATCGTTTTTTCGGAAACTTTAGCACCATAAATTATATGATCACTCATTTTTGTCGTTTTTTTAAAGAAATTACTTGCGTAGATAAAAATGCAAACTAAAGCTCGAAACAATTTGGAATGGAATCCTGGTTATGCTGATTGAAAATTCGAGTATCTAGGTAGTTAACTTATTTAATTCAACCACATTAGGTGTAAAGTCCGCAAACGAACAACAGCTAGAAAAGTGCACCTTACTCGCACATGAAAATCGAACTGACGGTCAATCTTATCTTAAAGGATGAAACGGTTGCACAATGATTCGCTTGAAGTTTGACCTTTTGTAAAGATAATGATGAACCTGATTACCACGTGGTTACATACGTTATTACATTTCGTGTTTCGATAATCGTGTACCTATATTGCAACTCAAAGCAAAATATTCTCCGAAGTGTTATCATCGGTAATCGCATCAACTCGCATACTCGGTTTCAAAAACTTTTGTCTATAAATTATAACATGATACGATTCATCTCAGCGTTCAAAAAATACTGACTGCTCTTTTAAAATTCGAATACCTAACTAAGCTTAAATACAGGTACCGGGGTAACTTACATACAAGCAGTAAGATTCGTCAAAAATTAAGATACCTACCTAGGAATTTGTTCGATGACATTATGCAGAAAAGTCTCCGTTTGGTTACCTATACGACTAGTAACGACCATCAAAAACCTGAAAATGTATGTGTTTGAAAATAGGTCTATCATCCTCCTTATGCAAAAAGTCAACCTTTGCCTAAGAAGAGTGAGATGTTCTCGATTAAAATATTAACTTGGTGTATTGTACAACTGGTTAGTTGTCTGTAAAAGTACGGTAATATAATTTCTTCAGTCTATAAGGCGTTTTCTCGCGCACATTTATCTTAGATAAGAAAAGAACTTGATAATTTTGAATTGAATATTCTCATCATAGGTACGAGCCATCGTATATGGGAATTGTGTAGAAATATATAAGCACGTAACACGTGCTTGTATTTCTACACAATTCCCATAGAACTTGATAATGTACACCAACTTTTCCGAGAATAATTTCTAGAAGAATTAAGCATTCATTTCGAGAAGAAACTGCAGTTTTGAAAAATTTCAGATAACGACCTCTCCTCCGTTATCGAGGTTTCGAACTGCATTACTTCACAAAAAGATGGGAAAAATAAACTATTGAAACACGAACGTAAGACCTACTCGATCTACTCTCAGACCAAGGGAGGGCGCGGATCAAAAAAATGATCCAAATCAACTCGGATCACGGATCTAGAATAAGAATATACTTGTAACAGGCAACAATGAGTAGCAACTCCATGTAGGTAGGCACTCGGCTAGCTTAGATATTACTAGCCCATTTGATGATGCTATAGACTATAGAGTGGGCAATTGGTGATACCATTTTTTTTTACTCTATAAATAATACGAGGACTGCCCCGAAGCATATACATCTATGAATATCGAGAAAGCGAAATACGTGGAAAGAGGAGGTCATCTCCAGTGAGACGACTCCTTTAGTATAAGAGTCGATTACAATTGTGCCTTTCAAATTGAATAGGTACGATGCGTGAGTCAATTGGACCGAGGGGACTGAGCCTGTTGAATTTTCTCATAACGTTTCAGACTGAGAGGTGCTTGTGTTGCCATTTGATGTGCTTGTAGTCTTATTTCAAAATAGTTTCCTTCGATTGTATCCATACCGAGATCGCGGTGTAAGTTGTCAGCTACAAACGAGGATGCTTTGTCTATCATCCGTAGAGCTTTATTTTAGGCTCATTGGATGACCAACCCAACCTGCTAGACTTTTTCGTGGTATTCCAAATTTCAACATCGTAGGTATGTCAAAGTGGGCTTCGTGATTATTTTATAAATTATGCATTTCATTTCAAGATCCGAGTGAAAGCCCAGAAACCAGTAGTATTTTTGAAGCTGAGTTTTGTAGTGATCTCGCTCTTTCCTTCGTGTCATCATAAGAGAGACTTTCGGCACAAAAATATATACTTTAGCTCCACTACCTACGAATAAATTACGTTGGGCATAAAAAAAATTAGACCACGTCTCGCAGAGGAAATACTTACCTCACAAATTTCAGAATTAGGGTTTTGGAATAAAGCAAATATGTGAAAAGGAATTAGTTCTAGGCAGTAGTATAGAGTTTTTTTATTGCCAGAGACATCGCGTGGAACTAAGTACGATAAGTATGAATGGATCTAATGAGTATTTGTACCAGGAACTACAGAGTAATTGGTCGCTTCGCGGTCCAACCCGGCACGCGCGTGAAGTAAGCGCCTATATCAACAGAATCAGCGCGTAGAGAAAGTATATAATGATTCATTTTAGCGACTTTTTACTTGTAAAAAGTGAGGTATTACACCCGACGCAAAGTATTCAGGGGGAGGGGGCAATGAATTTTCTCGACGTTTTGGAGGTCCTAGATCACTTCTACCCTAATAAGAAAATTTCAGGTTTCCTTATATATATATATAAGATTTTTTTGTCCACGCAACTCCTCAAAAACTACTGGTTGGATTCTCATGAAATTTGGCCAAGTTGTAGTGGATTATCTGAAGTTGGGAATGTGAATTTTTTGCTTAGATTTCTCGAGTAGTTGAGTAACCCTCAATTTTCCTCGAATTTCTTAGTGTTGTTTCTCAAAAAATATCAATCTTATTATCTTCATATCACTACATTAGGTCATAGTGTATTCAATCTTATTGCTCTGTAATTTTTGTATCGGTTGGACTAGTGGTTCTTGAGTAAATCTCAAAATATAAGTGGTCCACGTATAGAGCCGTAAGAGCTAAATCTCGCTTATTCAATTTATTTGAGTTCGTTTGCCACGTGATTAAAGCATCATACACCTATTGGCTGCAAAAACTTCTCATTACCAGTCATATATGGTTGAAAAAATTCGACGTTTATTGGATACTTTAAACAAACGTTGCACGTAAGCGATGGATTGAATATTGGCCGTGTATTTTATAATTACTGCGTCATGCAGGTATACACATCATTTTTTTTTTTTTTTTTTTTCTTCTACATTATCGCAATAGGCTCGTAGCCTGAACACTGGGGAGTAATGTTGAAATTCAGGTAAAGACAAAGTGGAAGTTTCATTGCCCATTTCAATTTTCCTCATCTATGTTTTGATTTTTGTCATTATCGACTTTATAATATCTTACTGTACCTATTTTTGGAAATGGACAGTCAGGTTAATACTTTAAGATTCTTCTAAATCACCTAAGTTTTATATTTTAATTTTAATAGAACCCATTAAAAAGATTAGAAATGAATTGAACAATAGAAGAGAAAGTGGAATACCTTAAATCATTATTATCACAATCAGCTTATAACTGAGAAACAATGAAGTTTAGGTATGGGGAGCATGTGTAAATGATTTTATAGCAAATTATTGAAAAGTCGGTGATGCTTACGCTTCTGCGTGAGCTTTTTTCTTTTACCGACTTTTTACTTGTAAAAAGTGAGGTATTACACCCGACGCAAAGTATTCAGGGGGAGGGGCCAATAAACTTTCTCGACGTTTTGGAGGTCCTAGATCACTTCTACCCTAATAAGAAAATTTCAGGTTTCCTTATATATATATATATATAAGATTTTTTTTGTCCACGCAACTCCTCAAAAACTACTGGTTGGATTCTCATGAAATTTGGCCAAGTTGTAGTGGATTATCTGAAGTTGGGAATGTGAATTTTTTTCTTAGATTTCTCGAGTAGTTGAGTAACTCTCAATTTTCCTCAAATTTCTTAGTGTTGTTTCTCAAAAAGCATCAATCGTATTATTTTAATATCATTACATTACGTTGAAGTGTATTCAAAATTATTGCCATGAAATTTTGGTATAGATTGGATGAGTGGTTTTTGAGTAATTCTCAAAATATGCGTATAAAGCCGTCGGGGCTTGTTCGATTTGAGTTCTTTTGCCTGAAAGGTAATGCATCATATATTGGCTGTAAAAACTTCTTATTACCAACCGTATATGATTGAATAAAATCAACATTTATTGGGTATGTTGAAAAGATGTTGCGCGTGAGCGATAGATTGAATAATCAGCCGAGTATATCCATTCTAAATGGAGAAATCAATTTGTAAACACAGCGTAGGTATGCTTATTAAATTAAGGTAGTTAGAAGTTCCAGTGGAGGCTCAAAATATATGTTTTATGTCTCACAGTGGATGCCATCAATTTTACTGTACACTAAGTTGTATACGTGTATTGAAGACATGAAACATGTCTAAAATTCACCTATTTATACACCTATCATTATTTGTAACCTTGAATTCAATTTTTTGTAGCTGATGTGATCTCCTCCTGTCCAATATATTTTACTTATAAATGTGCATTTTTTTTTATGGGCTTTCATTTTTTTTCATCAGTGCGGGCATATTTTGATGCTCAACTTATTTTTTTGCTGTGTAATGGCCTCTTTTTTGATGTGCTGACAAATGCATAACAAAAAAAAAGGAACTTATTAAGAAATATTCAAAAAATTAGAAATGAATTGAATGAGAGAAATATGCATGGGGTGTCATGTATAAAGTTATTGAAAAAGTCGGTGGTGCTTACGCTGCTGCGTGAGCTTTTTTCAGTGTAGCGTTGTTCGAGAAATGCGTTTATGCGGGTAATTCAAATAAACCAATCACAGAATTTCTCTGACGATATTTTGAAACCAGTCGCAGAGTTTCTTCGACGAATACTCCCTTCTATCTGTATAATATAGATGATACCTAATCAAACACAGGTAGGTAGTTGGTCATATAGTCGTACAATAGCTGAAAATTTTTAAAACCACACGAATTGGAAATTAATAACTTACCAGTAAGAACTCAAAGTGCGTATAAGAGATGGCTTTACAACTGTGTAAATATTTCGTTTTAGTTTTTGAATGTATCCACAGTCGAACAAACAGAATTTAAGCTATACGAGAATGAGATCTGCGAACAGCAAATGTTTTTTATAAATCAAATAATTTCAAATTTTTGCACTGGAAAGCGCTGTCTATCTTTATGTCGTAGTTGTCCAATTTTTTCTTCTGTGCAATCCGATATTGAGAGAATTAGTGGTTAACATAATTCTATTATAATCATGACTCTTTCTGGTAACGGAATCGCAGGCATCATAGTCGTTACACTAGTACTGGCTGGGCTTACAGTCGTTATCGTGAATGATACGCGTCGATCGAAGAGGCAAAAAGAATGGGAAGAAAAATTCGTGTCTCGACATCGAGAAACTATAACAAAAGATGCTCGTAAGTTATTATTATTATTCTTTTACGGTTTCCATCCACACTTGAGGTACTCATTTTTCAGAATTCTTCATGCAGTATTTATTGTAAATTTTGTATCCGTAAACCTATTCAGAGCGTAGGTACTTATATTCAAGACAAATATGACGATTTTTCAGTTCGTCGAACTAATAATTTAATATTTTTTTGTTTAAATACGGCTTTTAACGTTAAGTATCACTGATTTTGATAAGTTAAAATTTTCAAAAAAATAGGTATTTCTGAAAAGAACATTTAAACATTATTTTTTCTTTTTGAAACTGAATATAATAAATGCTGGAATTGTATATTATCTAGCAAACAACCTGATAAAGTTAACATTTACGCGTCAGGAAGCTCAACACTTATTAATCATGTGTAAAGAAGCTATGAGTAATATATGGACTACGCAAAAATCTTTCACCCCTAAAAAGGACAAAAAGCGTATCGGATTCAGAAGAATAACGAGGCGTAATCCGGTTGAAGCTGAAGTCATCATGTGCACTGACAGATACGCTCTAGTTGGGGCCGATGAGCATGACTCTGGTTACCTGCTGGAGCATTTTTCAAACGCTAATGTATTTTACATAAATACAAAATTTTTTTTCTCACTTCCTGTACCTGCATAAGGAAATTTTTATAGAATATTGTTCTTTACATCAATCTAAAGATAATTATTTTGGTACGCGTACATAATATAGCTTTATCTGACATAGGAAATTATTGGTTTTGGTGAATGACAGACATTAGGTAACTAATATACTTCATCAAGTTTTCATATCAAGCAATACGACCAGCAATCACACTCATTAAAAAGGGGAATTGACGATTAATTCATTCAGATCTTCAAGATTGGATCAAAATTTTAAAAAAAGCAAAATCCTGCTGCAAGGACTACGGCAGAAACAGACTTTTTACTTTAACAGCCTGTATTCAGCAGAAATTGTATTACTGGGCTGCTGGAGTGGCCCTATACGTTTCCATGACCTAAGATTCAGAGTTACACTACCCTGCATGTTTTCAATATACAGGGCGAAAGTAGGACCAAGTTACATAAACAGAGAATATCAAATTGGAAAACGCATTGATGAACAGACAGTCATACTCCAGGGGAGAGAAGGAAATTAAAATAGAAAACGAAAATTAAAAAAAATGAAATGATAATAATAAAATGAAAATAATATCGTTTTGACAGTTTGTATGCAGCAAGAATTGATTAGTCTGCAAAGGATATCTTAATTGGCTTATTTTAATTTCTTTGCTACTATCAAATGCCTCCTGAAATTTGCATGTTTTTGCACAAAAATGATGAAGAAATCAAGAACCCTTTGAAAAAGTTTTCAAGGGTACAATCCTATACTTTATTAGTTGCTTTTACCATAGTACTTTTGGGTGTCATCCCATCATCAGTTGTGTCGCAATATTAGTGCTCTCCTACCTTACTCACTCGAGTTCCTATAAGAACCTCTTCTTTTAAAAATAAAGAATAAAATATGGAAAAAACTAATAAACAAATTTTGTACAACTATATCTTATATTTTTTAGATTGAGTCAACAATATCTTGGGAATAGCACGATCAATTTTTTCAAAATTGGAAAGTTACCAAGTTTGGGTAGTCTTCTTTGAGATGCCAGAGTTTGGTAAAAAAATCGTTGGTAGTTTTTGAGATCTCGTGTCAACAAATTTTGTTCTTCTATCTATCTAGATACCTATACCTATATATAATAATATATGTTACACTCAATCATAAACTCAGTCACAGACCAAAAACAGCGTTCACAACGCCCACAACACAATCGAACTTCAAAATTTGTGTCGTGAGTCCAAAATAGTATTCAGTACGCGTCATAAGAAATTTGTATTTACGCATAAGGCGTTGCAGGAAGAAAAATTACTCACAATCCATATTACTGATCATGTTTTCATTGCAATAATGTAGAATATCGACAATTATTGAATACTTTGATAAATTATTAGAAATGTTAATAAAAATAATAAGGATGAGTCACAATACTTTAATTTGCATAATAAGACACTTTTTTTTCTAGGTAAGTACATTTTTTAGTTGCAAGCTACAGTACAACTTTTTGCACAGTTACACCTGACAAAACCGTGCTTGACTTCGATTCCACCTGCGGTAAGTTCAACAATTTTATTGCTATTGTCGTATCTTTACACGATCATGATCTGTTTCATGGATTGGGAGCATTTTCTCTGCCTACAGCGCGTTATGCGCAAACAAAAATTTCTCCTCGACTCACGTGTTGTGGAGAAGAGAATTTTCCACAACGCGTTGTGTGCATTTCATTTCGGCCACTAAGCAAAAAAAAAAAAAAACTGCCCATAACGCGTATTGAGCAAATTGTGGTGATTGAGCTTAACATACCTAATTATATATTGGTGGTATTTTTGAAGTTCGCACACCTTGAAATTGTGGAAAATAAAATTCAATTTCAAGTTTCAACACCCTTTTACAAAGTGTCACCGGGAGAAATAAATCTTAACAAAAAGAAGTACACACTGGAATAATTCAAGAATGAATAAATTGTACACAAGAAAATTAAACCAACTTCTGAATAATAAATACATACCTCAAACAGGTATATCATTCAATTTGAACAGTATTTTTAATAATAATATTAACATAGATGAAAATATTCCATACCAAAAATTTTACAAATCTTATTCATTTTATATAGATTTATAAAAATCAAAAATGGAATTAAATGCGTTCCGATTTCAACAAACATTTGAAAGTATAGGATATTTATCTTCGTTAAAAATCATTTAAAAAGTAGGGAACTATTGAAAAAAAAAAAAAAAAAAAAAATTATGGAACCAGAACAATGAAGTAGATAGATATGTTTTTGAATTAGAATTGTTGAAAAACTGATCACGTATTGAATACAATTAAAGAAAAGATGATTTCACTCAGTATCTACACTCTGAAATCAACATTGAAACGAATAAAATCAGTCATACAAGAAGTACTCAAGGCGTATAAGTAAGTGGAATAACTGGGTAGGTAGTCAACAGGTGTAAACTAAAATTTTTGGGTACAAATAGAAATATCAAGAGACAGAAATCATGATTTGGCGGAAGTATTGATAGATGCGCGTTCCCGGTATGTCTTACCGTTGAACAGGGTTTACCCTGAGTTTTGTATCCCTACTTTGTTTGTTAGTGAATGTATTCAAGATGTTATTGTTGCGTACAACTGAAATCTCAGCTGTACAAAATGAAATACTTGAAAACGCAATGTAACTTAAATACCTATACAGTATAAAAAAACTGCGACGCGAACGCAACGAACTTGGTAAACACCCCATGCAAACTCCAAAAAAATATTGTTTAACACGATTTCTAGTCTCATAGAACTTAAAAACTTAGATAATCCTAAATTTTACTCTCACCCAAAATATTGTTTCATTGACAAAACTCGATACAAAAAAAAAGGCACTAATTTTTTCATAAAAAAATAGGTAATACCAATGCAAGTACCTATAATATAAATAGTAAATGATTACTTTGAAAAACTTCCGAGTACTTAACTAGAATAGCATACTGATTAGATTATTATTAGGTAATGTTAGGAATAATTGTTTCAAGCAATATTTAATACCCGGTTCAAATTTCAATGGAAAAATTCTTTCATGTGCGCTACCTATGAAAGATAATGAGTAAGATCAAAACTGTAGACTTCACTCTCAGAGTAGTCTTCATTTTCCTGAAACAGAGAAGGAATATTGGCGCGATATGAGAACATATATTTTGTCCATGAACATTAGTATCAAAAATCTGGTAGGCACCGACTTGGGACGAAGTTATTCCTATTAAACAATCTGCATGAGCGAAGAATTCCTCTTTCAAAGAAATAATTATAGTTTGCATCTGATCTTCTTTTTGTTGTATGTACGCAGCTACTTTACTGATATTGGTATCATCTAAAGCAGCGTCGATTTCGTCTAGAAGAAAAACTGGAGCTGGTTGATAGCTAAAGAAAACAAGAGACCGCATTAAACAAAATCTTAGAATTAATAAGCTAAACAAAAATAAATTAAAATCTCAAATTTTTTTTGGTTAATCCCTATTCCAGATAGGTACCTATCCGTCTCGATCTTACTGAATTCCTAAAGTCCGTTTCACCGCCCCCCCCCCTTTTTGAAATTTTCAATTTTTTGTTGGTAAAATGGATTGTGCTTGATTGGTGCTGAATTGTACTGCAAAAATTATATTTTGTGCTTCCTCTCTTCCGAAGATATACGAAAAAATCTCTAGGAGGGCTGGTGCAATGGGGCCCCCCCTTTTTTGAAATTTGTAATTTTTTCAGTTAAAAAGAATTGTGCTCGATTTGTGCTAAAATGTGCCGCAAATTTCATTTTTTGTGCTTCCTCCCCTTCTCCGGAAAGGACGTAAGTTTGTCAAACAACAGACCCCAAATTTTGCATTCTTGTCTCGCTGAATTAAATGTGCTCAATTAGTGTTGAAATGCGCAAATTTTATGTTTTGTGGTTTCCTCTTTCTTTAAATACTCACAATCTTCGGTGGGGCTACTGCGAAAACAATACCCGCTCCTCACTTTTCCAAATTTTAACTGAGAACCTGTTTGTTCTATGGGACTTGGAATATTTTTGACTATCAAGCTATTTGTATGTGAAGAACTTGGAGAAATATTGACTTTCAGTTCCACTTACGTTATTAGATTAGGTCAGTTTCCACCAGATTGAAAGTCAATATTTCTCCAAGTTCTTCACATACAAATAGCTTGATAGTCAAAAATATTCCAAGTCCCATAGAACAAACAGGTTCCCAGTTAAAATTTGGAAAAGTGAGGAGCGGGTATTGTTTTCGCAGTAGCCCCACCGAAGATTGTGAGTATTTAAAGAAAGAGGAAACCACAAAACATAAAATTTGCGGCACATTTCAGCACAAATCGAGCACAATTCATTTTGACCGAAAAAATTACAAATTTCAAAAAAGGGGGGTGCTCCATTGCACCAGCCCCCCTAGAGATTTTTTCGTATATCTTCGGAAGGGAGCAAACACAAAATATAATTTTTGCAGCACAATTCAGCACAAATCGAGCACAATTCATTTTACCAAAAAAAATTTGAAAATTTGAAAAAGGGGGACTATCGTTTCACCAGCCCCCCCCCCGAGAGACTTTTTTGTATATCTTCGGAAGGGGACAGGCACAAAATATAATTCTTGCAGCACAATTCAGCACAAATCAAGCACAATTCATTTTACCAAAAAAATTTGAAAATTTCAAAAAGGGGGGGGGGGTGGTGGTGAAATTGACCTGAATTCCTAAACGAGCTAATTTTACGCACACACAGCAAATCAACAAAATGATTTTTTCAGAATTTCCCTCCCACCTTCTCTGCTGCATGGATGAAGTCTCCTTTCAGGTTAACATCGCATCTTTCCGTATGAGAAACTCCACTTTAAAATTTACAGCTAAATTTACCGTTATATTCATCTGTAACCCTTCTCTCCTCCCGCAATTCCATTCTCTCTCATCCTCACTTACTTACTATAATAATAATAATAACAGCCTTTAATTTTCTTTTTGCATTACATCTTAATATAGCTTATAAGTAGTCTGCCCATTCACGGGCATAGGCCTCTCCGATCCTCCACCAACGATCTCTGTCCCACGTTATACCTTTCCACATTTCACCAACTCTTTTTCGTATTTCGTCCCTCCATCTCGTTTTTGGTCTCCCCTTCCCTCTTTTATTCCCATATGGGGTCCAGTCCGTTGCCCTGCGGTTCCACCTGTCCTCTTTCGATCTCATCATGTGTCCTGCATATTTAAATTTAAGCTTTTTAATCGTGTATCCTATATCTTTACTCTGGGTTCCTGACCTAATTTTTCTGTTGCTAACTCTGTCTCTCATGTTTATTCCCAAAATTTTTCTTTCCATCGCCCTTTGTGTTTTCTGTAATTGCATGGTTTGACTTTTTGTTAATGACCAGGTCTGGGCACCATAACTGAGGACAGGTAGAACACAGCTATCTAAGGTTTTTATTTTCAAGTTTAGACCAATTTTATTGTTTTCAAATATTTTCCTTAAGGACCAGAATTTTCCCCAAGCTTTACTTTTCCTTATTTTAAGTTCTTTCTCCGTTCTTTCTTCAAATGCCACTATTTGTCCCAAGCAGTTGAATTCTTTAACTTCTTCTATTTCTTTATCTTCCAAGTTGTTCTTATTCTGCTTATTCTGCGTTTTGCCCTCTTTGGATTTCATATACTTCGATTTCTTATAATTAATTTCTAGACCCCCTTCCCTGCACGCAACTACTAACTCGTCTTTCATTTGCATTAGTTTATCTCTGTTTGTACTCAGTAGAGTCAGGTCATCCGCGAATCGAAGGTTGTTTAGGTACTTCCCATCTATTTTTATACCCTCATATTCCCACTTTAGTTTGCTTATCATATTTTCTAGTGCTGCATTGAATAAGTTTGGGGATAAGGGGTCCCCCTGTTTCACTCCTTTTTCAATTTGGAATCTTTCTCCTTTTTCATTTTTACATAGGCTTTGGAGTCTTTGTACGTGTTTTTTATTAGATTTATAATTTTTTGAGATATCCCTTGTTTTTGTAGACATTTCCATAAATAGTGATGTCTAACCATGTCAAATGCTTTTTGAAAGTCTATGAACAGTAGATGAATCTCCAGATGGTATTCGAGGGATTTTTCTATTATTTGGTTTAGGGTTTGCAGGTGGTCTATTGTCGAATAGTTTTTTCTAAATCCTGCTTGCTCAGGAGTTTGATTTTGGTCTAGTTGATTGTAAATTCTGGATTTGATAATTTTCATGAAAACTTTGCTTATACACGACGTCAGACTTATAGGTCTGTAATTACTTATCTCTTTTTTATTCCCCTTTTTGTATAGTAAAATAATTTCTGAAATTTTCCATTGTTCTGGAATTTCTTGATTTTCTAATATCAGATTAAAGATTTTGGTGAGTGGTTTTACCAGAATATCTTTAAAAGTTCTAAGAAAGTTGTTTTCTATTTTGTCTGGTCCTGGAGATTTGTTTGCTTTTAGGTTTTTAAGCACGTTATCTACCTCTACATTCATTATTGGTGGTATCTCTTCATCATTTCCACTCTCATTGAAATCAGTGGGCTCTTCTCCTCCGTTATCTTCGAATGATTCTTTATGAAATTTAGTTGCCACTTCTAATATTTCTTTTCTATTTGATCGTAATGTTCCTCTTTGGTCCTTCACCTCTAACATCAAATTTCTTCCCGTGCTTATCTCTTTCCACATCTTCTTTGTTGAACCACTGTCCTCAATTATTTCCTTAATTTTTTCCTCCTCATATCTGCGCAAGTCATTTTTGATTTCCTTCTTTATTACCTTTTGGAGCTCACATAATTCAATTCTTTCCTTCCTAGATTTTCTTTTGATTTTCTTCAAGTGTTCCCTTTTTTCAATCAACTCTTTCGTTTCCTTCGATAGTTTGTCGTCTGTTTTCATCTCACCGCTTTTAATTCCAAATCTTTCATTTGTATCTTGTAGTATTACTTCAAATTTGTTGTATACTTCTTGAGTTTTTTGACCTTCCATCACCAAATTGCTTAAATGTTCCCTTAGATATTCTCTTGATATTTCATACTTGTTCGGTGGGATTTCTTTCCTCCCTGCGCATTTATTTTTGATGAAGTTTATTATTCGTGCTCTTTTTGGGATTTTTATTGTGCCCCTTACTATCCTGTGGTCTGATGAAAATTTAAATTTTGACAGTACGTCAATATTTTTGACTATCGAGATGTCGTTTATAAGCAAATAGTCTATTTCGTTTCTGGTTTTACCATCTGGTGATTCCCACGTCCATCGTTTGTTTTCTCGTTTCTTAAAATAGGATCCTGCAATTTTGAGGGCGTTACTTTGCGAAAATTCAATTAATCTGTCACCTCGTTCATTTCTTTCCCCTAATCCATGTGGACCTGCTACTCCTTCTACTTCCCCGCCTTTTCCTATCTTTGCGTTCCAATCCCCCATAACAATTGTAAAGTATTCCCTGTGTTCGTTTATGGTTTCTTCAAGTTCTCTATAAAATTTGTCTATTTCTTCTTCATCTTTCTCCGCTGTGGGGGCGTATACTATAATAATTACCAAAGACGTTTTCTTTTCGATTTTTATTTTGATAAAACCTATTCTTTCTGTAATCCCTTTGACTTCTATAACTTTGTTCCAAATTTTGCTTCTAATATAAAATCCTATTCCCCTATAGCCTTTTGTTTCCCCGAAATAGTAGAAGTAGTTTCCATTTTTTCTTCTTATCAATCCCTCTCCTTTCTTTCTTACTTCTGATATTCCTATTATATCCCATTTTATGCCCTTCAGTGCTTCCTCAAATTCAAGCATTCTTTCCTCGTTTGCTAGTCCCTTGCAGTTGAAATATAATATTTCTGAATTAGTACTTTTACCTTTCTTCCCTTCTTTTCCTGTGGAAGCGTGATGTCTGCCTAGATCCTTTGATTTTGCGGTTGGGGTGGTGGTGGTGGTATTTTCGGAGGTTGCAGTCATATTGGTCATCCCCCTCGGTGACTGAGTCCGTCTTGGAGGATCGGAGTTCGGCGAATGGGCCAATTTTACATTCAACTTCTACTCGTATACTGGTTTCGCCGGGGTGGCAAAAATTTTTCGATTGACGGTTGCTGCTTAGATCGAGTCATTGTTGTACGATTTGTGTAAGGTCGATTTTTCTGGTTCCTGGAATTTCCTCCTTTTGGCGATTTTTTCTTTTTCTGTTTCTTACCCGCTGCTGTTGTTACTCCTGTAGCTCTATCTTGCGATTCATCTTCGTCGGATCCATCGTTCGACCCATCGTTCAAATTCTCCTCTTCGTCTTGATCCTCGTTCTCTTTCGGCGACTGTTGTTCTCCTTGGTATGAGTCTAAAATTTCATGGAGGTGCTTGAGGTCCTCCACTTTTGTTACACGAGCTCTTTCGTCTTCTCGGATAAGGACTTGTCCGTCGCATGGCCATACAAATTTTACGAAACCTGAATCTTTCAACTTTTCTTTTGTTACGGTTAGCAGTTCACTCGTCAATTTCGTAAGGTGTTCACTGAGGAAGATTCGCTCATCCGATCTGAATCCAATGTCTCTGCTTTTTAGTTTTCTTTTTCTTCCTTCCTTCAACAGTTGAGCTTTCTTGTCTCGATTGTTCATCCTTGCCACGATAGCCGGAGCTTCTCCCTTGTTTGCCAGCCTATGAACCGTACAAATATCGTATTCGTATAATTTGACACCCAGTTTCTCGGCTATTTTGGTTACCTTATTTCTAAGATTTTCTCCCGGTTCTTTCGGCACACCGGTTATTATTATGTTACTCCTACGGCTATATTGTTCCCCTTCGTCTATTCTTTTCGATATTTCAACTTTCTCTTCTTCCAAGATTTCTATACGTTTCCTCAGTATTTCATTTTCTTTTCGTAAGTTGGAAAAGTTGTTAGACAATTCGTCGATCTTTTCGACGTTTGTTTTTATTTCTTTTACATCTTTTAGCAAGCTTTCGAATTTTTCTATAAATTCATCCGAATCCATATTTTCGCTTTGTTATCCGATTTGGTAACTGTTTATCAAGCGACTCGCAGCCGATATCGTTCGCTTCGTCTTCCAAGTAGAAACTTGCTTTGTAGTCTTCTTGTGCTCTTCTGAAGTGAAGCGATAGAAAATACGGCAGTAGTACAATTAACAATAGTTTACGCACTGTAGATAAGGAACGTATGAAAGAAATAGAACACACACAGAACATGCACTCTCAACGGCTTATCATACCGAACTCTGAACTCAGCCTTACTTACTATATGAGACCCTCATTCTACTAATCCTATCATCTAACCAATCCTCAATGTTATTATGCTCGTCAAGTTCTTCCTTACCCTTCATCCTTTTTCTATGGATACCGGAACACATCGACCTCAAGGAACATGGTACGCAGTGGACCTCAGTCACTGTATTTACCTTCCATAACTAACCCCTTCTCCTCGTACGATGTCAAATCCTACTACTGCTCCCTCAGGCTCCCCTTCGAACATAATTTCTGGTCCTCTTCATCCTGTAATAAGCTACGATATATTAAAATAATTCCCATTCCTTGATTTACTTTAAACCAAACTTCCCGACGAAAAGAAATCATTAGTACGATATCGAATAACCTCCGATCCACCTATTTTTACAATACCATCTAAATCATATTCATCCTTATGCTCCACACCCGCACATTCCAAGCCCATAATCCTGAGTGTAGTTGCAAGGCTCGTAAATTCGATAGGTAAACTATATATACGAGTATATATATACTTACCTATGAATAGCAAATAATAAAGCTAATGCGGCCACAGTTTTTTCACTTCCGGATAGATTGGACACGAGTTGAAACCGTTTACCAGGGGCGACACAGTTATAATTTACCCCACCTAAGTACGGTTCTTCCGTATTTTCGAGTTCGAGAAAAGCTTGAGTCAATTGATTTTGCGTTAAAGCCTGTTAATAAATTACAAAACACATTTTATTCGATTACACTGCAGCAGATTTATCAATAATTAGCGTGCTCTAATCAGATTCATGAGCCTAGCTCAGGGTAGACTCTGGAGATCAAGGAAGCACTGTAAAGAGATTGATTCAGTGAGTGTTTCCAGCCCTCAAACAGCTTTGTACCTTATTTAGAGCCTATTTAGAGCCTGCGGAATGAGCTCTAAGTACGTGGAAGTAGGTTCATACGAGTTTAATCACGGCCGTGGTTTAATAAAAGTTTAGAAGTTCAAGTCAAATGTATACACCCGGATTGGTCATTATAGATAATTCTGTCGAACATCGTTCAAATATAAATAATATTGGTACGGTTGAGAAAATTTCTCATTCTGGATTAAATAAAATAAAATTTAGGTTTCCTAATTGGATTATATTAATTTATAAGATTTTTTTTCCGCGGAACTTCACCAAAACTATTGAATGAATTTTTTTGAAACTTGGGCAGATTATAGTGTTACCTATATCTGAAAACGCGTATTCGTAATTTTTTTTGAGGATTGGATGAGTAGTTCTAGAGATATTCTTCGTTTATTAAAAAACTCCTCACTATGATAACTTTGAGATTATTGGATGGATTTTCTGAAAATGCGGTCAAGTTGTAGGTAGTTCAATATTATGGAAATTATTCACCTGCAATTAGTTTGAGATTTGGATAGGTAGTTTTTGAGATACATTCAATTTTAGGTCAATTCAGACTAGCTTAATTGTTTGAGTGAGATTTCAGACTTGGATGCGATACCTATGTTGGTTTGTCAATGTGTTCGGAGAAGTCGGAGCGTAAGAGAGGGAATAAGGGGTTGATTGATGTTTGATTGGTTGCTTCGATATTGGTTTTTTTTCGTTTTCCGCATTATCTTTGTAGCTGGGTTCCCAGATGAAGAATCTTGATATGGAGTTTGCATAAAAAGTGGTGATGAGAGCGTGAATACAATTTATGAGTAGATGAAGTGAAGAGCGGCTGGAAATAGTATTAAGTGATGCCAGGAATCAAAGGTCATCAAAATTAAGTCACTCAGCCTAATATACAGTATACTGCTGGACCAATATTAGGCTAAGAAAAACGTATAGGAAAAAGTAATTATGAAGCTCTTTCTTTTACCCACTTTTTCAGCTCAAAAATTGAAGTATAACATCCGTAGCAAGATTGACAGGGAAAAAGAAGCAGTGAACTTTCTTGACGCTTTGGAGGTTTTAGACCACTTTTTTGCTCGCGGATCTCCTCTAAAACTACTGGATAGATTTTTTAAAGACTTGAGCAAGTTATACTCTCATAATTGAATATGGGTACCTGCAATTTGTTCGAGGATCGGATGAGCTTAATTGATAGCAATTCATCAATACGTTTCCACTCGTACATAACTTCTATCCCAAAATGAAATAAAATTCAGGTTTTCTTATTGGATGCGGTCATGATGATAGACTTTATAAACTGAGTTTTGTTGTTCATTCTACAAACATCCGGCTTGATTAATGGGTGATTGGTATTTTATCTCAAGAAAGTGAGTGATTCTCTTAATGAGTTCTGAATTGTGAGAAGAAAAGTAGTGTACTACTCACGCGACCGCGAAAGTGTTTTAAACTATAAATTTTATTAGATCAGTCAATTAAAATTTTGATTTACGAGTACAAAACTAGAAATTTTTTAAATTTGAAGTATCTTGCAGGTACTGATATTTAAGTGATTCCTCACGTAACAGGTCGTTCCCCTTATTCAAGATCAATCAGAGAAACGTGTTCAATCAACAACACTGTTAGATAAGAAAGGTAGCTGTACGTCCCGCACAAAGAGGCAACTTACATACACAAACGTGCACCTCATGCTGGCCTTCGCTTACCTTGAGGAATGCAGAACTCGTTATTCACAGCGATCAGTGGGTTGGCATTACTCAGAGGAAAACAGTTGAGATATTTCTCCAAAGCAAAACGATCGCGGGTTCGCACAAAAACCAAAACTAAGGAGGAAAAGATACGAGTATCTATAGTAGCTTCTTACCTTATAGACGGAATCGACTTTTTCTGAGACGTGGTTAAAACAAGACATAAATTTGTGGCATCTTTTTTCTTTGATCGTCTCAAACGCTTGTTTAGCTATTCGTAGTCGACTTCGAGAAGAATTCAGTTCATGCTCAATCACTCCTAACTTTCCTTCAATTTCTTCCAACTGTTGCAATACCTGTATGAAAATGAAAATAATGTTTCGATCACCTATACGTTAGGGATGAGGTACAGTGCATATTAAAATAGTAAATAATATTTGCAGGCAGAATTTGCACACGTAAAAAATTTCTGATTATGCCATGAATTCAACAACGTGGCGCGTTCGCTGGTCAACGTAAAGCGCACGAATTTCACTATCAGGCAAGTTTGGAGCTGTGGTTAGAATACGAATTAGGCCTAATTAACGAGAAATAAAGTGACAGAAGTAGCATATATTGGAAAATACCGATAATACGGAAGTATTAATTACCAGGAGCGTTCTCGACCGATGGTCATCGACAGATGAAAATAAACCACCGTTGACAACTACCGATCAAAAGCGCCAACGTTTATGCCCTAGATACACCTTATATGTAACATCATTTTTGATCAATGATTGAAAATGTGCTACAAAGTAAAAGAGATAATTTTCACTTTTCGAAAAGTAGGAGTAAAAGATATATACCTATAGGAGGAAACTGTTGTAGGTGTTTATCTTCTGGTCGGACCCTCATCTAGTTTGCTAGGTTCAGAAAAAGGTAGGCCAAAACAGGGATTCCTTTGACAACAACACTTAGCAGGGTATAGTTGGATAGAAAATTTAGTACAGAATAGAATAAATAAGTTCACTCACAGAGCAGGGAATGGTCCTCCCTCTACTTTCATCTTATCGCTCGCGCGTACCTACGTACACGGTTACAGAATTTTTTGAAATCCTTATTGAAGATCTTTAAAAAGCACGAAAACATTACGTAGCCTCAACCAATGTGTGCGCAATTCACATATACGCCCGATTTTTGACATCACTAACACGTACAGGTACGTACCAATTTAGCGTTCGGAAATTCAATATTTTGTAACTTCGACGAAAGATCGTCAATTTCTTCGACTAGTGTTGCGTCTTTAGTACGAATGGCGTCAGGATCGTAGAGCTCCTTGAAATGAGCCGGCAACAAAGAGAAATTGATGGTTATCTGAACCGGAAGATCATGAAATTCTGATTCGCTTTCTTCTTCAACAGTGATGATATTTTTGAATGGACTGATGTTCAGCGCACGGTATCTCTCTGACTTTTTCATTTCCAAATCACCCTTCGCAATCAAAACGGAAAACTTGAAGTTTTGTCTTTTTCTTGTCAATCTTTCAAAACTTTTACGAATATTGTTCACAGTCTTTTTCATCATATCAACTGCAGACATTTTATTTGATTTACTCTTTTCGAGCTCAGTCATTTTGGCTACGATCGCTTCAGTTTCCTCCTCTCCCTTGACTTCCTCCTGCATAGCTAAATTTAAATCGTACTCAGTTTTTTTCACGGTGTCTTTCCAACGTTGTAAAATAACTCGTGTGCCTATAACTTCGCGAATCATGCGGACGCTTTCCAATTCATTCGTCAGGCAAAGAAATTTGTTTTCAAATTCAAGTTGTTTCATTGCGTGTTCCTGATGAATGCGGAATTGATCTTCATACTGTCGTAGGTTTGAAATTCCGACTTGATTGCAAAAATCAAAGAATATTTCCTCCTCGATATTTCTCATGAATTGTTCAGTTTTCTCAAGTTTTGAATTCCACGAATGTTCCGAAATTTCTTCCTCAATTTGCTCAATGAATCGCTCAATTAGTTGTAGTTTGTTTGTTAAAGATTCGAGCTCTTTTTCTAGATCGTCGATATGTTCACTAATGCGTGCCCTGTCTGATTCGGCATTTTTCAAGCGTAATATTATTTCATTTTGTTGTGAATTGATCATTTGCAGTTCAAATTCTTTTCGACAATGTTTTATCGCTTGGCACAACTCGTTTGTTAATTTTTCTCGTTCCAATTTCAACTCATCCAATTGCCAGCTTTTCGCACTACAACTCAGTTCCACGCTACCACCTGCAATAACGTCAGATTTTTGATAGAATGTACCGTCCAAAGAAACCACATTGAGACAATATCCATCAAACTCCATGTCGAAGGCAACATATTCTGCGTTGTCGCGCGTTTCGCAAACAAGAGCGTTGTTGGTCACGAACCGAACAATACAACTGATGGTTGGATCAAATTTCACCACATTGTAAAGTAATCGCATACCTTCAATTTGTTCCATATCCCTATTCAAACAATAGAAAAAAATCAATAGATTACCTAATTATAGCGGGAATATTTTAGTCAGCTAACGAATCAAAAATTACTTTTATAGAATATACGTAAAGGCTATGTTCAATTATATGTGATTAATTCCATACAGTATGACATAAGTAAATTAACTTGAATTTTATATATCTGAAACGTATAATTCTAATAACTTCTTCGAGGAAAAAATAGTAACTCCAGAACACGTATAGGTCGATACCCACAAAAAAAAGAGAGAAAAAAGGGCTTACTTTTTAAGAGTTTTCAATGTAAAAAAAACTCAATTTTGTAATTTGACTCCATAGGTATTTGATATTCTCAATGAATTCTTCCGCAAACAATTGCACTTCAAATATTTTCAAATTATAAGTAATAGATAACCATTTTTTTTTTTTTGCAATAAATACTTTGTTTCCTCCTTTGTCTATGTTTACTCGAAGCATAAAACCAATGTTCTTCACTAGATAATTTCTATCGAAACTTTCTGCCTCATAATAAGAAATTCAAGTTATCAGAATAATACGAAAAAATATTGATGACAGCGAGTTTATCTTAAACTGCCCATACGAACCTGAGATTTTCCTCGAAAGGTTTTGATTTTACGGAAGTAATAGGCAAGAAAATTTCCGGAGGCCAATGTTCATCTTTCAAATATTGAATACACTTTCTAGCGGTGATTTCGTTGTCCACGACAATTGCGTCTACATATTCCTCCATGACTTTCATAACCGCAACTCGGTATTTATCGTGAATTACCTCACACATGTCCGAAATTCGGTAATAGACTCCTCGGAAAGCTTCTCTTAAATTCACGATGACGTCTTCCTTCTGTTTTCTTCTGTCGCCATCATACTTGTCAAATTTGGCATCATAAAATTTCTCGTTTACATCGTTCAAATTATGCTGGAGGCTGATGACTTTATTTTTTGACGAATCGACTTCGGCTTTCATCTTCTCAAACGAATTGTACAACATTTGACGAGAATTTTCGACAACGGAAATATATTCCATAAGTTTATTGTATCTCCTTTGTGCTTCTGCCTTTTTGAGCTCAACAGTTTCAATCAAAAATTGTAATTCATTTCGTTCTCGTAACGCGAGATCAAGTCGATTTCCATAGGCCCTTTGGTCTCGATTTAGGGACATAAATTCTTGTAAATAAAAAGCCGATTGTCTTCGAGCTTCTGCTTTCAAAATATGATACTGCTCTACCTACAACACGGAGAAAACGACTTCAAATTCTATAGTTAGAATTTTAGATATAAGTAGAAAGGTATTACTTCCATCTATGTTATGCAACTATACGTTAGGTATAAGTAGGCATGCATTTTATTATCACGTTCTCACCTGGTTATCTTCCAGTTGAATACTTTTGTCTTCGTTCTGAAATTCTCCTGTGGCCATGTCTTCGTAAGCTCTTTTCTGAATTTCTAATTTGTTCAATTTGCTTTCTAGATCTTTTAATTTTATTTCATACGCTTCATCGGTTTGAAACGCCTCCCTCAACAATTTATGAGCAGAAGTTAATTTATCTTGAGTGAGGATGACTCGTTCTTTCAATTCTGAAAGAGTCGATTTTTTCCTGTTGATCTCCACTCCCTTTGAAAAATGAAAAATAAAGGATTGTGCGATAGTATACAAACTAGGTAATTACAAAATTCTCAAGCGTACAATTTTTCTACTTTTTTAGTTTATTTTTTGAGGTGGTGCCGAAACTACAGTCTGTGACCATTTACAGCCGACACCACCTTTACAATAAACTAAAATCTAAAGTACAAAATCCGAAATAAAAAAAAACAAAACAAAACAAAACACATACACACGCCACTTAAATCATCAATCCCGTACATACAGTCAAACATCAAACAATCAATCAGTCACACAAACATACAAACACTTCACATGCACACTCTGACCTGAGAGGGGAGAGCGAGGGCCAGGGAGGGGCTAACACAGGGGAAGCAATACAGTAAATATCCTGACTGTTATTACTGCTGAACTGTTTACTAGTACAGGCAGTACGGAAAGAATTGTGCATTTTGTCATAAAAGCATGAAATTTGGTGTTGAGGTGTATGAAGATGTAATAAATGATATCAACGAGAGTGCCACGCAAAAAGTCTATTTTTGTGCCCCCAGGGGTCCACTTTTGGGGGGGGGGGTTCATTTTGGAGATTATTGTTGCAGAAATTGGAAAGAAATTATAAAAAATATATTAGTCATCTGATTTGAAGAAAAAATGTATTACACAATTTTTGTCCCACACGCACCCTTCCATTAGGGGGCTGTGGGCCCAAAATTTTACAAAATTGTAAATGTAATCAGAAAAACTTGAAATTTAGTATACAGGTGAAGGAAGAGGTAATAAATAATATTAACAAGAATACCATGCAGTAAGTTCATTTTTGTACCCCCAGGGACCCATTTTTGGGGGAGATGCTTATTTTGAACACTATTGTTGCAAAAATAGGGGAAAAAAATTATATAAAATACATGCATTGGGTGAGTTGTTCGAAGAAATGTTGCGAGGATTTTTTTTCTATACATAGACCCTCTCATTGGGGGCCTTGGGGCCCGAAATTTCACAAAATCATAAATTTCATCAGAAAAACTTGAAGTTTAGTACACAGGTAAAGAAAGGTGTAATGAATACTATTAACAAGAATATGCCACAGAATAACCCCTACGGGCCCATTTTTCTGAGAGGGGGCAAAGGCTTCATGACGTATTGTTGCAAAACTTGGGGGAAAAAATTATACATAAGTATACTAGGTAATACTCCTTTTTCTCAGGGATTACGAGTTAATTGTTGTGAATATGAACAGAATAATAAATAATGGTTATCGTTGTACTCTGACAATTCAAATTTAGATATTTTTGATAAAAGAGTACGAGGTCTATATCAATAGAATCAAGATGTTACATACATTGAGATTTATTCTATATCTATAATCTATCAAGTTGACGCCATTATATACGAAGAAATTTCTTTTTCCAGTATCAGAGTATTAAAAAAACTACTCTCGTTCGTACAATACGTCTGTTGTACACAAACGGGAACCATTATATGCCGCTGATTAAACAAATTGCTGATATGCATCATAGATTGACAGACACTGAAAATCATACTTCAAATATCTCATCGGGGCACTCTTATACCAGTACAGATGTCAAAAATCATACTCCAAATATCTTATTGGAGCATTCTTATACCAGTAGTTACTCTGATATTGATGGTCTAGGTGTTGACACACGTAGCAATAATTTGAATGACCATGAAAATAAGAACGTAGTTGACTCCTTTTTAAATCATTCATATGCCAGGAAAGAGTTTTCTGTTGATAATAATGAATCATAAAATATCTCACATCTACCAGACAATACATTTACTTTTGAAAATGATATAGGCTCAATCACTTCGAATTCTGGTTTAATATATATTGGTAGAAGAAAATATTGTGAAATCAATATTGCGCCAAATTACTTGGGTGCCATGAATCAAAAAAGTAAATTTTGCGCAGCTTTTCATTTCAAAAATGAAGAAACCGAAAAGCTGAAAATATTCACCAAGTGTTGCATGGGAGGAAAATATATTTTTGATTTCGATTATGAAGTGCCTTTGTTAATCAAGGAATTGTTGTGTGGTATTCATATTGAAAGTAAGCAATTCGAGAAAATATTAGACAATATAATTCGGGGCTAGCTTTTGCATCTTTTGGTGCCTCAGTTTTAATAGGTAATGTACAAAATGGGCCTCACTGTTTTAAGATACAAGGTATTCTTTCCCATTCAAGTAGTAATTTGAGAGGACAAGATGCTCACAAAATTAAATATTGACAACTTATAGACTCAAGTTTGGTAAATAATGTTCGAGAAAATCGGAATCCAGAATTTGTCTCTTTACATTACGGCACATGATAATAATTTTATTCAATAAATACAATTTGGGTTTTCTTTTGTCTCATAATTTGTGTACATTAGGCTTAGTATAATGAAGGCTAAAAACTTACATACGCATCTGATGAAATTTAGAGTTTTGTGAAATTTGAAGCCCATGAACCCCCAATGGAAGAGTCTATACATAAAATAAAAAAATCCTCGGACCATTTTTCTTATACAAATCACCCAATGAATATACAATTTTTTCAAAGTTTTGCAACAATAAGTCTTAAAATAATGAAGCCCTACCCCCCCCCCAACTTATTCATTACATCGTCCTTTACCTGTGTACTAAATTTCAAGTTTTTCTGAAAAATTTATGATTTTGTGAAATTTCGGACCCCAAGGCCCCCCACGAAAGGGTCTATGTACGTACAGCATCTCTTCGAACAACTCACCCAATGCATACATTTTATATAATTTTTTTCAAATTTTTACAACAGTAGTGTTCAAAATAAGTATCCCCCCAAAAATGGGCCCCTGGGGACACAGAAATGAACTTATATACTATTAATTATTATCTTCAAATCAGATGACTAATATATTTTTAATAATTTCTTTCCAATTTCTGCAACAATAATCTCCAAAATGAACCCTCCCCCCCAAAAGTGGACCCCTGAGGGCACAAAAATGGACTTTTTTGCATACCCAAATCGAAACTGAAACTTTCAATGGCGATTAACTCCACGGAAAGCACTGCTTTACTAATGAAGAGAAACGCTCGGTATGTAAAGGATTTTACAAGCCATGGCATGTAAAGAAGAGTCATGTTAGCTTGACGTCACTAGATGTCCGTTGTTAAATGTATCGTATATCTAGTATGTTATATGATCTATGATCGACGACAATCAGGAGAATCACTTCAAAGGAACATCTTCGAAAGTTTCAATTCGATTTGGGTATACAAAAAAGTACCTTACACGGCATAACTCGAAGTGTGTTTACATGTCTCGGACATTTGCTACACTCGCTGCGCTCGCTCCGCAAACTATTGTCCTCGCCATGTAAACACACACTTTCGAGCCATGCCGTGTAATATACTATTTTGCGCGGCACTCTTATTAATATCATTTATTACACCTTCATACATCTCAACACCAAATTTCATGCTTTTATGACATTCTCTAGAATTGTGCATTAACAGCTCGTACTATACCAGACCGTTTCCCGGACTGCGCACAAGCAAGATAAGAAAATGATCAAGAGAGAAATCAAACATCAACCAATAAATTGTGCAACTCTTTTATAAATCCATATCTTGTAGAATGAATAATGTCAAGGGGAACACCGACTTCGTTAGCCTGTTGTATGTCTGGCATGCTCAATTTATGACGTTACACCGCAAGACCTCCGTTCTTCCTATACGCGTATGAAAAGTTCTTGTTGTTCTGGTATGGAAACCTGGTACATGGAATTTTACTTCTTGGAGGATACCTACATTGTTAATGTGACTACAGATTACATCACGCAGGAGAGTTAAATCTCTCGTCTGGTTATAGCTTACAAGAGTATTTTCGGGTACCACCCCATCATCAGTTGAATATATCGCTACTTGGTAATGCAATAACTTTGCTCGATAATTCAAAAATAAAAAATGCTCACCATGACTCGTATTTCTTCATCAATTTCATCGAAGTCCTTTCTAGCTTCCTTCAGTTTGTCTTCATAATCGCGTAATTCTTCATTAGCTTCTTCCTCTTCCATTTCCAACTCTTCGGCTACCTTTTCTAGGCCAACAATTTTACTATTGAATGACTGAATTTCATTCTCGTCATGAAATAAACGAAACAGATAAAGCTCGAGTCGTTTCTTCCTCTAAAAAAAAAACAAGGCATATTTTCAATGGTTTCAACTGAAAATATTATTTGTACGCGATAAAAATTAGTAATTATTTTGTATTTTATCAACCAGTTTTGATTCCAAGAGTTGATGTGATTCCATTTTCCGTCTTTCCCTCTTCACTTCCTTCTGGTGATTGAGTAGTTCCTGCTGTTTTGAAATCACTCGATCAGCTTCTTCTTGCGCTTTCAACATTTCCTCCTTGAGATTTTTGTAATCTTTTTCTAGGTCTGCCGAACTGAGGATAAAATCAATACGAATACGGTACAACGAGAATTATTAATACCTGCCTGCGTTCAAGAAATGTAAGTCCTTTTTGTACAATTTTGTAATGGTACTGAACTTTTCAAGTCTCATCATATAGTATAAATAATGTTATAGGTACCCACCCACTAACTGATTCAAACATGTTCGTTCGTTCTTTCGGCTCCATTAGAATTTCCGGTACGACCCCTCGTTGGAAATTCAGGAAGTCTTTTGCTCTATTGATGTTGATGTTCAGTGTTTTAAGAGCATCCAGAAATTGTTGACCATTCACTCTCTGAAGAACAAAATGTCATCATTATAGCTTCACTAATCAAAAACTTCTAATCTAGTCGGCAACCACAGCAACGTTATAATAATTACTTCGCCGTCAATCTGATGTTCAACGAAATCATTTTCGTGAATGGATCGAGTGAATTTTCGCAAAGCTCCATCATTCCAACGAAATATGGCACTCACCGATGTCCTGGAATATAGAAAAAACAATACCGTAAACGATCGAAACAGATGGGCAGGCTAAATAACTACTGAATAATTTTCGATTGTTGTGCAATTCCCACTTACGACAACGCTCTCGACAAATCAGTAGAAATGCTATGGACTGAATTTCGGAGCTCCCCAACATGGAGGGATGACGTCTGCTCTCCAAGGATAAAACTTATAGCGTCCACAAAATTCGACTTTCCTACGCATATGTTTCAACGTGAAAAAAGCACGGTTAATTAGAAATTACCTACAGGTACATATGCCTAACAACCATTAAGTAGAAAGAAAAGTCTCTTTTATTTTTTTTTCCGTTCCGAAGATACGTATTGTCAAATGTTCACTAATGAAGTCATGATTTGTTGTTTCGACGTTTACGTTCAGTTTGTTCCACAATGTGGTTCACAAATTTAGATACAGTACCTATGCGAAAATTTAAGATCGTTACTCAATGTGTAGACACCATTCATCATCGTGTTCGAATCTCACCTGATCCATTAGGTCCAATGACGGCGTTAAAGGATTTTAGAGGCCCGATTGTAACTTTTCCTCGATAAGATTTAAAGTTTGTAACTTCGATGAATTGAAGGAATGGCATTATAACAATAACGGCAAAGAATAAGAGATACCCTCGCGTCAGCCTCGAACCAATTTCTCGAGTTGATTAGAATGAGTAATATCGCCACTAAAGTGTTTCACAAAAAAGTATGGCAAACGAATACCAATTCTGAGAAAAGGAATAAGAAAATTAATAAATAAACATTGCAAAATGTAAGATTTTCATTAAATTGTGAGAATTTATTGTAATGAAGAAACAGAACTTCACAGAAAACTTGGCCCCTAGAACAATCAATGATGATCTCTAGTCTCTACAAAATTAGGTAGGGAAAAATTGCGTTTTGGCATTTGCAACTACAGCAAAATATTATTCAAGTTAATATAGGAGGGGTTACAGACCCCTAAAACACAAGTCGCTGACTACGCTATGGCGCTAAAGGAGGGAGGTATAACGGACAGCCATTTTGATTGCAAAAAAAGTAAACATGAGCCCGAACGCTTTCGATTCATGCAACGAGCGACGAACGAAAGCGTTCGGGCCGACGGGCTGTGCGTTTGGGCTTGCTGCCGTGCAAAATGTTTGACGAACGTGCACTCCATTGGTTTTGGAGAAAGAGCAATATTGTCAGAAAATCAATGTTACCTCTTCTCCAACTAAACCAGATTCTGAACATTTGTCAAAAATTATTTGTTCGGTAGATGATTAAGAACAGTTGATTCTGAAAGTATTCTTCACGCTGAATTCAGTGGTGGTGTTCGTTTCTTTCAGTTGACTCTTGTTTTCGAGTAATGGAGAAATATGCACGTTTGTCAAAATGAAATTTTTTGACGAACGTGCGTTTCATAGTATATCTCATCAGGGAACGAGTTTCACTAAAAAAGAAGGTCACCATTGAATTTCTCGTGAAAATTTACTTCGGAATTCGATGAACAAGTATCATACGACGCAACCAGCAAGATTATTTATCAATTTTGTCCTTTTCTCCAAAACCAATGGAGTGCACGTTCGTCAAACATTATTTGCACGGCAGCTTGTGTTTACTTTTTTTGCAATCAAAATGGCTGTCCGTTATACCTGTTTCCTATAGCAGCTTAAGTACGCTGACTTGCCATTCACGCTAATTGCTATCTTAAAAATTTTGGTACCCTGAAATCATTGCAATAATTTATCCCACCAGATGTCGCAGAATCGCATTCAATGTATTCTACTACCTATTCTTAAAGGGGAAAAAAATGTTTACCAACTTACTCACACGTACACGCATCTGAAAGGAAATATTATATGGACCCTATTTAACCAAACCCAACCAAGCGACATGATAACAATCCACAGAAATGTTCCTTTACTATGCGTGGAGATTCTCCTGTTTGCCAGATTGTTATCATGTCGCTTGGTTGGGTTTGGCCACGTTTGGCTAAAAAGGGTCCATAATGGAATAAATACACATCTCTTCATTTTTTCCAAGAACTGAATATTATATTGTGGTGAAAAAATAATGAGTTTTAGTGTCAACTCTCCAAAAGAGCTTGAATGTGTGAAGTGCTGAAGATTGACTGCAGCGATTTTTGTACGTGAGTAGTACTGACGGGTCTTTAGGACACTCTCCAATCCAGGTGAAATATTGGTCATTTTCAACAAAATTACAATCCTATAATTTGACCTAAAATATTGACTAAAATTTATTCTCTAGAATACAATAAATAAGGTAAATTTGTACCTATGATTTTTCAAAGCTCACGGCCGTTGAGGCAAAATTTATTACCAGTATTTAGCTTATTTCAAACTTTATTTGACTGATGAAATCACACTTACCAAGGATTTCATTTTCACCAAGGTAGATACGTGGTGTATCACTTTTTTACCAAGGCTGGGATGGATGATTTCATTTTCAGAGGGCAGGCCTAGGACACTTTCCAAGACAGACTCAATAATTGCAAAATTCATACCACAGACTGGTCTTTAGGACACTTTCCAAACCAGGTTATATATTGGTAAAATTCCTATCAGTTTCAACAAAATTACACTCCTATAATTTGACCTAAAATATTGCCCAAAATTTATTCTCTAGAATACGATAAATAAGGTAAATTTGTACCTATGATTTTTCAACGCTCACGGTTGTCCAGGAAAAATTTATTACCATTATTTAGCCTTATTTAAGCTTTATCTGACAGAAATTAATGATATATCCTTAGTGAGAGTGATTTCTACTAAAATCATAGGTATAAATTTACATCCTAGTAATTTTGGCCATTTTGTACTCCACAGGGCTTGCGACCGAAATTTTTTGAACGGTTAACGGTTATCGGTCAAATGATCCTCCCAATTTTTTCGGTTATCGGTTATCGGTCAAGCTGTATTTTGACCAATAACTGTTGAATGTTGAAAAATATTTTGGTCAAAGTCTTAAAATTTTCGGTTAACGTTGTTAGAAGACCTAGAATTTTTGGTCACAGAACAGTTATAACCGAAAAAATAACGGTTAACGGTCAATCGGTCAAAATTGATATTTTCATTTTGGTTATAACAGTTGACCGAAAAATAACTGTTATTGTGCAAGCCCTGGTACTCCACCTTTTTAAACAAGTTCCACAACATCATAGATACACAAAAATTATCCGTACACACAGGCTCTAAACTAGGCACGTGGTACATACCACACTACAATCACACGCTTCTATCAAAAAACGGAAGTGAAGTGAGCGTCCAAACAACCTGAAAAAATCGATTGCAATAGGGCGACCTACAGCCGACCCTAAAAACAACTTTTATTGCAATACATAATTGAATGTGGATAATTTCACTTGACTATGAATTTATTCGAACTAATCGTAGAAAGGTAGTGTAACTAAAATAAAAAACAAGAGACAAAAGGAATATCATAATCGATTCCATCAATAAACAAGCAACCTCACAGGACTGGTTGGAAGAGGTTCATACCCTGCGGCGCTGTTTTGTAGAAGTTAGAATTGACGTACATACGGTACATTCAAACTGACGATCAGGCAAATTGTTTCTTTTGGACAATGAAGGAAGACTATTTCTCTCTGTTAATACTTAATATTATATGAATTAACCTACGTCAATAAACCTTTGTACTACAGGGATGTCCCACTAGTGATGGGTAAAAACCAGTAGTTTGAAACAACCTGTAGACCGGTAGTCCTTTAAGCTTCACTACCGGTAGACCAAGGGTTACCAGCAAAAACAACCGGTAGTACCGATAGTACCGGTTGTATCTGAAATTTTTGCAATTTTTTGCATTAAACTAAATCTTACAAAGATGAATCTGCAGTCTAGTGCAGAGTTCTTCACTTCTTAGACTACAATTTTTCATAGATAAGAGTGGCAGAGCTGGATGTATTATTATTTAATATGTAGCATGGTATTCGAACCGAGCAGCCACTGGCGCGCTGCAATTGAGAGCCTTGGTTTACAATTTACAAAATACAACACACTAGTACTAGAGCATCTAGAACACCCAAGTATTGACATACGCCATTTTGACTCCTAGAAAGAACGTACTTCCATAAGAGCCCATGTTAAATTCGTGATTTTCAAGAAAGGATTACTCGAGAACGGCTCGATAGATTATCTTGAAATTAACGTCATTAGAAAGGAAATTTTATGTAGAATAAATCATCCTCTCTTCTTTTTACCCCCCCCCCCAAGCTCATTTTCCGAGTTATTGATTTATAAATGGTACAAGGTTTTCTGTACTTTATTTTGTTTCACTTGGTTAACTTTGTTTCACGCTTGTCTTTTGCGCACTTTCACGGAAAACCTCGTACCATTTATCAATCAATAACTCGGAAAATGAGCTTCGGGGGGTGAAAAAGAAGAGAAGATGATTTATTCTACATGAAATTGCCTTTCTAATGACGTTACTTTCAAGGAAATCTATGGAGCCGTTCTCGAGTAATCTTTTCTTGAAAATCACAAATTTAACATGGGCTCTTATGGGAGTACGTTCTTTCTAGGAGTCGAAATGGCGTATGTCAATACTCGGGTGTTCTAGATGCTTTACTACTACATGCATACTCTTTATTGCTGATAGGGGGATCAATGCGTTTGTCGTACATACTCATAAATGGAAAAGAAGGTTTACTTCAGGAGCTCATAACTCATTTTGGGTTTGATGTAATAATTTTATTTCTCTTTGAATACATTAATGATAGTTGAAATGATCGATATAGAAATTGTTAACATCACAGATTAATTACTGAATTTTATTTCTTTTTCGAAAATTTGTCTGTTTCACATAATATGCAGGTATACAAAACGCATTGATCCCCCTTTTGTAATCATTTTGACTGCAGCGCGCCGGTGGCTGCTCGGTCCGAATAAGACTATGGAAATGGAAGTTGGCAAGCATTTTCGTGAATCGACGCTGGCGCACCTACAATATGCCCAGTTCGAATTGTTATCAGTGAATGTCAGTGACGTCCCGGTGGGAAAGGGAAATTACAATATTATTATTTCTGATGTTGAATTTTACCTCTTGATTAGGAATCGTACAACTTTTTATCTGTCTAGTATGCTTACTACTGCTTCTCCTGACTACTCATCATGTCCTAATCCTTATTCATCCAAAATTAAGGTATTCAAATTAATTCGTAAACCTCTGAAAGAATATTCGTATTAGAATTACTGTAGAAAGAGGAATAAGGACACCAATCCATTGGTCTACTCGACTATACTTCCAATCGAGAATCTAAGTATTACTTTGCCATCTTTCGATTTTATTGGTTCGTTCTACTTCGTAAAATGTATAAGAATCAGGTAACTAAAGCAGCTCAGCAGAAATTGAAGGAAAGGAAAGAAGAAATTAATGTTTTTCAGAAAGCAATCACTAGATGTTCTCAATGGGACGATAAAGTGAGTAAATATGCAGGTGACATTGTAAGTTGATTAGATGGTACCATGAGAGTCTGGTCGAAGTCAATCATTTCGGTTACATTCGTGATTTTGTGTCCAATTTCCCCCGTCCTCATAAGATGTTTGTTATAGGATGAATTCTTGGATGTAATTTATTGGAGCCGACAAATTATTGGCATTGTAGCTGGTATCATTTGGGGCCTTATTCCCTTGAAAGGATTCATTGGGATCGCCTTGTAAATATTCACTATGTTTGATTTATTTCAATTTACATCAATATATAAATAATATTAGTAAATAAATTATTTCCATTTGTAGATTTCTGGCTGTAAATGCTGGTATCATGTATTTATATTTCACCAACTTCCAGAAAGTAGACGATGAGGAATACGGAGGGTCATGGGAACTAACGAAAGAAGGATTCATGTCATCATTTGCCGGATTTTTGGTGAGTTGTCGTGTTGTTGATAATGAGGCTCCAATTGAATGACAATGCGATTGCGAGCTCGAATACGTTTCACCCATTGACCCATATTTTATTACTTATTTCACTTCTACTGTTCTGCAATGCTTCGTGGAGTTCGTTCAAAAACACTTGCTGCACGAAAATATTGAGATGTCATTCGTTTTCAAGAGGCTCTTTGCCCAATCTTTCTGCTCAAAATACTGATAATTGATTCAATGATCCGTTACATTGTCGGTGGAAGGGTGTGTCTTTATGTTGTATATATTATATAATTCTCTTGGATCAGCAAATCGGTTTTTAACGTTGCCTTCAGAGATCATCATTGACTTCACGTCCACTTCATGAAAGGTGGAATTCATAAAAAACGAGAAAATGAAAGAATTTTGTGGTGAAATTTTTTTAATATGAACAAAAATTTTTCAATTTGACAGGGTTTAGAAATTAGAGAAGGAAAAACTGATGGTATTGCAGTCTTCAATTAATATAATTGAAGAGAAAGACCCAATTTTTTAGAATACACATAATCCTTTTACGAAGGTGAAGATACTACTGAGAGGAGCTTCGTTTTTGTTTTTACTACCAAAAGTATTGTTCCTTTCTAAAATAAATACAGGATATCGGGTTTTTCTTTTAAATGAAGCCTCTTCAATTGTTTTCAACTTCTAGTTTCCTTACCGGAAAGAAACAAAATATTTCTCCTTTTTTATTCTCGTATCTTGATTTAATATCGATAAACTTTGAACATCCTTATTCAATAGTTTAATACTCTTCTTTTGACTAACATAAATTTAATGATTAATCATTTTCAATAAATGCTTTTCTGTCCTTAGGTATTGTGGATTATCGTTTATACGGGTGTGCATCATACTTGATGATCACTAAATCGATTGCGGTTGTGTTGGCTTGCAGGAAACAGTACAATTTTAATTGAGAGATTGAAAAGAAGAACGGAATGAAACGAATATTTGAGGGTGAATGAAGATTTTCAGAGTTTTGCGAGTATTTTTCTCTCAAAATGTAAATAATTTGTGTACATACCTGATTGTATAGAACGCGCGGCGAATAATAAACTCGTGCTTTATGAAAGTTTATTTTTTATTTAATTTTTGTAACAACTTACGTAAAATAAGACAAGAGAAAGAGAATTATAGCACATAAAGATATACGCACACGTACACGTAAATACAATAAAAAAAAGGAAAAAAATAGTATTCTATACGATACTGTGTAAATATGACTTATTCTTCAACTATATCATAATAATTTTACAATCACACAAGTCAATTCATTTTTGGAAACGGACTAGTTATAATTGTTTTTACTTAATAATTGACGTATTGGAACAGAATTCTTCCAAAACCAAAAGAAAGGGAGTTCAAGATTGGAGGAATAATCAGGCCTAGGGGGTACTACCTCGTTCAATCTTCGAAGAACACCTTTACGAATAACACTTGCTTGAGTAGAAAATTTGAAAATCAATCCCAGAATATGAAAGAGAAGAATGATACGAGGAAGGAATTACCATACTTTCAAAGACTAGTAAAGAGTGAACCATATAATACAGAATCTGGCAAAACATAATTTTCAATTTTCTTTTCTCATTAATGCGTAAACAGGAAGAAAGAAAAGAATAAAAAAACTACGAGAGATCAAACACGAATATCATTTAAAAAAAAAACGAAATAGAAACAGCTTTCAACTTCGACTATGTACAGTACAAGAGAAAAACTAGCAAAATAACTTGTAAATTGTGAATGACTAATATTTTTACGACCACAATGTAAACGTTCCCTAGATATTCGAACGAATTAGTAAAAACAAAAATATCTAATCTAATAAGTGCACTTATAGTCAGTATGCAATGCATAAAACAAATAATGTGAGTTAGAAGAAGGAAGTATTTTTCAAGATATCCTGTGCGAGTAAATATTTCAATTATTATCTGCTCGAACAAATTCCATTGTACAAAACACAAGGAGATTCTTCAAAACCTCCAAATATACGAAATGAGTGGAATGTATGTAAATGAAAGTTTGATGAATTTAAAAAATGAAATTAAAAATACAAGATTCAAAAATAAAATGTAACTTATTACTGTAAAAAAATTCCAACATCACATCGTTAGTTACTTGCAATCAATGCCACATCATTTTGATCGAATTCACAAACTATTGATCGATCGAAGAGGATAAAGAAGAAAACAAAACATAAAAAAAAACCTTACTAACTACTAAATACTTCTAGGTCACAGAAATATTCTGTACTATCTGACTGTATATTCGATGATTGAAATGCATCGTTTGGTGAAATTTTTTCAATAGAAAATTTCTAAAAGAAAGGGGTGAAAGGTAATCTAAACAACGATTAATCGTTAATTTCACGATATGGTAGTTCGGATGTGATCGTGAAGTCTTCCAGATAATGATACAAAAACTCGAACGTCGGTCGCTTATCAGGATCCTTATGCCAGCATTCCAACATCAATCGATAAATTGACTCTGGTAAGTAGGATGACGTAGGTTTAGGCATTCGGTATCCTCGTTCGATATTTTCGATTACTTCGCGACCATGCATTCCTACATTTTACAAGACAAAGAATATCATTTTTGTTACCCTTAGAGTTGCTTTCCCTCAATGTTTAGTGTTATTGATCATAATAACTAAGAATTTTACAATTGCAGTCGAAAATATACCAAGATTTGAGGAAAAAACTTCGAATAGTTTTTTTTTAAATGTTGAAAATTCAGCAAATTAATTCTTACCAGGGTACGGAACTTGACCATAAGTGAATAATTCCATGAGGAAAATACCGTAGGACCACACATCCGATTTTATTGAAAAGTGACCGTAAATAATCGCTTCCGGCGCAGTCCATTTGACAGGAAATCTGGAACCTGCGAGGATAGTATACGTAAATTTTGGTTTGAGATAAACAGAGTAAGGGCGTAATTGAAGACAGTTCAGATACATGAAATAAACTTCAATTTCTATAGTGATAACTAATACTTGCGTTTAATAATTAACCTCCTTTACATAAAGGTAAATGTTTATTCGCCACAACTGACTTTTCAGTCGAAAAGCGGTTAAAATCTGGGAAGGCACTAAAAAAGGAAGACTGAACTCTCGCCATTATTATAATCGTGATCTATACTCTTTGAAATGCAGAAATAAAAAAAACACTGTTTCAACCTAAATTGTGAACACGGCAGATCAATTCATATTATAGTCGGTAAAAACTGGATTCCAGCAATGGTTGGAATAAGTTCTGAGGTTCTAGGGAGCCATTTTCATATACCTACGTGCTGATCAAAAGATGATTGTAAGGAAAGAAATTTACCTTGTTTATTATAAATGCCTCTATGGCAATATTCATCGTCTTCGATAACTCGAGCTAGACCAAAATCACATATCTTTGCCACATTATTATCACCAATCAACACGTTCCTCGCAGCCAAATCGCGATGGATGAGTTGCTTCAACTCTAAATAGGCCATTCCACTTGCAACCTATAATATACAAATTCAACTTTTATTAAATATAGCACTACATACTTTCAGCCTGATGTTACAATTAATTATGCCTAACGAACCTGGGCGGCGATGTAGATCAGATCTCCGAATTGCAATGTTTTTCCCTCATCGTTACGCAGAAATTCGAGTAAGCTACCTTTGTTCATATATTCTTGAACAATGTAGACTGGCTCCTCTTTGGAGCAAACGGCGTACAATGCTACTAATCGATCGTGACGGAATTTTTTCATGATGGCGGCCTCTTGTAGAAAGGCTTGAGTAGACATTGTTCCTTGTCTCAGCATTTTCACAGCGACATCTATGTTGTTACGCCATTTACCTATAAATATTACAATCTCATTTAAAAGCAGGAAAGAATGAAAGTATCCTGAATTTTCGTCACTTACCGTACCAAACTTCGCCAAAATTTCCTTGCCCTAATTTACGTACTAATTGTATTTCACTTCTTTCGATCTCCCACTGATCACGGAGTTGCGGACTTAGATCCCAGATTTGGGGTTTTGGTTTCGAACAGGGCTTGGCCAATACGTGACACAAACCTAATGCATTTTCTAAAATGATAATAATAAGAAGAAAAAAATACGAATAATTCGTTTTTCTCTTTTATACCTAAATAAAGTTTATTCAGATGATAAACAAATTAGGAATTGAGAAAATCACTTAAATACATGGGTGTATAAGTATTTTTTCCTTTTCGAAGTTTTTAGTGTTACTTTTCTCATAGTGGCGTACTTGCGGGATAAAGGAGAAATTTGGTTTTTGAACAGACCCTTTTGAACATCCTCTCAAGAACCTCGCTCATATTGTCAAAAAAATACATTTTACATCAAACGTGCGTGGTTAAGCGTCATGAATTTTCTCGCTTGCTTTGTCACCACGGTGATCTTATTCGATCCTCAATTTTTGTAGGTATGCTATTGTTGCAAAGACAAGAATATAACAACCACCAGTTGTTGTATACAAAACTTTTTTTAGTATCATCATTGACTTTTTATTATACTCCTTTTGTTGCTGGAACTCGAGTTTTATACATAATTATAGTGTAATTCTCGAGGCTGATGACTGCATATTCAATGTTTCATAAACCTCTCCCCTCTTAATTTATCCATAAGTTGTGAAAGTTCGTATCCAGAAACCCAAACATCGCAGATCTGTTTTCACCGCTGTTTTAATTATAGAAATTTATCACGAGGAGGGTGAAGATTGTCATAGGTACTTTACTTATAACTAGAAGGACCATTCGTGGATTTTTTAAGGATGAGTCGCTAAAAAGACCTGAAGTTATTACTCGGCGCTGCGAGGAAGGACGAAGCTTTGTTTGAAATAAACACTTTCTTCAAGAACCTTTTATTGCTGGAAAAGTGCTCCAGCCTCAGATGGATCAACATCGCAAAATTTTACAACCCGGATATTTTTCAATTCTTCTGAGAGGAAAAAATAATTTCTATAAGAAAAATTCAAATGTATGGCAAGAAAAATATACAAAGAAGGATGTAGAAAAATTTGCCTCATTGAATGAACTCAGTTGATCGAGACATTGAAGCCGATAAATACGGAAGAATATGAGATCACGTAATGTGAAACAAGAATAGAAATCAAAAGCTTCAAAATCGCAGAGAAAACACGAGTAGTTTTTAAAAGTTTGAAAATTGAAAAATTTCCTGGGCCTAATCGCAATGAATGTTCAATGAGAGAAATAAAGAACAAGAAATTAAGAAAAAATGGATGAGCTCTATTTCCCATTAGCAAACAACTGAATATGAAATCTTCGGAGGAAGAAAAACTCATCATTGATACAAAGCTATTTAAAGATTTGCGAGTTTATTTCAAAATACCATTTACAATCATGTTCCTCTTTATTAATTATGGAAGGCAATAATGAAGAAACCGATATCCCTTGAAAAGTATTTAAAATGCTGATAACGATATAAATACATCTAAAAAAATAGAATATATTTTTTTAGGGCTCCTTGAGCCCAGTCAAAACTACAGACTTAGTTTTTTCTTAGTTCGAGTGAAACAATTTTTATTTATAACTTTAGTTCAGACATATTCACGCTTTGGTAGTATTGTCAAACCACTCAATTCACGGTTATCTTAAGTATTAATCTCTTGATCCTATTTCATGACGAACAACCATCGTTTCTTGATTTAATTGAAACATCCTACTCACCAGATTCTCTCCTAGATGCTCGAGAATACTTTTGTTCAATCAAATTATTTGGTCTTCCAGGATAGGGAGAGTATTTTTCTCTATAATTCTTCGGAAAAACGGTTTTTCGAAAAGAATACAAATCAGAATCACGAGTACAGTTTTCAAGAACATGTCGATGTTCAACCCATTCATTATACCATTCAAACTGCGAAGAAAACCTGTTCGGATAAGAAAAGCGTCGGTTCTGGTAATTTGACGTGATTTCTCTCGAACGAGAATACAATCTTCTTTTTCGACAATGTCTTGAACCATTAAGAGTTGGAGATTGATTCTCAATAATTCGTCCATGACGATTCGTAATAGAAGACTCAGGAAAATCTTGTTTATTCACATCTCTCAATCGAGAAAGCTTTTTACCTACAGCTTCCAGTTCTTCTAGCAATAATTTAGATTCTAGTTGAAACGAAGAGAGCTCCGCATCCAGTTCGTGCATTCTTTCTCGTTGTACAACAGCCATCTCGCAAAGTTTTATTTCCATAATAATATCAAATTGATGACCAAAAGTTTCTTGACAGCCAAGTGAATCCACCAAAGCGGGTGGTTTACGAATACCACCCCAGAGCGACGAGTTGTAATGAAAAACATTCTTTAATGTTACTTTATCTTTGGAGTTTCGTCGTTTTGATGGCATTGGAAAGAGATAAATGACACAGGTAGGTAAAAATTGAATGAAGCGTAGTTCCTGCTTCTTTCACTGGAGTTATAAGCACAGAAGATCTGCACGGTAACACTTTTAATTTGAGAGTTCAACCTTAGAATATCTACTCGAGATATTGCTTCAAAATTTTACACCGAGAAAAGTTGTAACAGAATTAAGAGTGCACGCAATCGTGATAATAGACGAAATGGAGAATGAATGAATACAGTTAGCCTAGGTACATATTGATCTGCAAAAAGACGAGCAGGAAAAATCGTGAAGGAATTAGAAACGAGAAGATTGCTGACGTACCAACGTCTTACAGTTGAACGAGTGAGGAAACATAAACGAAAATTCGTCAGACATAAATACGGTACTGAACAAACAAACATCTGGAATTTACGCAGTGCACTTCGGAAATTCGAGGTCAAGTTTATGACCATTACAGGTACCACAATATGCTTCAGGATTCTCGTTGATATTGAAAATGAAAAGCTGTAATCACGCTTTTCTCACGAATACCTACGAAAGATGAAAAATGGAACAACATCCAGATATGCGAGTATTATTAGGAGTTGAACCTCGACTTTTTCAGACCAATACAAACTGTAACGAGTTCTCTACCATCGAGAATTTAAATTACAGTAGACGCAAATAGAAAATTTCAGAGTATATACGACCAAATTCAATTATTGTGGGAATTCTGATTCAGTGATCAAGGATTGCTTCAGTTTACTGCTTATTCAGGCAGAAAATCATAGTAGAACTTTGAACAACATACTGAAAAAATAATGCCTCTTTTCTTCTTCCCCCACAAAAGAAGAAAAAACAAAAAGTGAGCGGGATAAACACAATAACATTAGGTATTTGTATCTATGGTGTAATGGGAAAGATTTTCAGAACGGGAGAAAGGTTTTGACAAGGAACAAGACAGACCGATTTTCTCTTTGTGGGAGGAAGAGCCGAGTGTAATATAGGTTGGGCTATAAAATATAAACCTTAGAAAATTTTGTGATAATATTTTTTGTTAATTTCTCATTAACAAAAATTTTTTGCTCCGATCTTCTTTTGGCTGCGGACTGATGGGTATTCGGTAAGTACTTGTTCGCAACCACATATACACGAATATTAGATGAAGACGAATTAAATAATTTTCTCTTCACAAATTTACTATGAGAAACTGTAACAAATCGTGAGTCATGACACTTCTACTTATCATATATTCAGATATCAAACTGAGGAAAAAAGAAAGCGATAAAAAGCTCATTAAATTGGGAAATGACGATATCGGGACAGGATTAAAATATTAGGAATAAACTGTATTATTTGCGCATCGTCCATATTAATATAATCGTAATGAAAGAATTAATATAATTTTATTTTATAACGTGATCTAAGTTTAGTTTAATGTTGATAAGATTGAATTTATTGTTTTTACATCTTCCTTTTATCAAGATACCTATTATCAACAAGAATATACCTTGTTAAGTTGAAATACTACTAGATTCTTCAAAAACCCCGTTCAGAATACCTTATTGCGGACTTTGATCATGTATTTTCTCCACAGGATATGAAATGAGGATTGAATTTTACTTGCAAATATTTTCGCAAATGGCAACGCATTTCCGAGTAACTTAAGACAGTTGCGAGTCATTCGTCGACTAGTTGATCACGGTTCCGCAAAATTGTCATGTTTATTTGGCGCGTCATTAACGAGCTAGTATCACGCAATCATTGGTGATCCGTTAAATCGTCCGATAATATAATTGTGTAAAATATATCTCTGACTCGGAAGCTGATACTACCCACAGAAAATAGTAACACATTAAAAATTCCAATAATTTCAATTCAAAATAAGGGAAACCTCTGCAGAATTCAGAAGATATACACGTTTCAAAATTAATGGTAGTTTTCAATTAGAAAATACAACTTTGAACGAGCGAACGGAATTCAATGCCATCAAGGAATATCGGGAAATGATGAAAAAACGCTCAAATTTCTGCCCTTTCACTTTATGACTGACATTGCTAACAATTGCCTCGCACGCAAGGCTTAAAATTGTGACTTTGAATCTCATAGAGAAGAGCAAATATTTGGGTTTTTCTATAACTTTTTAATATTTCTCAGATAGTACAAATATTTAATGGTAGTTTCAAAAGATGGAACAAACTTTAGGACTTTATGTAACTTCGAGTACAAGAGAGAAAAAAAAGGGGGACAAATGATAGCACGCATTGAAGTTAGCAATCGCACAGAACGATATTAGTGTATGGAGATATAGCAATGAGCGGTAAATAAAACTGGAATGTTCGGAAATTAAAACTTGCACAAATGATATTCCGTAAACATAAGTGGACAGTAAAGAATTGAAAACTGAAAGAAGGGTTTTGAAAAGTTTTACCACAACACCAACATTATCTCTCTGTCAGTGGATGCATGCGTTCACATAAATCGGTCACCCAAAATAGAATTTTCATGAAGCAGTCGCAGAGAAAACATTACGGGTACCAACCATTCTTTGTCGCCTCATCCTCTTCCAAGACGCCATAAGTAAGAAAATGCTGGATTAGTATCAGGCTTCCAAATGGAAACTTTTAACTAATTTGTGAGAGAGAATTACGGAGTCTGGAATCCACATCGACAAAAATATTCACCATAAGTCTAATTGTATCTCCTCCTCTACCTCAATCATTCTATCTGTAAGTATGTGTTGAGAATGCTTATCGGGTTCAACCGGACGGTACATATTCCATCCTATACAAAATCAGTTTCTTTAGAACAAAATCGCAAACGTTGAGCGGTCTGCGAAAGCTGAGTCAGGCCTCCTCGTTCAAAACCCACTCACATTTTCTGACTTACTTTTTTCCAACCCCTTGACTCTAAATTAATTTGACCGTTGATTCATTATTATTAGGGGTGTTTGGGGCCCCGTTGGTTTCTTCGTTTCGATCACTTCATAATTCATCCATTCGTTTCTCAATGTATTAATTTATTTCAAAGACCGTGCTGTTCAATGTTTTAATAAGCCGTTTACATATCACATTTTCCCCACAAAGTCGATTTCTCCTTTCGCGGTGATTAATCATACCCCCGAAAAAAGACTCATTATGGATTTTTAAAAGTCGTACAGGATATTCTGTCTGTTCGCCATTTTTCGACAACTCTCACTTGTAAACGACTCTGATTTTTTAATTCCATAAAGCCAGCAGAACACAACATTTTTTCGAATTGATGATTTTTTCTAGTTCAACAGCCGGTTTCACTCCGTCAGTATCACAAGCCACTACAAAAAATAAAAATACTAATTGAACAAAGGACGATAGAACATCAACGCTACAGATGAAGGTAATACCCCTCTTTGGCCTGGATCATTATAATATTATTGTTATCACGCCTAACCGGTAAGTACGAGGACACTGTTATGTACATAAATAAGCATTTCAGAAGAATTGTATTCTGTGTAGGTACTTACTGGAATAAGCGGTAACCAATGACTGAATTGAGGGAAATGTATGACTAGTAGCGATGTAATAACCTCCTTTATCTAACGGTTTAATCTTGTAATGCTTCACGTGGTATCCTCTCGACTCTTCCCAATCCTTCACGCTGAGCGAGTAGCCGTGAGGATTATGCTCGGAGTCACGTATCAAAAACGTGCCTCGTGAATTATCCGATACCATCAACAGTTTTTCAGCTTCCTTCCGCGAAATCTTACCGAAAAACCAGCTGTAGGCGGAGGATACAACATTCAGTAAACACGTAGTGTAAAGCTATGCTATTAACGCACCGCAGACAGCACAAACTTGAAAACAATTTGGAAAGAGGAAAGGTACGCATATGCTACGCTTAAAATTACTTACTCTTCACTTTCTACGGATGTTTCTTCGGCTACGAAATTCCACGGAATCAGACCTTCCTCGTCAGTTCTCAAATGCCTTACGCGCCACCAATCTTTTTCACTACGAACAAAAGCGAAATATATTTGAAATTGGTACGAGCATACAACGAGTTTTACGATACACGTACGCGTCAAAAATTAAACAAGAACGGTATCTACACGAAGAATTTTGTAGCTTCTCTTTACACATCTGCATTGTTTTAGCCAATCGAAATTCTTATTTCCCTTTCACTTTTCATTATTCAAACAGTACTTCCATACATTGATTGACGCACGAAAATTGATGGATAAATAATGAAATTTCTTACATAGGAATAGCTGTTTGTATAAAAAGCTATAAGGATACCTCAAAAAATATTGTAAATTTCAGGGGACAGTATTTGTGCTGTTTGTCCATCAATTTACTAAATAAGACGAAAAGACTATCCGTATCCATAGGGAAAAACTTCCGAGTCCTATTGGTGAGAAATTATGTAATGAAGTTATTGAAACGAAGTCAGATCGTTTTTGGCTGGAGGATACTTGCTTCTATTTGTAATATACTTATAGCACAGAAAATTCCTTGGTCCAGACTAATTCTTTTGAATTATAGTTAAGTCTTCTCTATACTGGAAGTATGCTTTACGATTAAATATCGCTTTATGTGATCCAGGTCAATTTTTCCGTTCAATGTATCGTAATTCCAGAAATTGAGTTTTCTCATTCTTCTCACTAAAATCTGAAAACTATTAAGAGAGGATTGTACGACCAAGTCAGTCAAAGAAGCTGGATAACGCATTTGGATAAACGTGAAATCCACGAAGTCCGAGAATGTTGTTTTTCATGATTTACTAAAAGATAGAATCGTACTCGAGTGGGATGTTTTTCATCGTTTCCCATGCGCCAGGTAAAAGCAGAGAAGATGATAAAGCCAGTCACCGAAGCATGCGATACACCCATGCCTAGGCAAGGTCCATCGAGGAAGAGGAGAGTCGTTTACTAGGGGACCAAAAATATTGCTGAGTTAAAGAAAGAGTGCAGCCGTCAGCGTCGGATACACCAGCGTAGCAAAAGACGCAAAGAAGCGTGAGCGGTTGCACCTTAATACCAGCTGGCTCATAAAAGACTGAAGAAAGCCATAAAAGACAGCAAGAGTGCTGCTTGGAAAGAGCTGCGCGAAATGGCAGAGGAGGACCCATTTGGAAAGTCCTATAAGATAGTACTGAAGAAGCTGAAGGGCCTTTTAGCCATAAGCCAAATGTTGTGGCGCGAATTATTGATGGCTTGTTCCCAGAGTAGCCACCACCAATGGTAACTTTACCAATAGTAGAAGAGGATGGTATATTCTCCTAGGTACCGAAGAGGTGTATGCAGCAGTCAATAGACTGCGGGATAAGTATTGTAAGACTCCGAGCCAGAGGAGACTCCGGGTCCAGCCTGGAGCACGATATATTCAGTCCACTCGGCCTTGCTTGTTGATACATTCAATGCGGCACTCTGGGAGACAGTTTCCTGTGCGGTGGCAGAAAGCCAGGCTAGCGTTGGTCAAGAAGGAGAATAAACCACCTGGATTACAGTTCTCTTATCGACCATTCGTCTGACAGACTACATGGGCAAACTATTAGAGAAAAAGAAAAGCAATCGACCTGAGAGCTATCTGGAGGACAGAGATATAATCTCAAGTAGTTAGTACGATTTCTAGAATCAACGCTGCACATCAGATGCTGGAATCAGGCTGAAGATAGTCGAATCAGCGATAACTACGCGTCAGTTTTGCGCAGCCGTCAGCTTTGACATAAGAAATGCGTTCAGCTCGGATCCCATGGGGGAGGATATTGGAAGACCTCATGGACGCAGAAGTGCCCGCATACCAGCTCAGGATAATCAGCAGCTACCTTAGCTGTCGAGAAATCCAAGCAGAAACGTCTTGTGGTAAGGGAACGTGCCAAATTACTTCTGGGCTGTCACAGGGGTCGACCTTCGTGTCGCTTTAGGGGTTCCATTTAATGGTGTTGCAGCTACCACTGGTGTTAAGCTCATCTATTACGTGGATAACACACTGGTGGTATACACTGCCGAAACAACTGTAGTGGTGGAGAGCAGAGTAAACCGGGCCCTAGACGTAGTGACGCATTGGATCGAGTCGGTCAGACTAGAACTCGCAGCAGGTAATTCGGAGGCCATATTATTCACAACCCTTCGAAAGTTTAGTCTACTCAGCTTTTGCCTGCAAGATGTGGAAATCAAGAACAAGAAGGTAATAGAGTACCAAGGCAGTAGGCATCTGGTTTAACTCAAAGCTGAGCTTCAGGCACCATTTCCTGATGAAAACGGAAACGCTCCTAGCTTGAGAAATGGAAAGCAAGAATTGCTTAGGGTGACTTGGATAAATGGACGACTGTGTGTCAATACCCCACCTTGATGAGTGGATGAACCGAGATCATGGTCAGTTGAACTTTCACCTAATGCAGGTGTTGAGCGGCCATGGCTGCTTCAACGAGTACCTTTAGGGACAGTCAAGGAAAGTTGAGCAGGTAACGTGTTCGCACTGCAACCAAGGGCAAGATGATGGACCACATTACACCTCATGTGAGTGTGAGGCGTAGAGGTGTGAGCGGAGCTACCCTCTCTACCATAGCGAGGGCGGCGCTGCACAATTGTTTTCCATGTCACTTAATTAGTAGAAGTATAATTATTTTTTGACATGTTTCGTGTCTTTTCTCTCGCCGGACCCCGATTTTGAAATTCGCGAGTACGCTCCTCCCCTCCCCCCCTGTCAAGAGAGACCGTGCGCGTGCGCGTGCGCGTGCAAATCTCTACCCGATATTCGATTCAGAAATTTGCGAGTACACCTCGCCTGCGCGTTCGTGTGTGCATGCGCGTTCAAATCTCTACCCCGTGAGTAATTCAGAAATTTGCAAGTACACCCTGCGTGCGCGTGCGATATTTCTCATACCATTCTCGTACAACAGCAACGCGAGTGAGCCCCGCGAAAGGCGATACCTCAAAATATTTCTCATACCAGCGCGAAAGGTGAAAACCCAAAATATTGTATTTATATCAGACTTATGCTAAACCGAAATAAGAACCAAGAAAGAGGGCGAACGAGCGGAGCGAGTGAGCCCCACAAAAGCCGATAGGCCAAAAAATATTTCTCCGAGCCCTATTGTTCCTAAGAGACAACAACACTACCTAATGTTCTTTTTAAACAGCCGGAAAAGATATGAAACATGATCTTTATTCATTTGGCTACGCCAGAAAATCAATAATGACAACAGCAACGCGAGTGAGCCCCACAAATTTCATTTTTTTTGTTAAGTGCAGTTCTTATAGGTCACGGTGATCCAATAGATAAAAAAAAGTTACAAACTCAATCAATTTAAAACCTAATTGAGAAATAAGAAAAACATGGGACTTTTTTTTCATTTTCTCTGCACAAAAATGAAATTTTGACGATCACTCCTCATACATCTGATGAAGATGAATATAAGAATAAGGAATGGGACGACAAGTTTTACTTTTACTAATCTCTAGGTTCTAATACTCATATTGGTGACCTACACCTCTGGTAAGTCGCAGTTTTTCTCAACTAATGTAAACAACGTAAAATGGTTTAAGATACCTATCATCCAGCACTTCCATGCGGTCTCCTTTGACAAATGAAACATCTGTGGCTTCTCGCGATTGGTAATTGTAAACGGCGACGACAATTCTGTTTTTGGTTGCATTTGAACTGACTGTAACAAATAGTATGAAAAAAAAAAAAAAAAAAAAAAAAATTCTAATAATTGTTGTAGTTTCTCAATAAATATAAAAAGTAGCAGGTGACAGTGCTTTACTGAAATGTTGACTTTCCGGTGGTCATATTAAACTTGGTGTATGAGTATAGTAAATATTTATGTCGTGTAATTGGCTTTCCAGTGATATTTTAATGATAGAACGCCCGACGCTCTATGTCTTGCTGGAAGCTCCTTCCGGGAGTACTTGAAAACACGTCCTTCCAGAAGTTTTTCTCAACGTCCTGCCTGCAGGACATTTTACTACTAATACACAGCAACACACTTGATATTGCAAAACTTCTGGCAGGACCGCAAAATGATAATACACCGTCCAAACGCGTCCGAGCACGTGGAACGTAAAATCAATTTTACCACTTGGAAGAAAACATAATATGGAATAGTATATTTCATGCCAAGGAGCGAAAGCGACGTTTTGAATGACGAGTTCGGCACGTTGTGAAGCGAGGCGAAGCCGAGCGAAGCAAGCCGAACGAGTCATTCAAGGTCGCTCGCTCCTTGTCTTGGAAGATGTTTTTTATAACGAACACTGCAAAGCGCTGTTTAACGTGCTGTTTTCAAGGAGGGGATGCGTTCGTTTCGCGTCTACAGGACAGAAAAGTAAGTCTAGCGGCCAGAAAAGTAAATCTAGAGGACAGAAAAATGAAACTGTACAACTCGCACGCAAACGAACGCTTTCGCTCCTGAAAACAGCACGTTAAAAGCGCATTTTCGCAGTGTGAGTTATGAAAAATATAATGCAACTTTGTTACATATTTTTAAAATCGTCCTATCATTACACTGGAAACGCCGATTTCAATTTTTTTTTTGCGCTACATCTACTACACACACTGAATTGATTCCCCATGTTATTTTGCTTCCTACTGCATACTGCATACGAGTTAACGTGAAGCAAACTGCGTCCTCACGGAAGGACTTCGTGTCCTGCCGGAAGTACGTCGGGCGTTCTATCATCAATAAAGCGCGATTACGAGAACCTTATCGTTAATATTTATGCTCACTTTTTGTAAATCTCGTTCACAAAAATGACGATAACCACACACAAATTATTGACTTCAAATTGACTCGCCATTTCGACCCAAAAAGACTGGAAGTCGACTCAAAATTTTTATCATCAATTCATAATTGAGAATTTCAATTATGCTCGACCTGGGCAGCAATGGTCGACTCGACGCAAGTTTGACGTCGATTTAAAGTCGACCAGCGCATATTTCCAAAAAAAAAAGAACTTGACTGTTAATCCACACAACATGCCACTCGAATTATAAAAAGCTTTGGTAAAGTTGGAAAAGGTCTCGATCCTATGCTACGAAGACAAAAGTTCAGATTTGGACTCCGTCATGCTGTCAGAACAGAATTTTATGCACTACTCTTTAGAAGCTTGTTTGACACCGAAGATGAATAATATTGTATATTCGAAACTTTCGTCTTTTTACCTGTTTATTTCTGACAGTACAGCCGTAAATGATTGAAAATTTTTCGTGATATTTCAGTCAGAATATCTTCTTTTCCTCATTAATTCTTAAAAACTTCTCAATTACAACTGGACTCGTGTTTTTTTTTTTTTTTTTTTTTTTTTTTTCTACACAAGGAAATACTAGTAGCTATTTCAACAAGAAACCGGCACTAGTTTACGCATTTTCTCGATGGATGAGTTGTTCAAAGGAGTTGGTTTGACTGGGAAAAATTCTCGAGAAATTCTTTTTCAGTATTTGGGACAGAAGAGAAGGGTTGAGGCTAGTATAATTCAAAACGCTAAGACTGAGCTGGTTCGCCGAACGTTTGTATAAAGCACTTCCGAAAGTACTGAAACTTTTCAGAGAATTTTGCGGCTGAATTAAAAATGATACAATTTTCAAGATTATGTATCACTTTCAGCCAGGATTCCACAACGCTGAAAGATGTCCTCATTAACAACGAAGATTACCAACTATCAGCCTCTTTGAGATTCTGACGACCTGTCCGTAAAAAATATCAAAGTGAACAATATAAGGAGGTCTGGATTTATAAACCACGCATGGACGGGTATATTGTTAACAATAACTAAATAACATAATATTATTTCAAATTCGAAAGAGAAAAATTTGTCGATCTGCACATTTCTTTCTGATGTGTATCTTAAGCGGGAGAAAAAACCTTGAAATAATTTATTTTCACGTAACAATTGAATAACTACCTTGGCGTTATGCACTACCAAACACTCGCTCTCTTCTCTCACTCATTCTTTTCTCGCATCTCAGTCTACATCAAAATTTAAAATGGTTGATATATTCGTCGTCGTCGACGAAACTTCTCGTTCAATTAAACCAGCTAATTAATGAAGTGAACCTCGTTCGTCGTATAGGTTATACGAGATCATTTGAGTCGATGCGATATCATTTCGAGTAAATACACACCGAGCTGTACCTTCAAGCTTCAAAGATACTAAGGTGATACTACTACTCCTGTATTTTTCATAATATTACACTGTGCTGTGTGTGTGTGTGTGTGTGTGTGTATTTAAACTCACAGGACGTGGTCGGCGTACGAATGATATCAGCACCGTGCCTCCTTACATTGGTACCGGTTACACGATTAAAATCTGGAATGTATCGGGGATCTGCGCCGACGAATCCGTTCGTCAACACACTAGCTGGTGGTATTTCCAGGGAACCGCAATCGCGATTTTTGTACGTATGGTGATATACTGCAAAAAGAAAAGAAAAAAGAAACGGATAAGTGAGAAACGACAGAGCGAAGAATCAGAAATCACGTACCTAAATGTTATTTAATTACTCAATAATTATCGTCGGGTACCGGATTTTGCCGTCGGCTAAGTTCGCCTCACACAAATCATTAATGCAATTAACCGTACCAAAAGAGTAGGACAACGATGTTACTACATTGAAGAAGCGGAAGAAATCATCTTACTTTTCTCATCATAGGCGCACGTAAAAAGTGTTAGGGATTACGCGAGAATTTTTGTACAATGTTTTTCGAAAAATTTATGGTTTCGCTGGGTATACGAAGAAACACTCTACAACAAGAACAGAAAATTTTTTTAGGAACATGTCAGACTAGATCGCTTCTTGGTGCCATCCTTAGCAAAACAGAATTGTGTAATCATTTTCCCTTTACTTCTTCAGAAAAAGTGGTAACATCGTTTTCTTCTTTCTGAGTACAGAATAACCAGATAGAAAGTATTCCTCCTCTTTTATTTGAGATACACTCTTCATACCAGAATTTACAACATGTATAAACATTAACAATGATTTCTACACGAAAAGTGTTCTCTCAAGAGAGGTACAGTTTGAACAACTCTTTGATGGGGGCGAGATTATTGATAATGCTAACTTGTAGAATAAGGTATTTTATCGGATGCAAACGATAAGATTTCTGTTGAAGTAGTATAATACAGTACAGAATTTTTATAATGACGACGTTGAACTAATAACATATTCTGAATCGAGCACAAATCTTCATTCAGAAGTAAAACATAATATTTATTCTCTCGCGCTTCTTTGATAGGAGTTGCATACATTCAAGGCTCAATTGTTTTAGTAATTATCAAACACGAGAGATGTAGAACAGTTGATATATTTGTTTCTCCCGACGCAAAAGATATCTCTCTGCACACATTTTAATATCCAGTTAACTAAGGCCTATTGCCTTCAAACTAACAAGACTGAAAAAATTTCTGTCGAGCGGCTGTACTTTTTTTGAAGATTATTTTCCCAGACTTTTCTCGGTTTTTCGGACCCATTTTCCAACTTTTCCCAGCCATTTGTACGCGGAAATAAATTTTAAAGCTTCATGACTTTTCTATGACCATTATTACCGAAAAACAAACAAAAAAAAATTAAATGGACAGTTTCTTTGGATAAAATATTACGAATTTTCTGGTTTGTGTGACCTTGGACTACTTAGTAACATACTATGGATCGTACCTTTGAAGAATTTGTACAATACAACTGAATTCAGTTGTACAAAATGAAATGCATGAAACATTATTGAAAAAAAACTCACGGGTTCTTTAATGTAGTTGAAGAAGGGGTGGCAGGGAGCCTACGTGGAATCTGAAAAATGTTCACGTATGGGAGGAAGACTTGGAAAATTTTCGACCTTCGAGCTATATATTATAGGAGGGGGACTTGGAAACTCATATGATACGAGAGAATTGCGACTTAAGAAAACTGACCTATGACGTTGTGAAATTGACGTCACAGGCCTGGACTTTCAAGAGATTTTTACTGTTCCGTATCATACAACACGATAATTCTTGTACCGTAAGTATTGAGGTACAGTAAAGATGATACAGATTGCTAGGCATATAAATATTCACTCGAAGATACCGTATATTCTACCAACATATATAATAGGAGGGGCACTCGAAGAAAACTGACCTATGACGTCATATAAAAAGGAGGGGGACTTGGAAGAATTTCGACTTTCATTTTTAATAACATAATCCAAGACCCTAAATTTTAGAATGTTTTCAAATTAATCGCTCTTTTTATATGTGTAATTGTAAAATGAGTCATTTTTAGCTTACAATTAAATATATTTTCAGCAATATTGTAGACACAAATTTATCCAATAAAATTCAGAAAAACATATTATATTGCAGTTATGTACAGTAAAACTTGCAGTTTTTCCTCTGATTTTTCGTAAATTTTCTGTTTTCGGCGAAAAGTGCCTAATTTACAATTGTGAATGCCGAATTAATGTTTTTTGGTGCCGAAGATTCAATATTACTAACAAAAGTATTTAAAAATATTGAAAAATCTTTCCTTTTTCAATTGGACAAATGAAATGAACCGATAGTTTTTCTTTCTTCAATTTTTTTATTGATGGCTATTTTGTCCAAAGGACAGGAATGAAATACAGGAAATTGCGTGACATCTTTCGTTCCCTAACGTCCGCTGAAACTCTTTTCGAATTGGACCCAAATCCTGCATACGTCGCACAGTCCTCGTCAAGGCTTCTTGTTCAGGTAATTGGCTTAGAACTTCGCTCCTGAGGCCTGAGATCTTCGAACGCAATAATTCCGCCGGTACTAGTTCGGGACGAATTTCTGCTTTCCTTTTTAAGCTTTTAACGACTTCCTCAGCTGCACATTTGTCCCTGTCGGAAGGATATTAATGTGATTTTCGTGCGGTCGAGCGGATTGTCGGTAATTGCTCTTGCTCGACATTCACCTCTTCGGACTCTACGACAGTCTCAGTATAAATTATGTGTCCTTTTCTCGTGCGACATTTTACGTAGATATAACCCACTACGCGTAATTTGTTACCGATTTCTTTTACGTCTTGCATCTTTACCGCAGCATTTGAACAGTGAACAGTAAGTGAACAATCTAGCTACTTGCAATCCCCTACGTTTTTACCATTTCCATGACATTCGACTGATACATCATTCTACATTCTTTTTCCAGGTAAATGCGCAGTCAGGGGAAACGTTTCAGGTCAATGTCTGTCGGGTAATATGTTTTCAGGCAAACGACTCTCAGGATAATAGTATGTTAGGTCCTTGGCGGTCAGGTATTTTTTATTCAGGCAAATGTCTTTCAGGTAAGTGTCGTCAGGCAAAAGTCAGTTCATCAGTTTCGAGCGTTTTCTGACGGTATCGATCAGAAAACTGAAAGCAAATCGAGACTCATACCAACATTCCGAAAGGAATTCGTGTATTATTAGAGAAATTTGTATCGAGAAGCGTCATAGTTATGGAAAGTGTGAAATTTCAATCGAGTATTCCGCAATGCTATTGTACAGTACCTTTCTTTACCTTGAACATACTTATTTGAACGTCAAGTTATACAGTACTTCAAAGTTCAAAATGATGTGTGATGCGTTGTTAATCCCCATCGTTTGCGTCAAAAGCGCACACAAATAATTTTTCTTTTATTGTTGTCTTCGTAACGTCTTAAAGAGACACAATAATAATGAAACTTAAGGGGGTAGTACACGTATAGATTTTTAAGACAAACAGGAATATCGCGTGCTAAAATTTACATCGAATTTGTTACTAAGTAAATTATTGTAAACGTGATCCGAACGTGAAAAAGATGATTATCGACTCCCCGAACATCATCGTATTATTGCATTTAATGTTACTGATCGGACTTATGCTATACTTACGTGCGAAATATACTCCCCGTAATTTGTTTATTCGACCGTTAGATATCACCTTCGTCAACATCAACTAGGCCTAACCGTCATTTAACGTACCTAGATTATGAGGGAAAATGTTTATTAAACGTTCAGTTGCGTTAACCGTAAAATCGTGTTATATACGCAGCAAGAAGAATATATCTAGGTAGGCTACCTTGTATACTAAAAAAAGTATGATGGATAGCTGCCGACGATGACTTCCCGTTACAATCATTGTATTGTGTGGTCGCGTCGGCTATCAATCTAAGACGCCAAGAGCAGTACGAATGGATGAAGCAAAAGTAGAGGCAGCGATACCCAACAGCAGTTACAGGTTTACGCGAGAAAAATCGTGGTAGTATTTCGCACACTTAGTTCGAGTACATGAGCACTAGGTGCCGACGGTAATATTTATCTCAAGTACTCCCATTCCTCCGTTCTAACGATCGTCTTGAGAAAAACTTCATCGACAAATTGTAGTTTAAGAAATGCACAACTGCAGCGTGATCGATTGCGGAAGAAAAAGTGTATACAGTCCGGAAGGAAGATCGATCATCAAATGCCAAAACTCGCAATTCAAAAATACATGCGCGGATCGTTGAGCTATTCTACGTTTTGTGATCCAAAATTGTTACAAAGATTGTCTAATCTCTCCGATGCTCGAAAATACTTCCGACACTTCATTAGAGGATAAAAGTAAGACGACATCTCCCAGTTGCAAAATGAATATCCTACTCACATGTCTAGTTCATTTTATTGGAGTACTTTCGAATAGTCACTCGTTCTTCACATACAGTATTTCGCCAGTGAAAAATAACTATTCAGACAGTATCATTAGAGATTGGTGATGAACCAGCAACCAGCACAAACCAGCACACCCGATGATGATTCATTCAAGTACAGACAATTCATACGGCAGACTTATTATAACTGGTACGCAGGGCATAGTACGCATGAAGAAAATGTAAGACTGGACTATCATCCACTTTACACATTATTATACTTTTTATAAAATACTGATAAGACAATTACAATTCCAAGGGCATACCATAATGCATATCATGAACATAAAGTGCTCCATCCTCCCATACAAAAATCACCACCGCGCGAAATTTGGATGTATTTATGCTGACCATTTGGAATTACAACCTAAATTGAAAATAAGCACCCTTGTCTTCTGAAATATCTCAATAAGAAGTTGAAAATACTTGAAGTTGAACCAAGCGATCTTCCCGTAAGAGTTGGACTCCGAAAATTAACTTTCTTACGTGGAACATATTGACCTCACGGAAAAAGTTATTGATTGACATCACCTCCAAGAAAGAGAGAGAGAAAAAAATAAAGCGGAATAATTAATCTAAATTTTACCCATACCTGAGAAAAAAATACGTCGTTTTGTGATAATGAAAATAGAATAGATACAGCGAAAACAAGGTTTCGAATTGTAGTAACAAAATTAAATGAAATCACTGTGAGAGAACACGAGCAATTACGAACTTTCTAAGATAAGTTCAATATTCCGTGGGCACTAGGGGCTTTTCTTTCGTCCCTACGAAAATTTCACACGTTAAAACTTCTACATAAAATCTGTTCAGGAACATTTTTTCTCTTTTGTAAATTTTCTCTAGTGTGCATATTTAGCGAGTTACTTTAAAAACGACTGATTTATAGTGGTCTGTTTTGCCTATTAGGGGACGATGCACCAAGAAAATGGTTTTGGACTTCTAGTACGATCAAAACGACGCCAGTTCAAAAATATTTGCGAAAGCAACGTTCGATCGAACTTACGTTTGTCTGAACTCTTTTGTACCACGCTATAAATCAACGAACACGATTGCGGCGAGGCCAACGAAATGGACATATGAATACATTCACGGATCACGTTAGGATAAAATTTACATTTTAAATTCCCAGTAAGTTTGATAACTTATACAATGTAACGAAGTTACTATTATTTCTCATGCAATTCGTAAGCACCGCATTTGACCCGACGAATTAATGAAAAAGGAGCTACAATGCAATGCTATGGTTTGTGAATGAGCAGAAAATACAATCGAGTTTACAGAATCAGGGCTGCTCCGCTAAGTCGAAGACATTAGCTCAGCCGTAGGCCATTCAAGTTGGAATTGCTGACGGCTAATTTTGACCGACTTATGCACAACATGTTTTGGTCCGACTGGCGCAGACTACCTTCAGGTGTAAACTGTGAACTCGGCGAATAAGGAGAGCAGAACCCGCATTACAAATAATCATGATGAGTCAGGGATATTATAAAGAAGAAGAGGATTGAAATAAATAGCATCCAGGTTGTTGAGCAGGCTACTGGGGAAGGCGGTTATTTTCCTGTAACCACGGACCAAAAATGGAGTACTGGGCAACCGCTGCGGATCAACACTTGCTTCTATTTCAGCTATAGAGTAAGATGTCAGCTAAACTACACATAATTTATAATTGTATTTCACGTAACTAACATTAAGTATTATTGTAATTATTTGTACGCCTCTACCCCCCTCCCATTGTCTAGGGATAGTAGTAGAGGAGTCCCCCCGGTAATTGTACCCTCTAACCTACATTTTTCTCCTCTCAGCTGCCCTGAGATCACTGTTTAGATCAGATTCAGGACAACTGAGAGGATGATTAACAGCCGAAGTACGATAGGGAAACCCATCCAGTGCATAGATCAACTTGACAAGTCTCTGCGGGCGACCGTTGAGTATGGAAGCATATAGGTATAAATATCACTTGAGATGGAAATACCCCTCGCAGAGAGCGATCTCTTTGCAAAGGCTAGTTTCTAATATTGTCTTTCGCGTTAATAAAGTCGCCCCAGAGGGAACGTCCTCACTGGAGACCCCCCTCTCCTCCCCCCCCCCCAAAAAAAAAGTTGTTGAGCAGGAGATAAAATTAATGTATAGGTTTATGTGATGTAACAAGGGTGAGAGGAGTAGAGCCTCGTCCTGCTACCAACATAAACTATACATAATTTATGTAACGTAACCTATCGAGACAGCAAGCTAAATCAAATGATCTTGCTTATTCCGGTGAAGCTTCACATAGTATAGCCATCAGACTACCCACTTCCACTCGCGAGAATACTCAAGACTCTGATCCCAGCCTATCCGTCCGGATAGGACCCAGAGCCAGCTCAATCGGAAAGCGTGAGCACTCGTCGGAGGGAAGGGTTAACCCGAGGCTAGACCACAGGTCCAGTTCGGCGTCACTTTTAGAGATCACTCAGGCTATGAGAAACGCTAATTCTAAAGGAGGGTATCGTCGTTGCCGGTTGAAGGCTCTACTTCTTTCCAAACTTACGAAAAATAGTTTGTCGTCATCATTCTTTCTACGAATGAAAAGGTATAAAAAACTTGACAGTGTGTGGACTAAAAAAAAAAGAAACTACAAGGATTGGAAATCCAATCAAACAGGCCTAGAGAATAAAAGATTATGGGACTGCTTAATTAAAAAGATTTAGAGGAGTAAGGTTCGAAAGGAGGAGACGTACATCTAATTTGTCAGATTATTCGAACGACATTCGGATCACATATTGAGACGCTAATCAGCGTCTAGCTAGACCTAGGATCGAAAAACTCCTCATCGAAATAAAAGAGCCGATACCTGACGAGAATCATTTTACATACACACAATTTATTCTCCGGAATTAAACCACAAATCGACAAGGATAGATATCGATAGATCTATTCTGCCGAATTGAGGTAAAACAGTCGATAAGATTAAATAAAAAGTGCAAGATAGCAAAGTTGAATAATTTTCGTTGGTGGTACTGCTATCGGTCGTTGTCGAATAATCGTCACAAACCCATTTATGCGATGTAGATTGAAAGGCAGGTTGAGTGTGCTCGCGACTCAGATGAAAGTTTGAAATTTTTACTCGTTGACCCACGTTAGTCTGAGCGCGGCTGGTCCGAAATGTGATTTTTCGGATACCATATGATTTATACTACGTCGTAAGCACGAAATTACTACGCAGTCTGAAATGCGATTATCCGGGAAGGCTGAATCGGAGCAGTCCGAAAAATCGATCACCATTTCAAGTTTCCGAAAATTTAGGAGATCTCGACTCGAACTCAAGGAACGCCGATCACAATAAAAAAGAGTTTTGATGGTGTAGTACTCCTCCAACCTATTCATGCGGCTACCCTTTCCGCATTGCGATGTAACATGGCGACGCGAACATCGCTGAAGGGATGAGCTTCCTTGAGACAGTGACGAGACGCAACGGAACTATCGTCGTCCTTCCTTGTGGTAAAGTTACTATAAGGCTGAACTTATCCAGTTTATTGAAGTGTGTGAACTAGAACTACGAGTGTATGACTAGTTTGGGCTTGAACAGCGAATCTATCGATACTTTTAAAATTTTCTGCTTGGTGCAAAACCAGTCCAGACGAATAATTTTACTTTCATTAAATAATTCTAGTTTCAAGTGTTTTATTTTGAATTGTGTCCTGATCTTTCGATATTTTTCAAATTTTCTGTCATTTTTTGGACCCTTAAACAATCCAAATGAATAATTTCGTACTCGTTAAATTTAATTTGAATCGTATTCTTGTCTACGTGTTATTTTTTCAATTGAAAATTTGTGGCATTAATTCAATGATAATTCTACATTGAAGTTACAGCAAAAGGAATAAATTTTGAATTTTCCTTCGCTTGTTTGCTAGCAGTTAGGCGGGAAATAGAAATTAAAATTAGTATTAGGATACTCCCGTAGACGCGCTAGTGTTGGGTACCATTGGGTGATCATACGCTTTTTCACATAAGAACATGCACAAATAGATTCGACTCTACCATTGTCAATGTCAATTTTTATAAAAAACTGAAGAGAACAAAAGGGTCAGCATTTATAATTTCCTTTCAGATAAATCAAACTATAAATGTTTCTGATGAAATTTTTTGAACCTTCACCCAATGGTCCACATAAACCAATCAGCAAACTGCATCTTACTAACCCGCTAGAGAGCGACTCCTTGACGTCCTGACGCGAATTCACATAGCTCCAAATAAACGGTAACATGATACCAATATTGACATTTTTAGCCGTTAGCTGGCCAATGAGGACTCGTTAGCCATTAGCTGTTAGCTGAAGCCAATCGTTTGGAAACGTTGGCTTTTAGCTGAGTTTTTAGGTATTCCAATAAGCTGGGCACTCCTACTGAAGAGTCATTTTATCATGGCATTACGATACGTCCATTTATCAATCAGTATCGTCTATCTTAAGTGAAATACAATTTTCTATTTTATGAACGTTATGAACGATGGAAATTGTGAACAATTCATACCTAATCTATTTTTCTAGTCTTCAGTGTGTGACCCCTCTTCAAGTTTACAAGATGCAAGAATTTGGAAACACTTTAAAATGTACATTTAGATGCAGAGAAGGTTAACAGCTAGTTGCGAGTCTTATTGCATTTTTTTTCTTTGGGGGAGGGAGCAATGAGACGTGACAACAATACGCGCACACTGTATTTTTCCTTGATTTTTCAAAAATTAATACAACAGCGATGCATATTATGTTCACTAGAATTCTCTTGTACTGTTTATTCGGACGTATCGCATAACTTACAATCAATGTGTAAATCAGAGAGGAAGCACGTATGCGAGACAGATACAAATTGATTCGGAATAGAAAGAAGGAGCGTCGAAGACAATGAAAATGTCCATTCGCGCCTGGAACGGGGCCAGAGAGAAAAAATGGTTGCGCGCTCTCGTTGGATTCTACTCGTAAGATGCACGATAAGCTTCCAGAGAGCGTTCATAATCTAATTACGAAGAAATGATTAACAAAGAGGTCGAAACATTTTTTTTCTTTTCGCGAAAGGTTTACTCGTACACACTGCACTCTAAATATAGGGCTGCGCAATATTATCAGAACTGTATGTATAGGCTATATTGAGCAAGAGAGAAGTGAGAGAAGATGAAAAATACGTTCTAGTATACGTGACTTGGAGTGCGGTTACAGAACACATCCCAGCATCAGTAAGAGTCGTGGTCATTTCTGGACAACTCATCTTTGCAACTGTAATAAAGAGTTGCCGATAACGAAGTTTTTTTTTTTTTAATTTCTTTCGTTTTCACTTCATTTATTTCATTTTATTTCTCGTCTCACTTTTTCGTATCATATTTTGGTAATGGAATATACATACGTATGAATACTACCACGAAAAAGAAAGGAATTGATTTGGAACAACAAACGATGACACGATAACACATTATACGTGAGGGGAGGGGCACATGGCCATGATTATTTGAAATTGGAACATACTGGTGTAACGTGAGTATTGTGATGTTTGGAAAGAAAAAAAAGTAGGCACGAGTCCGGCAAACAACGATGCTCGTCGTACTGGATAATTTTTATACTCGCAGAATACGAATACATTATCAGTAACAATCTGTGTGATGAACTTCCTCCATATCGTCGTCATCATCGTCGTGATCCGTACCGATGGCTTATTCTCTTAAATGTCAATAATTCACATAATCCGAGCACCGGAGCAATTTTTTTGTTCTCTTCCTCTCACAAAAAAGTATAGAGATAATTGTTAGCTATCGTACTTTGACATGTAAACAGAAATTCGGGTAGATGATCTAAATGAACGATACAAAGTAGACCTGTTGATAAACACGTATCTGAAAAAGCAATGACTATACGCGTGAATGATTCATGTTCTTTCCCAAGAATCCAGATCACATGCTGTATAATATCGTACAAAAAAATTAACCTGGATTTAAAAATCAAAAACACTAGCGTATAACAATAAAACTCATCGTTTTGTATGAAGACAGAACGCGATATTGTGAAGCACGTGTTCTCAGCTTTTACCGTGTCGATTTAGTTCAAAAGATGAAAATTGCTTCGTTTAAGCGGTGTAAAGGTTTCTGTCGAATTTTTTTTTGTTTAAAACCCCTCAGTGGACGGATTGGTGGATGAAATTAATCCTTTTTTTCCCTTGAAATTGACGTTGCAGTGTGCGTGGCGTATGTAGTGGTAGGAAAATTGTTCATGCTTGCCATTATCCTATTTTAATTAGCGTTGAAAATTCTACAAAGCGTTGAAAAATCAGCCGCATGTATTCGTGCTGTAATTTCGAATGGTTTGTGTCATCTCCCATATCATATTTGCTTCGAGTTCACCATTATTCGAAGATCTTATTTCGTATTCCGATAAGGAAACGTATAATATTAGGTATTGAACGTTCCTCGAGGACGAATAATCTCAACAGCTTAGCACGAGCAGTCGGAAAAGAAAAATAAGAAGTGTGAAATGGTAAATAAAACAACTAGTGCGAAAAAGAAAAGGAAAATGTAAGACGAGCTTACGAGATGTGGCGAAGTCAAATGAAGCAAATTAGCATATGTTCCTGCGAGTTTTGTGAAATGTTAAGACTATCAGTCTGATACGCTCGTGAATGTGTATATTTTGTCACGAAAGCTACACACGCAGGACGTTCGTTGCGGCACTGACGAACAAAAGAAGACAATCATAATCGTGATCAAGAAGACCAGGATTCTGTGCGTACGAGTAAGTTTATCTTTCACGAAAGTATAATACTCCAGACATACTTCACGCGTACAATTTGAGTCCAACTCGAATCTTTATATTTTTCAATTCGCTCGACGTTTTCACGTATCATCGATCGCGCATCCCATCGTCCAACTTGAACATCAGAGAAATGTACAAAATCGTTTATCGTTTTACCTAACTAAAATTGCCAAGATAAAAGTTGGTGTAAAATATTAGAGGTGAATTTTCTTCTATCGTCGTCGTATAAACGCGTTCTCCAGCGATAAATATTTAATATTTCGTTACGAAAAGGTACAACGTTTTTCCGGATACCTAAACTCAATTTATCCGTTTTCCGTACGTTCTAACGGTGTACAGACGTCGCGTTTACCCCATCCCATCATATTACAGATTTACGGGTACGAATCTCTCGCATGAATTATACATTATGTCATTTTTAACTGGAAAAGCATTACCAAAGTTGAGAGTCTGCACCCATAGTCCAAACGGTGTACGGTACGGCCACATCGTTTCGTGCTCTTCTCACTAGTATAAAAGTATCCCAGCAGCTAAGTTGAACTTGTCTTGATGTATGTACACCATTAGATGAACTTCATCATTTTTTGGACCTCAACAGTTGAGAAAAAGAGCGAGTGATACGCCTTTTCGTGTGCAAGATGAGAAAAAATGGAGAAGGGAAAGAAAACACACACTAAAACGAAGAGCGAGAGAGAAAAAAAGGTAATAATCGTGTACGTACACTTCTTTTCGAAATATACGACAGTATACAATTTGCAATAAAAATAGGTCATCATTTTTCTATCTTCATCTGTCAACAACGTATCGCTCTCTTTTCGATAATTAATTCAAACAAAAAATGGTAAAATATTCAATTCTCATAAACCATTTGATACAACACCTAAAATAATTCAACATAGCTACCGCAATCGTATATTCTCAAATCCACACAAAACTTCGAACGTACATTACTAGTACAACATTCTAATTTTATTCTTTTAGGTAGCTGTTTAAGAAATTTCACCCAGATGCACTTAAAAAAATAATAAATTTCCTATTTCCAGGCTTATTATTCAAAGTTATTGATAACTTTTTCAATTAACCGTCCAGGAAACTCTCTCCTCCCTTTTATAGAAAATTGTATTCCATGAGACAAAAGCTCCCGAAGATCAATTTTTCTGTTATAATATGCAGAACTAGTTAAAATAACCATATATATGAGAAAAAGAAAACCCTCTGCCTTTGTGAGGAAAATTCACTTTTTTGATCTGGGGTTTTCATTAGAGTGGAACACTTGATTTTTTTGTTCCACGAAGGATTTATTTTTCAGTCCACTTTCAGAGAGTTGAGAAAGGATTTACGAGGGTGTTTTAACCCTACAGAAACCACAATGTAGAATACAACAAGAATTGACAAAAGGGACACAGTGGATCTGGATAACGAAGATGAGGATCATATCAACACATAATTGTGACAGCGACGGGTGCGATATCGAAGAAATCAATCGGGAGTATACAGGAGTTTGGAAGCACAGAAGTTAGAGCAATGTTGTGGGCGGTAATACTTCACACCAGCACCACTAGGATCCTTAAAAAAAGTCATTGACGAAGAATGTATGTACACACTATTCATAGGCTTTTCCTGTTATGTACAGAGGTATTTTACGAATGAGTGCACAAAATGGATTTCTAATAATAATTATTATATAACCTTCAAAAAGACAAGTCTATAGAACGATTAACAAAACTAATCGCTTCCCCAAGATGTAAATATTTGTCGAAGCGATCTGATGGAATAATGAATGATGAGCAAATCTGTCGAAAATTTCTAGTTAAATATATCTCGTACGTTATAAACGGAAGCTAAGGTACATACGCAGAAACTCCGAAAATCTTTCATTCTTTATAAATTCAGATAGACTCGTTTATTTGATAACCAAACCACTAGAAAACAAGATTATCGATTTTTTTGATTGTGTATACTTAATCGAAGAACTGGAGAACTTTTCACGAAGGCCTGAAGAAACTTAGGAAAACAAATTATAGTGTACAATTTCTATCTTATATTTATAGGCAATCATAACTGGGACACACGAAGCGTTAATGTTTCACAAAACTTTGTAAAGCTACTTATGCGCGAAACTTTTCAACACAAGCTTCTCTGTAATTTACCTCATGGGACATTCTTCGTTTATACGATTATATGACTATTGACAAACTTGGAAAGAAAGTCAACCTAAAAAGTTCCACAGTTATACAAAACGAGTCACGATCCGAAATTCACGTAATGTTGTATAGTTTCCATACTGCAAAAACAATTTTTACAAAACCGAACTCTTTTTATATTACTATTCAAAGATATTCGATAAAATTTCAGTGGAGAAAGAAAAACGCGTCAACGGGGGCTGACACTAACATAAGAGAGAGAAATCGAGAGATCGAATCACGAAAACTTGGGAGAAATCAGATCGTTGATTTTCTGTCTTTACAGATCACCAGCATTCAACCTCACAAAACGTAGTTTCAGAAAAACATGTATGGTCAAAAGAAGAATGGATGTTACTGCCAGAAAGAGGATACCGTGATTTCTGAAATTGCGTTCGACCACTTCCTCTATCAAACTTTCCTTAGTAAATTTGCTGAAGTGTCTTTTGAGAAGTCAATCACGAACTTTTATTGTAGCGTCTAAACTCAATTACCTTTACTTCAAGTTTACATCAGTAGGAAGATGATAGAAAAAGATGGGATAGAAGACCAGCATGAATTCCATAAGAGAAGTAATGTTCAAAACGTTCTTTCTCGAATAGGTCAAACAATTGTGAAAGTGGAGGGAGGCTTAGAAAATCATGCCTACCCTGCCACAAGGATGAAAATGTAAACCTCATTTTCCCAACGAAACGTATTTCAAAGGCTGAGTATCTTGGCTGTAAAAATTTCGTCAAGGATGAGTCATTTTCGAAGCTTATTTGGGACAGACGGTTCAAAACACATCATGAGTTCATGCAACTTCAAAAGAATAGAAGTATCAAACTTACCCAGCTGACGATTAGCATCCTGATTATGTTGGCTGCAACACATCCCCATGTCGCACTATCTCAGTTACTTATCAGCTATCTGTCACATACTGCAGTAGGGGTCTGCACATTCGTAACCAATGAGTGGATTTGTCTTACGCCTTTCGGCATGCTCATATCTTCACATTGAATTCATCTTGAACTGTCTAAAACAGAAGAAAAACCATACAATTTTCATCAATAATTCTAGTGGGTAAAACCTTCTAGTCGCGAATTGCCAATTACAGGCACCAAAATTGAAAGTGTAATCATGTTGACAAGATTTTCCCTTCGGAGATGACTAGAAATGGGCATGTTGTGAAAGAAACGACAAAACTGAAATTTTTCACGTTCAAAATTTCGAATTTTATACGTAGCAAGTGCACAGGAGACACAAAAACAATTGATTGGAATCGAAGATTAAGGTAATTTACATGGAGAGTTGTGAACCGTCAGGAGTCATCGAACCCTTGCACAGGATATTCAACTTCGATGAACTTACCGTCTAGATTGAAACGATTCAGACAAATTCAGTTAGTAGGTATGCATTTTTTTCTTTCGGGAGACACGACACAGAAAACTCTGAAAAACGGAGAAAACGAACACTCAAAAACTCAATCGAATAGCTCAACGAACTGAGCTTTATCGCTAAAATTCTTTACTTCATTTTTCTAAACAATTTCGGACAACATTCAACGTTTAATTCCGATCACGAACATTCGAACCAACCGCTGAAGCTCAACTCTATTCGTAACTGTCAGCGAAAGTCATTAATATTACACACTGCGCCTGTGTACGAATTCATATTGATAAACAGCAGCAGTTTGATGAGAATGACATTGTTTTCTCGCTCCTAGCGTACTATAGTGTGACTATAGTTAGGCTATACATTTGTCAGAGAGCGCCATTATCGAATTAAAAAGACCAACAAGATGGTGATAACAGTATATAATGCTGATTACACTAATTATTAATAATGAGTGATAACGAAGTACGATACTTCCTACCTAATAAAGTCAGAGAACCTAAAGTGTATCCTGTATATAGTTGCTTTTTGCTAAACATAACTGTCATATCCAGTTCCCAGTGCCCTCCGAAATACAAAGCCTAGATAAGTAATCTGCAAGAGTAGTAAAACTACAACTCGTAAATTATCTTGTCTCTTCAGGGTATCTTATTTTCCTGTTTGAATATTCAAGTTCGGGACATGAGAATCAACGAGGATTTCAGGCATTTGAGATTTTTGTGATAGCGTTTTCTATAATTGCATGATGAATATCAGCAAATTATTTTCTTCTTGCCGTGGCAGTTTCAGTGAGTACATCACCACCAGCTCTGTGACAACGTCCAGGCTTACCATTTTTGATAATATATTTCTCAATATTTGCGCAGAATTCGCATCCTTTAACTCAGTTTCGCCCATCCTACTTCGCTCCGTGAGAAACCAACAACTCGTCTTTACTCGTGGAATTAGCGTTTCAGATTCCTTGAACAACATGCGATGGCGGCTAGAGTATGTTTTTACTTGAAAGTATTATCTTTGTCTGCATCCGAATTTAGCGAGTAATACATTTCGATAATATATTTCGTAGGAATGGTTATCCAAAACGATGGCAAGACAGGGGAACGTTGACAGATGCTCCTGATTTTTCTTACGTCGATGGTAGGCCATCACCATATACAAGTGGTCAGAGAGCCAGGCTACTGATACAAAAGGAATACACTGTAAGTTTTCTCATTCTTCTATCAAGCAACCTGATTGAATTTTCATTTTGTTCGGTTTTTGCATCGATAGGAAAAAATTATCCACCTATTAAACGGTATCAAGTTCGCCGAGCAAAGAAGAATTGATGAAATGGAAAAGAAAAAGGAGGAAGTGAAGCTCACCCTTACAAGAAAACTAAAGTGGAAAGGAGTAAAGGAACCAGTGACAACAGAAGAATTTGGATCTAATCATCGAAAATTAATTAATCTGTAAAAGACTACCGCGACTGGAAAAGGTTAAAAAACTATAAGATGAAGTTATTTGTTCATGGCGATTGTAGAATGTAATTTATTATTGATATTTAAATCTTCTTCCGTGTGCAAACCTATAATTTTGGCGGATATGCATCGCATACTGTTCATAGGTCACCATCGTTCAGTAACTCTCGATACAGGATTACAAATTTTTTAGTGAAGAAAGTGTCTCATACTAGGTAATTGCAGAAAAAATTAATTAATTTCAATAAACGAATGCGTCAACCTAGGATTAACAAACAGTTGATTACTTTATTGGTAAATTCCCAAGGCAAAATAAATGTCGTACGTATCACAAAATAAAGTCTTTTTGGTCGCAAGCCAAACACAAGGGCCGCTCCTTCTTTTATGTCTGTCTACATTTTCAATATTGATACCTAATTAATTCTCAACGTGCGCCGAACAGAAGAAAATTTTAAAAAAAACTTTTCAACAGCCATGAAAATCCATTCATCCACAACGGTACTTTTCGTTCGGCTTCTGAAAATATCATACGATTAAAGATGCTTCCGTAATCAAATAATTGTCGTTGTTCTCGATATAAACTCTTCTTCAATTCAAAATTATCTGTGACTATAACAAGTTGAGTTTCCAAGTCGCGTTTCACAGACCTGGCTCCTGCAATCACAAAAGATTTCACGTTACAAGGTAGTATAAGTTTCTGTAACTAAGGAAAATGCAGATCGATCAGAACAAAATTTTCCAAGTAACTTGTCATTTCTCACCGTAATTGGATGATCCAACAATTGTTAGTTGAGGAAGAAATTCACCGGGGAAAGTTACCCAAATACCTTTTCCATGAAATGTCCAGCCTCTTTTCTGATATTCAAACATTGAGATTCGATTGGTTGCGTCGTATTTTTCCGTCAATTCGTAGAAATTTTTTGCGATTGCCGTGTACATAAAAGGTATATATTTCGAAAATCCGACAGATTCGTGAAAACCATTAGCCTGAAAATTTAAAAATCAATTTAATTCTGTTCTTTGCCAAACCCTTTTGTAACAAAACTATTTCCATCTCGTTTTTCTTATTTAAACTCCGAAAAAGAATTACACGCGAAGAGTAGGTGGATTCAATCTCCCTTTCCTCCGCTGTATTTAGAGAGAAAGCTTCAAGTGAATTTTGTAGAGCAAGGATTAATACAATTGAGAATCCTTTATTCAGTGATGGGTAAAAACGTCAGAAGTACTGAAACTGAAAAAAGGAATTCGATCACGATGCGTACAACCCTAAAATACTGATTATTCATGATGAAGTGATGAGAAATGGGAAGTAGTATTGCACTGCACCAACGGTCAAAAAAACTAAATTTCGACGCACTTTAATAGATTACAATTAAAAGAATATCAAAGTGATTATCGGTTGCTAGTAAATAGGACCTATATCGAATTCAAGTGATATTTTGCCATCTTTCACGATAATTGTCGACGTTTACAAACGTACGCGTTTTTCCTACTTTCTTTCCCTTTTTTCCTTCTTTTTGACGCATATCTTTAGTGAAAGATCATCATCAGCGAAGGAAGACAATTTGTGATTTGTTCAACGCGACTATAAAGAACATGATGATTCGGTCCCAAAATGGTGGCATCGAAATGACGGTATAAGGTTTCAGAAAATACTTCTGGAGTATTTTGTTATATTTTTAAAAATAGAATCTACTCAAGTACAACGAATTAACGATTTCCGCTTTATCTAATTGATAACAAAATTTTTAGTACTACTAATTCTTATCGAATTTTCTCCAAAAAATCTCATGAATATTCCTGATTGTGGTGCTTTTAGCACGTAAAAGATCTGGATACGATTTTTTACGCACTACAAATTACAGAGGCTTGCAGGTTGTGGAAAAAATGAACTGCATGATAAATAATAATAATATCTCCTAGAGCTAAACTCTATCAACAAAGTTGGTTTGTCGAGAGAATATGAAACTACAATACATAAAAACCGAAAATAATTGTTCTAGACCCACCCTCAGGTCCTCGTCTTTCCTTTTCTTCCCTTATCCGCGTCAAAGAGGGTCATAAGGAAATATGATTTACAATTTTTGGAACATTTTTCGAGAGTTTAGGCTATACAGCAATACCCACCGTGGGGTGAGCCATAAGTAGAGTAAAGTCCGCCTTCGAAGAAAGAATGGCATTCACAAAAACATTAGTCAAATTGAAATATCCGCTGGCTAAATGAACTATTGTTCTTTCTGGTACTGAAGTCAGTACATATCTGATTGTCTCACTATCGATGTGAATGTCACAAGGAGGTACTTCGATGGTTGGAAAGATCCATGTATCTGATTCTAAAACAATATTTTCATCATCAATAACGAAAGCTTTTTGTTCTACTGAGGTGACAGAATTCATCAAGTGCACATTACCCTCCAATTTCACATCGCTCCTCACGAATGATGAGTAGTACTTTGAAATGCGATCACCCAACTCCTTGATGTATATCGTCGATGATTCTCCGTACGGGTGATATTTAATGGACAACGATGTTCTATTTGAACCATCTAGCTGAAATGACATATCAGATACAATATTTACCAATCCGTCGAAGAAATCCGCCAATGATTTACAATCTTTCACTAGAATGTATCGATCTTGTCGGTTCGTGAAATAGTCATGACTCAGATTTGCTCTGGAATAGAAACTCAATCCTCGTCAGTCCAATATTCGTCTGAACAAAGTTACGTAAAATTATTAGTAGTACATTTACCCACTGATGAGTACGTCGTCATCAACAATGTATATCTTCATATGTTGTAGTCCGATTAATTCGTTGTACCTCGTCGGTAAAAGGTGACGAACCAACCCTCTGAGCATCGGAGAATGAAACAAAGTAATCTGTAATATTTAATTTGCATTACGAATTAGGACGAATTTTTATCGAATAAAGAAATTAACAAGTTTATGGACGTAAAACCTGACAATGTGGAATTTCCTGAAGCAATGGTAATAATATTTGCCTACTGCTGTTGTCTTGTCCTCGGGAACCTCGAATCGCATCTAATAAAATCTTTACTTTCACCGACTGATCTTGTTTTCCTACTCTAGATGCAATAACGTCGAGCTGAATATAAATAAGAAAGTGGGAAAGTAAATGTATTGAACATACAATTACTTGAAATTTCTTTACTCAACATCTAACCAGTTTTCTTTCTTTTTCCCCAGTTCCCAAATACAAAGATACTAATACTATTCTCTTTGTTGCTCGACTACAGGAGTTGACTAATGTTTCGTAAAATTCATCAGGTTTGTAGATAACGGACACCTTTCAAAGAAACAAATAATCAAATTAGTAAGTGATGTTCAGGTGGAAATTTATGGTCATGAGGATCGATAAAACTTGATTTACTTGATCAGCTTTAACAGGGAAAGCTGGTAATGACGAACTCAGCCAATTCATTGTTAATTGAAGGCTGCTCAATACAGAACGAACCATGGTTGCGAAAATTCACAAGAGAAAAGAGAAACGCTCGCCTTATGTATGATGAACCAATTATTGAGAACTTGGGTCTTCGTATCCTTGAGTATATCAATGATAAAGAAGCACGAAGTAAGACTTGAAGATGCACTGCGCTGTCTAAAGTTTTTTACAATTCATACTGCCGGAATTCTAAAGGCGAATCAATAAATTATTTCGACTTGTTTAAAAGCAGAACAACATGATATCATTACAAAAGTTCAAAGTTTATTTTGCAGTTTCGATATCAAAACTCAAAGTAGAATTGGATCAGTCGTCAGAACTTTCGATGGCATTTTTCAAAGGAATTTTCATCCAAATAATGAATAATTCATTATAGAAGTTTGAGTATGAATAAATATCTGTAAATATCTTGACGACGACGTCTGAGAAAAAGATTTGTTTCGGTCATCACAGTCATCTAATTTATTTTGACTTATTTGAATTTGAATTGTGATAAGAAAGGCGAACTTTTATTATCAATTCCTCGAACATAATGAATGAATGTTTACGTGTAGTGGCAAGAGTGTAAACAAGCTATGTCGCGGGCGACATAGTATCAGGGTCGGCCTGAATCGGATTATAATATTAATTTTTCTTTATTTCAGTCAAGAGAGACTCGTCAAAAATCCAATAATTTTTTCTGATCGTCGTTTGTTTCACTAAAAAGCGCAAAATTGAAATACTTCTGCTATATAGTTTATACTTTTTGCTTTTCCAACATTTGCTTTGCTTTTCACTTCCAAAAAATGTCACCGCTTTTCGCTTCAAACTTTTCGCTTTTCAGTTAATTTCCATCTCAGATATCTTAATAACTTCTTATCCTCGAAAAATCTAGTTGTTAATATTTTGAAGTTCCACAATTTGAAAATATTTCAAAGTCCAACAGTTGAAAATATTTCCAAGTCCAAGAATTAAAAATGAAAAACTTTATTACAAGTCCGAGAAGTATGAAAATATTTCAAAGTCCAACAATTGGAGAATAATTCCAAGTCCAACAGTTTAAAATATTTTCAAGTCCAAGAAGTACAAAAAGTCCCTCGCCATCATTCTTACTCGCCTCTTACTCCGAGTATGGCAGTAAACCGACGGGTTACCCCATCTCGGTTACATAAACTTGCGGATGAAACGACAGAATGAGACAATCAAAACGCAATAACGCATAAAAATAACCACACCTTACTGCATCGTGGACAGGCCGTGACGCGAGCGTCTGAACTTACCCCAAGAAAGAAAGAAAGAAAGAAAGAAAGAAACAGAAACAAAGGCCCAACAACTAGGCATTCCATCAAAACAAAATTTTTGGATTCCAATACATATTTGTATAGGTACATTGCAAAAGCCATCATTCTTACTCGCCTCTTACTCCGAGTATGGCAGTAAACCGACGGGTTACCCCATCTCGGTTACATAAACTTGCGGATGAAACGACAGAATGAGACAATCAAAACGCAATAACGCATAAAAATAACCACACCTTACTGCATCCTGGACAGGCCGTGACGCGAGCGTCTGAACTTACCCCAAGAAAGAAAGAAAGAAAGAAAGAAAGAAACAGAAACAAAGGCCCAACAACTAGGCATTCCATCAAAACAAAATTTTTGGATTCCAATACATATTTGTATAGGTACATTGCAAAATATTGATTTAAGATGATATTTGGCTTCTAACACCAGGCGTAAGAACCGGCACTAGAAACTAAATGTACCTTGCAAGTTGAAATGATAAAATTTCAATAATTATTCATCCAAACTGTTCATCATACCTCATATACTGTCAGAATATCTCTACTATCACTTATATCTTTCATAATTAACAACACCCAACTAATAGAATAATACTTTATTATGTTACACAAGTACCTCCATTCTAAGATATATAGACGCACTATCCTGCTCAATACACAGAATAGTTACATGTCACAGATACAGTCGTGGCGTTAATATCAACAGTGGCGCACTCTTCTCTGACACTCCTCCCGTGTGCCCTGATTGATCATTGACGTCATCCACAATCAGATTCTTAGAAGAGTCTTATCCTGTCTTATCTCAGGTTCTGTGATTTGCTGATAACATAGAACAACAGTGAACTAGGTCTATAATAATTATTTCTAATTTCAAGATTCTATTGATTCTATCTTTTTGGGATTTTACAAAGAGAAATTTGAGACTGTTAACCAGCTTTGTTGGCTCGTCAGATAAGTATTTATTTTATGAGAGAGTTGACTCTTGATTGGAAGGTCAAGTATACTCTGTGAGTTGTTCCCAATTGTTTCAGGGTAGGAGTAGGAGAGAATTGAATTATATTGCAGATCACGTCCATAAGAAACTCAAGCTCTGGTTTCAATGTAGAAGAACAAGATCTGTTTAGTTACAAACATGTAAAATACACTTGAATGCAAAACTGGTAAGTTTCTCTTGAGAATTACTCAAAACATCCTTCTTCAACTTGGAGAGATCTCATTTGGTTATTGTGAAGCTGCCAATATGAACTCAACAGTTTTGATAAATTTATCACCTTCTGTTTGAATGATGAAGCTTCTTTTTCTGGATGTTTTAGGTTTCAATCTCGTTAGTCCAAGAGACTGACTTCCATGACACCACTGGAACGGTTTCATTAATCTCAAGTAACATTACGCAAGTTACTTGAAGGATTTGTTTTCGTTTTGCTTCGCCGGTTATATATAATTTTATTGTGGTACAATTGTCTGTCCTTATACACAACAGAGAACTCGCTGTATAGCTTTCCAATTACTGTACCTTTGTGATAGTGCACTTTCTCCTCCCTAAACTATTAACTGCGGAGAAAATATCTGAACGAGTTGAATTGTTTAAATATAAGAGTACACCTATCACGTTTCGATGTGGATAAATTGCAATTAATGTTTAAAAGATTTAGATTAACTTAAGTTTTCCTGCGTTAAATATTATTTTATGCTGTGCTCGTTTGAGAGCATTAGGCTGGGTCCACAGCCTTAAGATTTTAATTTCAAATTTGGCTGTCGCGAAACCGAATTTTAAAAGAACATCTTTGGTCTTAGAAGTTTGAGATTTTGCTTTAACTTGTTTTGTTTTACTTATTTCTTTGATTTTGAAAGATTCTCTTCCCTTTATAGCAGCTGTTCCGCGGAACTAAATTACTACGAATTGAGTTATTAGAATTAGAAGAAGTTCCTCCCAAATTAGTAGAAACTCTCATTTTGTTTGTTTTAACCTCTGCTATAATTACTATCATCGGTATTGACCATTAAGTTTTGCGACTTTTGTTGTTACTGCGCTTTCAAACATCAATTTATTCAATTGATTGGTAGTCACATGAGATTATTTCTCGAGGTAGGCTAGTTATGCAAGTATTTATGTAACGTTGTGTCTACTTGAGTTTTATTGTAAATAGATTATGCCTCAATGTATTGCAAGAGATCGTCATTTGTAGTATTTGCGTAGCTCAATGTTCACTTTGAGTAATAAGTTCAAGACTTTTCAAGAGAGGAGTTATTTTTAGAAACCATCATTTAGGTGAGATTTTTGACCCATAAATTGCTTTCTTCAATTTTAACATAATATAGGTATGAGCTTATGGATAATTTTCTGGTTTACTAAGTAATCTAATAATCCAGGTGGCATTTTCATATGAAAATTGGAGTTAAACGTTCCATGAAGAAAAGCTATTGTGACATCCAACTGATGTAATTCTAAATCTCTTTGGTTGGAAAATTGAATTATCAATCGTATGTCTAAGATGCATGAAACGATATTTTTAATGCTTAATTTTTAAATAAGGATTTAAATTTGTCTTTCATTGCTTGACGCCATAGGTTCTTTTCTGCACAATTATTTGCTTGTTTAAACGTTTTATATTCGTGTAGGTTAAATTAATCGTCAGTAATTAGAACGAAGTCTGAGTCATCGTGGATTTCTTGACTTGAGACAATGTTATAATTATTGTCGTTTTATTTTGCAGAAAGCAATGCCTGGTCAGGGGTGAATTGTATTTGGGTATGAATACACGTTATTCCAGTTCCAAATCGTCTTCCTGTTGATGAATCAATTCGTGATATGTATAAATATGTTCATTGTCAAGTGGTAGATTCATTACTTTGTCGGTGTCCGATTGCATGTTGTCGGGTGAAATACAACAATCACAGATTTGATTTTAGTTTTTGGGAGATTCTCCTCCCGTTTCAGTTATTTTCTAGCTGAAACTAGGTATGAAATTTTTGAAGCTGAGGAGTCTTAAAAATTCTTATCTCCTCCCGACCTGCGTATTCGGTTCAGTTTTGGTGTTCATTGAAGCATGAGTGATCAGGGTACTCTACATACCAGCTCAAAGACCACAAACGACTTTACTGCAACACATACCTCTTGCTTTTATGAGATTATTTTAGAGGATATACAGTTCATAAATTAAATTAGTTTTCCTAATCATCAGGATATAATTGAAACAGTTTGCCTGAAAACATGGTTGGCACTTTCATGATAAAATCTTTCGATTTGTCGACGGTTGCATGTTTTGTATTTTCTATTTCCAAGTCTTTGCACATTAATTTTTATATCCGGTACTCTTGATTCCAATAAACAGACCAAATTCACCTTAACGATCGAATTCTTGTGATTTTTGTAGATTTTGTACGGAATTTTGTAAGTCTATTTAGTCTTTCTTGTGTCTTTAGTTCATTATTGTTTGAGAGATTTTCAGTTCTAGATTTTTTACTTTCGTTTTCAGTTAAGACTCCTCCCGGATTTGATGTCAGTTGTTGCAAGTTGGAAGTTTCTCCTCCCGAATTCGGTGCCTGCTGCGAAACAACATTAATATTATTGTTTGATAGATTTACATTATTTAGTATTTTAGTATATGTATTTTTTAACAATTTTCGAGGTTGACTTATTTATTGGAAGCATCCTGGCGATCCAGAATTTTCCATTTTGTTTAGCGATATGAAGTGTCTGACCAGAACTTCGTTCTAAGAGATGTTTTTCATCTCCTAGAGTGACAAAAATTATTTTATCACATAATTTCCTTTCGGAAAGTAGGTTTACAGGGCACGATTTTGCATACCGTACTTCTGTTAGTTTGATGTAATCCTTAGTGTAAGGATTAATCATCTGAGCATCACCAATAAATTTTACCTCAAGTGCACTGTTGTTAGCACACCCCATATAAATTGGGTTGTCCAATTTACGAATATTAGTAAGAGTCTTAATATAATTCGTTACGTGGTGGGTGGCACCACCATCGATAAACCATTCAATTTCATTTTTAATAGTAGGCCTATGATAAGACTTATTTAAAGATTCATACGTAATGAGATCGTTATGGCCTTTCTCAATGGCCATAGCCATAGATTCAAGTTCACCGAGTTTTGATTTCAAAAGATCTCGAAACTGAGCCAGCTCTTGCTGAATATCAGTATCATTTAACGTTGGTGATATCTCGCGGTAACACGACGTATTCCTGTCCGCAGCGTTTTTCCGATCTTGAACTTCACGGCGAGTAGACTCATCAGACGAACTAATCGATTCGGAGGAGCTGCTTGTTGAGCGACGAGAAACTTTCTTCTTTTTACTGAGCTTCGACTTTTTCTTTTGCGATTTGGATCTTTTCATTTTGACAACTAGCTACAAGGATCCGATGGGACGAACGTTGAACAAATTAAAAATAACTTGAATGAATAGCAGAAACTCGATCTAATTATGACTTTTGATGAACAAAAAGCCAGGCAACTGCAATAAAGCAATTCCACAGGAATAATTAAGACTAATCTCTTTCAAAGAATTACGTCTTATATTCTATTGTTGGATAGTTTTTAGATAATATTAAATATCAAGGTAAGTCATGTAACTTAAGTAACTTAGTCGAGTATTTTAGTGTTACGGTTTATAGTCCTGATGACTTTAATTTACTGCGTTAGCGTTACGGTTTATAGTCCTGATGACTTTAATTTACTGCGTTAGCGTTACGGTTTATAGTCCTGATGACTTTAATTTACTGCGTTAGCGTTACGGTTTATAGTCCTGATGACTTTAATTCACTGCGTTTTGTTCATTTTGCGAACCCAAAACCGTGAAGAAAAAGTTCGGCTCGAGACAACGTCGTCGTTCCACGAAATTACTACGTGCATCCTGGATATTCTTCTAGCACGAATTACAACGTATAGAATCGCGACATAATTAATACAGTCAAGTCCTCACGCAGTCGTTCCACCTGCACCAGTTCGCGCCTACTAAACTTTTATTTCGACGTTGAGAAACTCAGGCGGAGGTTTCACTCTTACGACATTTGGACAGTTACAGCGCCGAATACCCTCAGTGTCGTCACACTTCAGATATCAGATATAACCGAAAGATAACTTTAGCGATAGTAAGGGATGCTGGACTCCAGATCAGAGCTTTACCGGAGCCTCAATTACTGAGTGTACTCCGTACTGTTTTGGCATACGAATAATGGCTAGCTTCCTACTAGTACAGCCCGCGAGTAGGGTGATCAATCCACGTCGGTGACCGTAAGTTCAAAGAACTAATTTTATTACCATTACTCTGCGCCCCGTAGAGTTACTAGCCGCCCAGCGAACTGCAAACGACTTTCGCATTCCGATACGTACTGATCCTCCTGAGCATCTTATCGAAGCATTGACTAATGCATCGGTAATTATTTTTTGGTTTGATGGTTACCTGAAGAATTCTGGCAGTATCCAGTTGTCCGGAGAAAAAAAAAAAATTCTCTTCCGGTTAAATTAGTGTTTAAACTCCTTACGGAGGTAACTCCTTACGGAGGTAATTCCTTTCGGAAGTGATTCCTTTCGGAAGTAACGAATGCAGAAGACGCGTAACGCGCCGCCATTTGCATTCGGTATGTGATTTACGTAATAACTTATATTTAGGGTAACCTATCAAGTATCCATTAACTACCAATGGTATACCATGTCAGAATATCTCTACTATCACTTATATCTTTCATAATTAACAACACCCAACTAATAGAATAATACTTTATTATGTTACACGAGTACCTCCATTCTAAGATATATAGACGCACTATCCTGCTCAATACACAGAATAGTTACATGTCACAGATACAGTCGTGGCGTTAATATCAACAGTGGCGCACTCTTCTCTGACATATACTTTCCACTCAGGTACTCTTGTTCTATCGAATAGAACTACAAACTCAGATTGGAGACTAGAATCATTGTAATTAGATACCGATTTTATGATCAGGATACTCAACAATCATTCACTTTAGATTTTGGTCTAAGTACGTCCGCTGCACCATTCACATTGTTTGGACCAATTTCAGGGAATTCACATTTGATTACTCTATCTATATTCTTTTCCATCGCAATTAAGACGTTTGGTTCCATTCGTAGTCAATCTTTTCAATTTGCGAACGTTGGATAATAAAGACAAGACGCTACTATTTTTATTGTTTCATTCCTTCTCGTCATCGTAACGAATTAATCAGCAGCGGCTAATTAATCAATAATAATCATAAATAAACTAACTGTTCCCAGATGAGAGCCTAACATTAATTCAGAACTCCTAATATTATTTACAACTCTCGTTAGGCCTATCAACGCACAAAAAAGCTTGAAAGTTTCAATTGTTAATAACGACAGTTCCGAATAATATTACAAGTTCTGATTCAATGTAAATCTGTATCAAACTATCACCTAACACTTCGAAAGAATTCAGAACAATTGGTTCATTTTGCGGATCATAATTAGTCGCCTCGGAATCAACCTACATTCTTGTATATTTACGCGTGTTTCTTCTGTGTAAAGCATACCCTTAATGCTTAACCAATGATAGGTTCATGAAAAACGTTTGTGCTCGTTTCAACATTATAAATACAGATTCGAGTCTTCAATGAATAATTACAAGAATTCACATTTGATTACTCTATATATTCTTTTCCATCGCAATTAGGATGTTTGGTTCCATTTGTAGTCGATCTTTTCAATTGGAGAACGTTCGATAATAAAGACAAGACGCTACTATTTTTATTGTTTCATTCCTTCTCGTCATCACAACGAATTACTCAGCAGCGGCTAGCGAATTAATCAATAATAATCATAAATAAACTAACTGTTCCCAGATGAGAACGAAAATAAATTTATAATTTGAATCAAATTTATTAATACGCTGATGAATGCAAGCTGATGAATGCAAACACGCAATCCAAGATAGGAGAAACAACACAAAAACACGTTAGGCTAGGTGTACGTTAGGCTAGGTGTACGTACACGGTACAAAGAACAACTAAAGACACGAAACTACACAGCATACGGCTCACTCGACCATGACGTCAGCGTCTTAACTGAGCCGAAGACGAAGAAGAAGAAGAAAAATAAAAAAGTGATTACAATATGGTCGGCTTCCGCGACGCGAGCCGACCCTAAAAATGACGTAATTCAAAATATTGATCTACATAATGGTAGCTTTTATAGTCTGGATGGAAAAACGCTTTCTCAAAAATGATGAGTATAATATAGTACTTTATTTTCATATCTGTTGCATTTGCATATCAAACGCAAACCCACGCACGGTACCTACTCCCTTCCAGCAGACGGTCTACTACCTACCTACCAACCTTACTAATCTATGAGTAATCTTGGTATTTACCACTTACCACACCACCAGTTATTACTCAAAATCAAAATAATATACTCAAAACAATATTCACGACAGGAAGAGAAGCGAAATAGAACTTTATTAATAATTATCATACCTAACTGCCGATTGATTTGGTGTGTTCGTTACCTTGTCTGATTCACTCGGTCCTGAATGGTTATGATCGTTTTTACCGAATTCCTCTGACGGCTAGTTTTACTGCTTACCGCTGGATGTCATTGTTTGTACCGCTTCAGTTCAATACTCAATTATCTTGACTTTATCAGTAAGATATTACTATTTACTTGAAAATATTTTTCTCGAAATGAATTATTTTATTGTTTTCCGTTTTACTTATTCGTCTCTCGACATTTATGGTTAGCGATTCCAGCGATCAACATAAAGAAGTAATACAGCTTCGGTAGAGGCATTAACACAGGTATTCTTACAACCGTCAGACATGTGTCTGTTAGAATCTTTTTGCTGTTGTTTCTCACTGATAACTGGCATGCACTTGATTTGCCTTGGCAATTTGGTGAGTAGATTCTTCAAGTCTTGATAAAATGAAGTAATTTACGTTCGAACTTTGACAGGTTATTACTGACGTTTCTGTGTATTTCTATTGTTGTAGGGATTGTTTGCGTTCCTTGGTCTTTTCGGGTACGATCAATGTAAGTAACCCCGTTTGTTATTTCTTCAATTTGAACTTCTTGTGAACTTCTTCATTTATTTTTGTTTCTTCTGTTCAATTAATGTATATGTGTTTTTGTTAATCTCCAAGATCGACATGACATCAACGTTATCGAATGGTGGGTTTACGGCGGCTTATTCGCCAGTATATGTTGTTGGATTGGACTACGTTGGGTTAGCTCCTTAAGTAAATTTTACACTCACAATTAGAGATTGCAAATGTTTGGTACATCAATTTGTATACTGCAGGAAAAGAAATTTTTCGTGTCGATGTTGTTCATTTATGACGTATGCGTTGCAGCAGCTAGGGCAGGATTGTTGTACATGTATTATAATTATCCGCTAAATATGAACCTTATCAAGAATGAAAGTGACGCAAATATGTATCTCGTTTGCTTGAGTAAGTTGCTGAATTTTTTTATTGGAATTTCAAATGTTGGAAAGATGATGTTTTTCATTTTTTCGGTTATGATTATTGGTTTTTCTTTCGTTATCGGTTTGTACGTTGTATCTCCGAACGTAAATGTGATAATATTCATTATCAACTGTACAATGTATACCTATGAGTTACAACGATGAGAATGGTGAATATCAATTGAAGTTGAACACGGGCAATTCTGACTACCAGATATGAAAGTAAAAAGGAATACGTAAAGGATTCCCGCAACCCAGAAGGGAATTGAGCCCTTGACTTTACTTTTCTGTAACGAAAGTGATGTTCATAACTTTGTGAAGAGCCAAACGTTAAATCATTAATTACTATTTACTAGTTACGGTTCCACTAGGTCTATTTCGAAAACTCATTTTCGAAAATGTACGCAGAGTGCGATCTCCAATTCCTGTTCCCTTGCCTTTCGTATTCCTCTCGTGTTTTAATAGTTGTATCATATTTACTTAATCGTGCTCAACTTTTTCGTTGTTATTTCAAATTTTTGATATCTGGTGTATGAAATTATGTGTAATAACTTCCTGAGCAACATATAGATGATTCATCGTAATGTATACGGCGAGTATGATCGTTTTATTTTGTTCAAAAGTAGTCAAACCAAGCGCTCGGTAAACTATAATGTTTACTTTAATGACTCTTTGGACTGTATATTCCAACGCAGTTGACTAGATAACCAACAATAATTAATAATCAGTACAAACGAGAGTTTGCGATAGCAATAACCGATGTTTTTAAAAGGAAGTTGACATTATAAATAAGCGGAACCAATGCATCAGTTTTGTTGCATTGGAGACGCTCTCAGCGGCATGGCGTTAAATTTGTCACTATCGACCAGTCTCCTGAAAGATAAATTAATGAGTCGATAGCGTATTTTCGAGACGAATAACTGTTCAAAACTCTCCATGACTGCTATTTTCACTGTCGATTTATTAGTTTCTGTTCTTTTTTTTTTCCACTCGTACCAATCAAGATTCGATTGGTATGCAATGAGTATTATTTCGTTGAATTAGCTAGGTTTCCTCAAATGAGAGAAAAATCTCCGTTCAACCGGTTACAAAAAAATCCTGACATGTCAAATCTCATCGTTTATATTTTTTGCACTCCTAAAAGTGTTATGAATTCAAAATCTATGTCTAAATTATTTTAAATGTGAACGAATGAAAAACCGAAAACAGTTTTGATGTAAATTTATTTCCTTATACGTTGACACGTAGATGCGACGTAATCATAGGTTACTGGCTTGATAATTATCGTACATACATATGTGAACAAAGTACGGCGAAAAGATGGTCGTCTTTAAGAGGAATAACTAGCTGGATACATATATTTATATATTTTCCTTTAGCTTAACATACGAATTAATTCATCCGCATTCGGCTGTGATTTTGTCTAATTTCGCACCTTTAGAATATAGGTCAGGGTATTGAGCGGATGATTCAATGTCAGAGTCAAACAGTTTTAAGAGCATTACGCTATTAGCTGTTTTATTTCTTTTGGGCGAGGGGTTGAGTGAAGAAAGAAATTTTGGTTCACCATGGAAAATAAGTGTGTGTATGTTAAACAAAATACCGAAAAATACTATCCTCAGCTAACTGTTGTTCATTATAATTTGTTTTAGTTTGGAGTTTATATTTTTTATGGGTTGAAATGAGCTACCTTCAACAAGATAGACCACCTGTAAACGTATTTCATCCTGTACCACAAAATGTAATCGTCACCGAGGTTCGACGAGAGACATACGATGTTCCTGTTGCTCCTGCGTATACAGCGAGCGAGTATCAACGGCAGCTTCCGTACGCGGCTCCGCCAACTTTAATACAGGTTCCGGCTAGCGTCAATGTTCCATCTTATATACCGCAAAATTCAGCAGTGTACCCTCCAAATTATCCGCAATTGTATCAGACCGGAACTGACTATTCGATGGCGAATGCAAACGCCCCCTTTCAACCTTTCCCGTATGATGCTCCGCCACCTTACACTGAAAGCAAACAAGTCCCTTCTTCCGTGGTCACATCCTCAGAATGAATCCTCCCGACGATAGGCAATGTTATTCTTTTTTCTGATTTATACCCAAGTATTGTATATTAGTTGTTCCAAAACCCTACTTATACAATACTCGTGCTCCATTCAACAAAGTGTGATAATTTAGGAAGTTTTATTTTATTTTTACTCGAAATTATGTAATATCATTTTCTCACTTATTGTATTAGGGCGAATCATCCATTGTCTGCGTGTATTCACTTCCACAAGGATGCTAATTTCTCATTTTAAAATGAAAAATCATGACAAGATCATCAACAATCTCGGAGAAACAGAATTTTAAATGATTCTTGTTGAATTGTAATAGTACATTCCTTTATGGAACTCATTTTTTTTCTTATCAGATGATCTCAGTTGTATTGGGCCTAGTCATTCTCACATTATAATTGCTACTTTTTTCTTTCTTTCAAAATTTTTTTTTGATTGTTGACCACGAGGAGTTGTCAGACAAGGTTTTGTAGTAGTAATTAGTGAGGAATCTAAGACAATTTGATTTGAGCCCTTAAACCCGTTTGTAACAAAGCGATAATGATACCATACTCAAACGAAAAAGAATTAGATATATCTAAGGAGTACATATTATTAAAATAGCCCTTGCTTCTACTCTTTTGTCGCTACTAGTAACTTTCGGGTAACTTTCCCAGAGCCATGTCTTTCTCAAATATTTTTTTTCTCCGCCTCTGAAGGTTGGTTGAAAGATATGCATTTCGAACTTCTGTTCTGTTTTCTGTCTTCGTTTTTATTTTATTTATGTAAGTTCTGTTCATGAAATATAATGTATGAGGAAAAATTATTCATCAATCCGTTACGTATCATCAGCCATTTTTTTGTCATTTATACCAAACGTAGAGCGAAAAAAGTACGAATATTTTTTATGAGAGAAATATCATATTTGTTGCAAAGACCCGAGTGATTTTTCCTTCACAAAATATTTCAGGCTACTTATACGATGTAGATTTATTTTATCGTATAAAGATCGTGATAATATATTTATCTACAATAATGCTATTATTTACCTTATATTTAAATTTTGTTAAAAAATAATTATCTTTATGACTTGGAAATATTTTTACTTTTTATTGATCGAGTCAGGGCATTTTTTAATGAAATTGAACTACGTGGCCAAATTAATTCCTAATTGTACCATCCGCCCACCTATTTACAGAACAATGAAAAAAAGTAGACAAATACAGTAATACCATCCGCCCACCTCTTTACAGAACAGAGAGAAAAGAAATAGACAATAGACTAGTAATACCTAGTTATGTTAGAACAGGCTCAAATTCTGATAAAAATAGACAGAACTATCGTATCGTACGGTAGGTACTTGCAAATAGCCAAAGACGAACAGTATTCTTTCGTCTTCCTTAAAACACGACCATAGAAATACTGAACAAACAAAGCATTTGCACTGATTGATAACTGATAGGTGAAGTGAAGAGGTTATTTTTCTTATTTGTTACTTATGTACCAAAAGATAGCATGTTTATTAATTTTTTTGCGTTTTCTTCAAATTTTACGAATGAAATTTTGTGGCCCAAATTTTAAAACTGGGTGGCCAAATAAGGCCACCACGTGGCCTTTTGGCCACACAACTCTTACTTAAAAAATGCCCTGGATCGAGTTCTTTCTCTTCCTTGGTTTCTTCTTCATCGATCAATTTCCGTTAGTATGTTTCTTTCTATCGACGTGTGCAATCCTTCAAAGCAGTACGAAATGGTTGATAAAAGTAGAAAGAAACAGCGAGGAACCTACAAGCTTCGTGGCCACGTGGAAACTGCTCATCTTATTTTTGTTTTCTTTATTTTCAAGTGAATAGACGTATTAGGTCTCTGAGATTTACAAAACCGATTGAAATTTTTTCGTAAAGTCTTGGTGGAGGAGAGTGCGAGGCGTAAAGAAAGTGAGTTCATCTTTCGAAAAAGCAAGTTCTAAAGGATACTTTAGCCACGTGAGAGTGAATATTGATATGTTTAGCAATCTGTATTAACTGTACTTTATCTCATAACATACGATGATTAATATTCATCATGTTGTACGATTTGTGACGTTGATCATCAATCAAATTATTCGTACTGTGGAAAGTAGGTAGAAGTACACGACCAGCGTATATCATTCGTAACAAACCTTGACGTTTTCTTCAATATCTCATATGATTTTTGACGCATTTGTTTTAATAATTCGGTTAAAATTGGCTAAGTTTCTACCGAAAAGTTACCTTCTAAAAAATAGTTTATCCTTATATATAATTGCATTGTCAATATAGGTATTATTCCTTCTCGTCTTTGAGAAGGTAGAGGAGGTACTCTCACTCGAGGAAATCGCAGATTGGAGATGTATACTCAAGTATAAGAAAAAAAGGTATCAACCCATCTGAATCCGTCAAACGAACAATAAAAATAGTGCTTAAAGCAGGAATTAAATGCTGTTAACAAGTCTAAATGACCAGCGTAACTAGGAAAGATATTGCGCACTGAGGAATGATAACGAATAATAAAAATGTAAAATGAGCAATTATAAATAAAATGAACGATGGATAAATACATTAATTGCATCGTTCTTCAAATTAAAATTACTTCTGTTTATCAAGAAAGACATCAATGAAATGACAAAAAAAAAAAAATCTGGAAGTATAAGCGTTAATTTTTGATCATAAGGTGGCCTCTCTTGTCGCACCTTTTCTTTTCGTTCCAATGAAGATTGATTTGGCTCTTTTGAACGCATTTACCATGTTAGGGGCGTATTTGTATACCAAGTAGATGTGAATATACCAAACGATGATAAGTGAAGAAAGAGCAGGTGTAGGTCAATTGCTCCAGATGAGCTCGACAAATAGCTCACATACGAGTACAAAATATAATCCAAATGCTGGTTGCATGCTTCGTGAACACATCAAAATTTTCCACATGTCAGCGGTCTTCCAGAACGTGTCTTTAACCTGACGATCAATATAGGATTCTGTCCCGCGCGCTGATATGGACCGTTCTTCTCGCAATAGAATTTTCTCACTTTTGAGCGCCGGCGGTTATGAAGACGTTTACAAACTCAGCGGTATAGTAGGATGTTCAGCGAACTCCACAAAATTAGCTGAATTTGGATTTTGGGCTTTGGACCATTTCCAGATCAAATCACTAACGTTGTGAAGGAACTGTCCTACTGGTAATCTTTATTGTCGTAGAGTAAGCTCTCTTTTCATAATGGCATCGGTAGGTACCTTACTTTAATCAATCAATATTTAAAGTTACAAGGTAGCCTGGTGCAGACACCCATACCATAAATTATTCGTGAGAAGTCATGGGATATGGAAGTTTGGGATTACTAAATTTTCCCCTTCATATATTTTTTTAAATAGCGTGACGAGGTGTGAATTATTGTCGATGCGATGACCGATAAAGGTAGTTGTGATCGAGTTTTGTTATTCACATTTACCATTTTATTGCTCAAAAATATGACGCGAGATGGTTCTAGTCTCTTGGAGTGCAATTCATTTATTCTCGAAAAAATATCTTTCATTTACTTACATCACGAGAGTAAAAAATTATGTGAGGTTTCACCCTTTTTTGATATAGATGCAGCACTTAAAAATTTTACCATCGTTGAAAGTGGATATCAAACGATGAAAATAGAGTGTAGGTTTGCCTAATGCGGTAATTTTCTTTGCTCGTTACGAGGACATACACACCTACTTTAAATTTTATCAATGTACAGACTTTCATGTATTGAATAGGAAAGAAGGAAAAAGAAATACTGAATCGCCTCTAAATTAATTTGTTATCTAGCCTAGTATTAAGAAGAACGGACTTGCCGGAGTTGTCGCTCTTCTTTTTCGGTCATTGTTCTAATTGGCACCGTTACTATAAACGTAGGACGAAAATATTACTGAACTCATATCCACAGAGAATCTTGAAATTGTGACATGTATAATACAGGCCTATCTCTTAGTTCTGGCGCATGTCGAGTCTTCGTTTTCAGTGACTCATCTCGTAATAACATTTTCTGTTCATTTTGTTATTGATCGTTATCATTACTTAATACGAATATTTTGTACCTACCTTGGAAAGGCAGTTGATTCATATTTTTCGAAGGAATCTCAGATAGTTACAATGAGCTTAATTTAATAATGTCTTTTTACGTTATTATTACAAATCATATTTTTCTTTCCTTTTCAAGATATTTTGACACTTGAAATTTTCTTTCTAGATGTGGTTTGCAGTCTGAAAAATTACTGTTCAAGAAGCGGGAAAAAGAACTTATTTCTCACACTATTTTTGCAATTTTCAAGAGTTATTAGTAAGGAGGACGAAATGGTCTGTGCCAGTATACGTAGCAAAATTTAAAAAAGATCGTTTTTTGGAAAACAATTTGTCACCTTCTTTAACACAGTGGTTGAAATTATTAAAGTCAGGTAAGTAATCAGATTAATACTATGGCATCAGAAAACAAAATTCTAGCAGATCAGAAATTTACTCATATAAAAAGATTGGGCAGGTAACAGACCTTCCTGAAATTTTCCAAGTAAATTGTACGCAGACAAACTTGAGGAAGGTATTGTACATATCTTATAAGATAAGAAAGTACTTATTTGAACATCATTTTATTCCTGAAAATATGCGACCTTTTTTATGGAAGTTTTGTGAACCGGTTCCCGAGGTAAGAAAACGAAGCTTGATGGTTGAAACCCTCATAGTACAGGTTTCCTTTTTTGAACTGGAATACATCCGTGGAACTGAAGTGATGGAATTTTTCCAATGTCATTTAACTCACCCAATCTTTGGGGAGTCAACGTGTTACATAACTGTACAGAATGACCAACTAGCAAATGCGTCCGTAAGTCTTGCAAGTGCTTTGCCGACAAGAGAAATAAATATTGCGAAGTGTGGGAGCATTAAAACGAAAGTAAATGCTCCTCTCTGCCACATAAATTTGTTCTTTTCTGATAGGTCTACTTGTAGCTCTAAGACCGCTGAGCGCTGCCAACGCGCCCATTAATTGCGGTGCATCATTTCAAAAAGTTAAATTTTCTCATACGAGATCCATCAGACTAGATACGCATTTTGTCAGAAACGCCGCATATTCATTCAAAAAATATAGACATTTTTTCAATGGTTTACAACTTATGTATAATTTACCATAAAGAATGCGGAGTGTAAGTTACCACAAATTGAAAAAACGTACAGTATTATATTAATTCGTATCATCAATGTAGATGTAGTTATAAATAATGAAACCATAACTTAACATAAATTAATTACAACTAGTAAAAATAATGATATGAAAAACGTGAATGGAAGTAAAATCATTTATTCAAAATAAAAATAAGTGAAAAATGCACACATGTAAAATAATATTTTGAGGACTTAGATATCGTAATAAAAAAGAAAAAGAAAATAATAAAACGGCACTTTGCTTAATCCTATCTGGCACATTTTTTATATTTTCAGACAACTCCCAATTTTCTGCCCAAATTGGGTCAAATAATTCATTAACACTACTTGTTAAATATGTGATATGCGTGAGTAAATTCGAGGAATAGTATACTACACACTAGTGCGAAAAAAGTGAAAAATGACTTTCGAGTGCATAATTTGCGAAATGAGGCGAAGCCGAATGAAGTAAATTGCACGAGGGGTCATTTTTCACTTGTTCGCACGAGTTCTGTACAATGCTTTTTACAACAAATGCGTGAAAAGTACAGCCAAGTATTGTAAAAAAGCTATCTTTTTTCTTTTTTTTTTCACAATTAATTCAAACAAAGAAAGTAGAAAAGCTGTAGTTGAAGAAAGTTACACCACCTAGCTTATTACTTCGGCAGTTGTGTTTCACTTTTATTATTCTTTTCAGTTCTTCACTTGGTATTAGCGGTAATAAAAATTGTACCCATGTTCATTTTACGGTCCATTCAATTCCTCGTTTACATACTACTGTGGTAACTGTTGACGACGATCAAACAATACAAAGTGATCACTAAAAAATAAAAAAAGAATATTAACGGGCAGATCTAAAATGATACGAGATCAAATACTTAATGCAATATGATTGCAATTCTTTTCAAAGCGAAAATGTCGATTAGCTAATTCATACTTTCCTCCTGCTCTATCGTATGCCCTTGGCCTTATAATTAATGTTAATTTAGTCTTTTCTAACTTCAAGAGAATTGAATTTCACGATAAAGTAAATGATTATCGAACTCATTTGATTCATTTGAAAATGAAGCCCAGCAATGTGCGATGAAAAAAGCTAATGACGTTTCATGAATTTAAGAAAATACGAGTCATTTTCTTTCATTATTCACAATAAACAAAAGAGGAAACATTGTAATGATTAAAAAAAAAAAGAAGGGGGAAGAAATATTTATGGCTGATTTTTCAGGATTACAACGCATCTTTATGGAATTCTAGACAGATAATTCTTTCATAACTAACTGCTCTTTTATGAATTTCTTAATTGAAACTTATTCGAAGTTGTAAATGATTTAGTCTCTTCATCTTTTCTCTCTCACGAAATCATGTAGCCTAATAAATCGGAGAAGGGTTAAATCGAAACCCGTTGTGCACGCCATGTCTTTCATATTTGTATTATGGTGCTCTACATCCCTCACAGCTACTCCGCAAATTGCGACAATCGTACTGGTACGTCCTCAACAACGATACAAATTCATGCAGTTTGCCTTATCCGAGAAATGAGCAATTCTTTCGGTCCACCTTACCCGACGTATTCAATAACCTAGTGATTGACTACGGACACAGTCCTGAACTGCATCCGCATAGTCAGGCTGAACATCGGAATACAACTTCACTACGAATTAGGCGAAGAGGAGTGGGTGGTTTATAACGATCTTCGTAGTGATGTAGGTACCTACGTTTTATCTAGACGTATGATTAAGAAGGTAGTGATATATGAACAGATGTAGGTACCTAAGGTCCATCGAGCTACTGAAAGTGTGTACTGTGTATATATATATATATTAAAAAATAAGATCTCAAATTTCTGTCTCATGATGACATTCACAAGCCCGAAATTGGTGGATCGAAGAATTTTTATAATAAACAAAATGAGATACTCACGAACATACAATACTGTGCCGCCAATGCTGTCGTACATATGACCCTCGTATTTAAATAGGTAATAAACGGTGAGAACTATCGTAGCGATGATAAGTAAGGCGTAGATAACGATATAGAAGAAAACAAAACGTTTCTCTTTCTGAAAAGAAAAAGACATAGGCTAATGAAAAAAAAAAAAAAATAGTTCTTATTTATTATACATTTTCTTGGTAAGATGAAATGATCCTCAGGAATCTTGATTTCCACCAATATTCTGATGATTTTTTAGTTCGAAATTTTCTCTCATGTCCGACACTCCATAGCTTCTTCTTTATATTCCGAAATAGTTTTAAATTCATTCAGCCACTTGTACATTACATTCACACATACGTCTTCCTAATACTCTCACTTTTTCTTGAATTCTTACGTCATAGCTTTATGTTGATTAGAAAACTCCATTCATTACAATTTTGTCACAAAGTGATGACCCCTAAACAGTCACAAAGCCTACGAGAGGAAGGAGCGCAAGATGAATGAAAGAGAACTGATATACGAGTACCAAGGTTAATACGTACAAAGCACTGATACCCGGCCGACTTCAACACGTACAGGCGTTACTAGTGATTCACTTGCGGCGACTGCAGCGCAGTAGGGAAAACTTGACACAGGCGGACGCGAAGAGTTCGACAAAGTTTTGATAATATCTCAAGAAATATCGACTTCGATAAAAATTTGAGAAGAATCAATGTTGTAGTCCTTGAAATTTTAGAGTTGGAAGGGCTGCTGTCTTACTCTACAATTTTCTCGAGCTCCCTCAATTTTCTTCGGACTGATAAATAGGTTCCCTTTTAATTTCCCCCAATTTACTGCCTAATATCTATCAATGTGTATATAACTTCCTCTTGCGATCCGGAAAATTAGAACTCTGACATAATTTACGATCCGCGATCTTATGGCTTAATAATTTTTCTGATGGGTGAATAACGCTCTGACTTATTGGAAGTTTGAAGATTGTTTTCTGTTTTAGTGGACGTTCTATAGACAGCCGATTCTCAGCTCCTGGTGCTTGCTTGTATGAGAAAATGATAATCGGTAATTTAGGCCTAACCCTCAACATTCGACTGAATGATGAGTTTTTGAAACCTTCTAAACCAGTGCGAAAGTACCATTCTACACTTAAATTTAAGTACCGTTAAGGGTCAGACAAATTTTAATGAAACAAAATATGAAGATAGAAGGTCGAGATACTTACTTTTAACACACCCCATATAAGCAAACAAGATGCTATTACAGCGCATATCATCAGTCCGATATAGATCGAATGGAGAAGACTGGTGAGACCAGCTAAAAAATAGACATGATTCTTAGTAAACTAGAAAATTAAAATTGAATAGGCTACTTATTCATAATACGGGAGTCTGATGAGATATTCGTTCCCATTCGATCAAGTATTTCATCAATTTTCATTCATGTTACGATATTATCATGATCGAAAACAACATCCGAAATTTTGAGTCAGCGTTTTTGAAATTATAAAATATGTGCCTACAAGACAAACATGTACTCACTGTCTCCGTACGATAGACCGTAGCCATGCCAACCAAGTTCTATAAACTGAAAAAGAAAAAGACAAATTTGGTTAGGTACTTTTAAAACATAAAATAGTTACAAAAATGGTCGGTATGTAGACAACCGACAAGTAATTAAGAAGTGTGGATACAAGTTCGATGAACTACCTATTTTATCAATACCAGAACTGGTACTACTGATGTGGGTTGGGTACCAAATCCTTGAATTAGTCAAATGATTTTCGCTGTTCAACGATTACGAACCGAGGAAAATGACAATATCTGAGATGGTATACAAGGATTGATAATAACTAGAAAGGCAACCAATCCGCGTTTCTTTGAGTTGATTCGATTTTGTAAGTTACGACTGTCATACTGAAGGAAATTTGATTTACTCCTCTGAGTATACCTCCTTATTCCAAATTCGATCTGCATAATTGACGATCTTCAACAGCACGTAGGTATTAATATCTAGGTATGATTTTGGTAATAACTCTAAAACTTAATTCTTCTTTTTGATACAAGCTCGTCTATTTTTTCCCCCACATATTTCATATCGTTGATTTTGAACTGATTTTGTAGTCCCTCTACCTTTTCACATGGATCCGCGTACAAGTGTCGGTAAAACCATGACCTTGGGGGATCTATATTGAGCTAAAAAATACCGGGGAACGAAGCTGAATCGTACGAGAGTATTTCGGAGGAGAAGGAGAACTACACCACGCTCTGTCATAGTACAATTTCCTCTCTGCTCTTCTTCCGGTCATATGTACAACTTGGTATACTACATCAGTGCCTATACCCGTATTGATCAGTGACTTCGGAAAAGACTACTTTGAGAAGAAAGAAAACATGGGGACGCCCAGCCCCCGGTCAGTTGGTTTAATCAATCGTCTTTATCTTTTTCTGCAAATATATTAAATCTGCTTCTTCTTCCTCGACCATGATGATCCTACAGGAACGATCAAGACCTTACAATTTTTCTGAATCATTTCCTACCCCAAAAACTGGCAGGAGACGAGGAACATGATCTTTGCGTATAATAATCATTCAAAACCCAATATTGCTCGAACTTTGGCGACACAAATGGCGTGCTCGCCTGTAACGGCTGATTTCAGAAATGGAAAGAATAGGTCGAGAATACCTTTTACTTCTGCTAGCATTTGATTACACCCCTATAGCTGGGCACTTAATTTAAAGAACCGTGGACGCATTAAATTACCGTCAATCATCTTCGCGTATTTATAAAGAATTCATTACTCGTACTAAATTATCATCGTACATAATTATGTACTATCGTTGTATTGATGTTCAAGCTCTCCTTGTCATCAGTATCGAGTTCGCAATCTAAAAAGTCGTCTTGTCCCAACAAAATCTTATTATTTTTGATGTCCACCTTCTTACCACGAATATAGATAAATCATCATAAATCAAATTCTCCAGTGAGAACACATGCGTAAGAAATCACTTAGGTACGAACAATGGTTTTACTTTCGATTCGATTTTTTTTTTCCATCTCTCTCCCTCTCTTTATAAACAGCGAAATAATTGGAAGTTCATTAGAATAAAAAAAGAATACCTTTCTTAACGAAGTTGAACGAGGGAACGCAGGGATCCTGTTTCATGGGTCAAATTGGTTTTGGTACTAGAATTCAAGTTGAAATCTTGAAGAGTTTTAAGTTTTTCTGAGTCCCTTGTATTTGTATTATGGTGTATATAGCCCGAAAATAAAAATTTGTCCAAGTCTCTTTCCTATTGTATACCATAGCTTGAAAGTTGTTCTTATAAAGTCCCTTTGCTATTATATATTATGGCTCCAAAGTCAAAATGTTTCCAAGTCCCTCTTCTATCATATATTATGGTTCGAAAGTCAAAATTTTATCAAGTTCACATTTTTCATCAGGGTAGGTCAGTTTTATCCGGACGCCATGAGGCGTACGGCAAATGTCTTGAAATAACTCAACTCAAAAATCGAAATCATCCGAAGATGCTCCAATATGAACAGCTTGATAGTTGGAATTTTTCAAAGCTCTCCTCCTCGGCTATAAAAGTTCTTGAAATACCAAATTGTTCTGACTCTTGCGTTGTATTGCTGCGTGATATTTGAAAATTTGATAATACTTACAAGAAAACGTCTCATTTGTAACTTTATGATTTTTGTTCGAAATTCGTGACTTGAGGAGTTTCTACAGCACATTGTTTTGATTTCAAAATCTGTTGTGTTGCAATTTAACAGTGATAGACGGTTTTGTGTTGGAAAAATTGCATCAATGAGTAAATATAGGCATACGTATAATGTAACTTTTCGTTCGTCTATTTTTCCTCCCGCAAAAAAAAAATTATTCTTATCTTGTTGAGTACACACGCTAGTAACGATTTCTCCGGCGAGTTGTGCCCTTGAATACATCAGTATTGGTTGTTGTTACTTAATCATTACATCGACAATAATATATACGAGAAAGAACTGCATCGCAGTTTCATGATGCAGTAGATGAAGCTTCTAAAAAAGCAACGTCTCTTTCTAAAATAACTGACCCTATACCATCACCTGCACAAGATTGAAAATTTACTGTTCCACTGACATCTCATAGCATTGGAACGAAAATTGGAAAAACCAAACAAAGCAATAAATTTACGTAAAATCAAAAAAGAACCGATCATCTGGTCCTCATCTTACAGAGAATCAAAACAGGAAGAAGTAATACTCTCCCACCCAAGGATAGGACATACCCGTCTTACGCACTCTCATCTCTTATTAAACCTTTCCCCCTTCTGTCTTCTAAACGATTTACCGAGAGGATTATTTCATACTCACCAACTTTACTAAAAAGAGCTTTTATGATGCGATTTGGAGAACACAAATATTATTATACATAATGTTCAGATATTTAGGCTCGATATGTGGGGTGCAAGGTAGTTTCTTACAAAATGACATTCGAAAACTTCAATTGAGTCACGACTCATGAGATTAATGAAGAAAAAAAAGAAAGGTTAGCAATTGAGAAGACTCAGCATGTATGTTTTCATTTTGGCAGTCATCTTGAAATGTTGGTGAAACTTTGGATTAAGGGATTCGAAGCAAATCTTGAAATCATTAACAAAAAGACATTCTGCAAGGTTTGCTATTAAAAATCATGAAACTGTTACAAAATATTTCTGACGAAAAGAGAAATTTTTGCTCAGGACTTCGCCTTGATACTTATAAAAAAAATACGTAATTTGGAATGTTTAACAAAGAAAATGTTTCCATTAGAAAACTTTGAAAGATTTTCTTCGAGACTCGTGCCCAGAAAAGCTGCTGAAGGGTACGGATTTATCAAGTTCGGAGTGCATTAACCTCGTTGATTTTAGAATGGAGATAATACAGGATTTCTAGAGCACTACATCCTTTAAAAAAATCTTTTGTTGAAAATATTTAAAACAAAGTTTGTCTGCACTGCTGATTCTCTATCGTTAAAGTAATAGACGAGGATCTATAAAATGGAAAGAAGAAGAGAACAAATTTTCAGGGGGACGAGGACATAATATTTTTAGACATGAGAGAGTAAATGAGAGAAAGAGAATGAAGGTTTTTGTGTGGCATCGTTTTCTGTAAGAGATGGTCAGAAGTTACCGGAAAAAAACGATTGTAAAAATGTAAACAATAGTCGAGATTGATAAGTATGTATGATTCATGAAGAATTTGGCGAAAGAAAAAAGAGGCAAATTTGAAGTACAGAAACGACTTGTTTTGCGATAAAGAGCTTGAAATGAATTTTTAATGTTTTTAGGTACCTATGCCGACCTTAGACCATACAACAGATAGACCGAGCATCGGCCATATACGCGTGTACAACGCGTTGAACGGAAGACATGATAAGAAAATAAGGGGGACTGGACCTCAATGAAGGCAACGCGGGTGAACGCGCGGAGCAGTGAATCACACCGTACACCCGCGCCGCCCATCAAATTTGTAAACAAGGGCCAGTCCCTCTTATTTTCTTATGTGTATTCTTATCATTTCCTCCGTTCAAAGATTCATTGCTATGCTCGGTCTATCTGTTGTATGGTCTAAGATGCCGACTTAAACTGAAAAAAGGTGAGTCGTCGCTTTTCTTTAGCAAGTAGAATGAAGCATGAACATGGGTAGTTAACACTATACCTGGTCATTTTTCAAGTGTCAATCTCGTATTTTTTAACATTTTGAAACATATAGAGGTGAACTATACCTTTTGTCATGAGAATCTGAACATGCATAATAACTACAACAAAACTTCGAAATGAAAAACGTAAGTTGATGAATCCAACGTGGGGCGAGCACACGAGAAACGTGGTAGTTTCAGTTTGTTGAACTTGATTTTTCACGCTGTACCTACGAGTAATATTGTTTTATTTTCAAGTACGAATTGATATCCGTTCTTACACGTGAGGATTCTTGGGATTCTTTGTATCACGTGTGATTTTGTTTAACTTCAAATTAAAAGTATGTATACGAGTATGTAAGTATGTATAATTAGACTCAAACATTCTGAAATTAAGGCGCGATTGAAATAAATAATGATGGAAACTGTTTATCGAGTTGTTCTTCTGCTTTCGCCGACGTAAATTGCAATACAATGTAAATACCATAGGCATATACGATGATGACAACGTGGAACATGAGAAATGTGCATCATATTAAAAAACTTCTGTTCGTTTTGATTTTCTCACGCTCCAAAGGAAATGATAGTCGACGTCTTCTGTTCAGATTACTAATTTTATTGTACTGGTACGTGACGATTTCACAAATCGGTTTTTCAAGCGGAGTCAAAAGGTATCTCGAATATTTTTGTTATTAATTTAATTTGAAGCTAGATTCTTGCGGGACAAGTTAGGGTATGCTTGAGTCGAGTTTTTGGACGCAATTGGTGTATTTTGAAAGCATGTAAGAATCGGATGATCGTTTACTACTCAATTGAACAAAACAAAATCAGTTAGAATAGACTTCGCAACTCAATATTCTTCTCAAAAAATTATACGGGCTCGTTGGCCGTCATTCCAGGAATTAAATTACGCAACAAAAGGCTGATCTACAAATCCATCTTTAAAACAGTGTAGACGTAGCCTGTAAAATTTAGGCCCCCACTTGCGATTATAGAACCGGCTAATAATCGATCGTTTTCAAAATAAATTCAACTGACAACCGGCTAAAATTATTCTTTTTCTTTTATAAATTCTGACTGCGTACTTTATCTGCGAGTGCCGGACTGCCGGAGTACAAGAGTATGCAATATTTTCACAGGCACATGCGGTTATTGATTTCCAACTTCGAACTAAACAGGAGCGGAAAAACTATCCCCGTACGCATGCTTTATGCAAGTGATTATATCCCGAGTTTTGAACGCAAGTTACATTATAAATCGCGTTTTCATAATGTGATTATTTCAAGTTACCCATTGTGTAAGAAAACTCCAGAAAAAGAAGAAGAACAGAATCAGATTATGTAGCCACAATTTCCCCATTGTAATGTCAAGAAGGAATTGACACCCAACTTTCAAAATCTTCACTGATCAACACTCAATAAGATGTTGTTCCCCTAAGATTCCACTCTATGTCCTTAACCACCAATTGTAAACATCCCTCAACTTTCAACCTGAATATTTTCGTATTCTGATCCTACAAAGCTCTTTTTCTTCCTCTTAAATTCCATCTATTCGAACGTTTTGGACTAAACATTCTATCCTCGGTTAAAGCTTCCACAACTTCACGCTCGCTTTAGGTATCCGTTCAGATTTTGCAAATATGTATTACAAAAATTGATTACTGTGCATACTGATGACTCATTAGATATATTATTATTACAAAAACTGTGGTTACATAATTATGTAAGAATATGCTGCTGCATATTCTTGCACGCTGGCACTCGCAGACAGAATAGGTAGTCGTAGTTGTTATAAGAGATTAGAATAGAGATAGCGAGTGTCAGTTAATTCACGTTTTGTACGTGTATTTGAGATATCGTTCAATAGAGAGGTAGCAGGAAAGACGAAGGTCTTCGGATCAATAGAGACCTGTTGCCGAGAAAGACGAAGTTCGATTCTTACACATATTCATCTCTGAAAAGAGTGTCATCTATTCCTGCCCCATTCCTTCACCCACGTATTTTTACAGGTGACTAATTATAGGTAATATTTATTTTTTTCATCCTTTATTTGTGGGGAGGATTTCGCGTCGAGCCGTCCACCGTTCGCCATTCATCAACAACACACCTCTCAAAATTACGAGTAATTTAATAGTAGGGAAAAATTTCAACCTTTTTCTTGCTTTTCAGTATCGGAGGTAGCACCTCAAAAAATTCTGACCTTCACGCTACGTAAGGGTGCAAAACTTGAAAAATTTCGGCTTTCGAGCTATAAATGGAGGGAGAGTTTCAATGTGTTAAAAATTTAGAGCTATGTATGATAGGAGAAAAACTCAGAAAAATTTCTACTTTTGAATACTCGAGTTTTAAACTCAATTTTCAATATTGGAACCAAATTCGTACTTACGACGGAAAAGGTTCCATGAATTCCCCAGGAAGTTTTCTTTCAACTCATTCCTCCGACAAATAGCCATCTTTATAAATTCACGTATTTTCTTACCCTTTATTACCGATCAAGATTCATTAACGGGCTGTAAACTACACTACTGGTTATTGTCTCGACGGTTTTACATTAAATTATATAAAAATGGAAAGGATAAGAGTTTTAGGCATTGGAAAGAAAGTGTTAGAAAGTCAGAACTATATTGTAGTGCTTTGGAGAAAGAGGAAAGGACACCTGTGAAAGAGCGGAAGCATGAAAGTTGAGGACATGAAAAGAAATGGTCTACAGTTAGGTTACCTTCTTGGCAGTGAGGACAGGGTGGAGGAGCTAAGGATTGGAGGTTCATTGGCGGATGGTCAATTCTTAGAGAATAATTTACGGGAAAAGAAGAAAGAGAAAATGAAATTGAAGGGCGGAGAGTTGGTACAGAAGTACAAGGATCACCTGTGCTAGATATCAATCAAATTACGTATTCTCGAGGGTAACTCGTTAGCACATACAAATTCAAAGAAAAACTGAATTTCAACGTCGATCATAAAATTCTAATCTACTTTTTTTTTTTTAATGTTTATAACATTGTGAGTTCTAAACTTAATGAAAATTTTACGATTTGCACAGCGCGATAAATCAAAGGGTCTTGTTGAAGAAAATTCTTTATATTCCGCATTAACACCGCACATTAACCGATTTTTTCGGCATAATATTGAGCTAATTAGGCTAGTCCAAATTGCGCTCTACACAACGTCGCAAGGACGTACAAAATTTTACCCGGTTTTCTTTCCACACACCGTTGTCACAAACAACAAAATAACAACGACCAGGTTCGATGAACGTTATTTCGGCTGGCACATAATTTCATGTTTTTATTGATTTCAATGGCCTAACCAACCTTTTGTCAACTTACAAATGAAAATTTTTTCAAGTACTATTCGCACGTTGGCTAGCAACATGCGAAAAAAGTATTACAAAACTCGCGGGAACATGTGACCGGACGTCACAAATACTGCGCGCATAATTTCAACTCTCCTTACTCTGAATGACTTACGTATTCAAGGTGAAAAAGTAACGTATCACCCTTCAGGTTGATACAGAAAAAAGATAAGATCAGTAACTTCCCGAGGAAATTTTACACAAAAAATTTCCTCCATTAGAGAAACCCTGCCAGACTATTTTCATTGAAATAATTGGAAGAGTAGCTTTTCATAGAATAGAAAAAGGACGCGCATAATTTTCATAGTTGACAGGAGGTGGAGGTCCACAGATATTAGTTTTAGCTGTTTAAATTCATCGACAGTATATTAAAAAGTTGAATTTTTTCGATATGTATCTCAAATACAATGTACTTAGAAGACTTTAGACGATGTCTTGTCTATTGTTTTATTAGAACGAACTTAAAAGAAGTCCTCCGCTACCATACACGTACGCATTGTAGTATTACATCTCACTAAAAAAGTATACTGAAAAGATAACACTAGTACATACTTCAAAGAACTTTTTCATTATCACGAAAATGGGTTATTGAAAATTTTAGTTGCGCGACAGAGGAGCATGAATGGAATTTGTAGAGAGCAGAGGTTATCACTGAGGAAACGTAAAGAAAAATGCAAAGATTTTAAGGAGCAGAGCACGAGACCATCAAATATAATACCCATACGTATAGGTATAGGCAGTAGAGGAGTGATAGGAATAAAAGCTAAAAAATCACAAAAAGATAGGAAGACTTGGAACGAGTTGAGCCAATTTAGGAGGGTGGGAGGACAATTTTCATTGTTTTGATTGATCTGAAATTGTTGGGACTGACTCCAAAGTTAATTTTGAGCGGTTATGTAGTTAGGTAGGTTTAGGGCAGACATGTTCTGGAAATGTGTCGAACTTACGTCGGTGATTCCTTCTCTGAGAGATCGATAAGGTCCATAATCTAAAGAAAATGAACATATTCTAAACATATCCCGTTGGAGGTAACGCGTGGACAAATGAACGAGGCAATGGCGGATTAAGCCTCTTCGCGCCCCTTGTTCTCCTCCAGCGATTAAATTCTAGTCGATATTTAGACATCAATGTTTCATATCTTTAGTCTTACCTCACCCCAATTCGAAGATCTGCGAGTAGACCTCTCTCCCTCAAATTAACGGAGTTGGAGAATTTTCGAGAAAACTTTTTTTTTGTATTCCGTAGGTGATTCAAAAATCTGCGAGTACACTTGAGTACTTCTCTTCTTCCTAGAATTTACTGGACAAACCTTCTGGAATTTACTGGTGATTGCTGTACAAATTTACTTGCAATTTACTGGACAAAATACCCAGTAGGTGATTCAAAAATCTGCGAGTACACCTTGCGTGCTCCCTCCCCTTTAAACCGCGTAGGTAGTTCAGAAATCTGCGAGTATACTTCGTATGGTTTTGGTTATTCCTCAGAACAAGCAAAGCAAGAGAGCCTTTAAAAGCTAGTAGTGTAAAATATTGTAAACTAGACTTATACTAGACTCTTCCGCAATTCTAAAAAACTATCAAATTCAATTTCAGTTTAGGGTAATAGGCTGAATTGACCCTAGTTGATAATAAATTCTTCTACATTTCAAACTTATTTTCTCTAAAATTGAATCAAAGTTCGGCTTTGACTGAGGTTTCTCCTTATCAACGAGAATCTCTTTTTCTCATGAGGAGAGTCCTTCATACATAATATGTATCAGTTTCACGCTAATATCTAAAGAACTCTTTCCAAGAATACAGGCGTACTAATGGATAATTCAACTTAGAAATATTGGTAAAGTATGGCAATGAGTTGACTATGGCATGTACATCCGTAAATTGAACTTTCGCATTTGACGTAACCTCTTCTAATCAACGGGTCGGTCAACCTTTATTCAATCAAAATTCATTAAGCGTTCACTACATTTTTCTGATCCTCAACAAGTCGTTGACGTGATATATTTCAATTTCAATTTTCGTAATTCGTAGGTATTAGTAAATGTCACCATGTTCAATCAGAAGACATAGCTTCGGTCATAAAAAAGGTTAATTAGGTTCGAGTCATGTCTACACCTAGCATACTTTTGTCAAGTGATCTTACATTGAAGAAGAATTAGTAGTAAATATTAGGACGCCCCAGCTCTTCCTCGTGCGAGTAATTGGGAAAGGTCTAGTCACAAATGTATGTGTTCTTATTTTATAATTTGCAAGGTTGGATTTTGCTCAAACTTGCGGGCTGAAATTTTTATGGTAATACATACTTTTTATTTCCGTTAACGTTATGTGTGACAGGTGAATTCAGTATGCATTGCGTTTCGAGTGTGGCACGAGCTATCAATGAATACGTACAAAAGGATTGTGTGACAGAACCGGTTCGACAATCGTTTCCATAACGGCAATCTTTTCATATAGTGCATGCACTATACACGTAGTAAACAAAACTCATTAATTTCAAGACTTACATGGATCCCCAAGTATAGTAGGGTGAGGCATTAGCCATACGTAATAACAGAAAAGAAAGTAATTCTCTTCGTCTGGCCATTCTTCTAGTAGCATTATTCGAAAAATATCCAAATTTCTCAGACTACAATTCGTGTTCGAAAACTTTTGATTCTTCTCATTTTCTTTTTTTTTTTTTTCTCCTTCTCTGGCGGATTATATATCCGTATTCTATCTAGGTGTTCACAAAAAATTGATAAAGCACAAATTTAATATTGTCCTTCGGCAGGGCAATTTCTTATTCGTAATAACTATTCAACTCTTAGACATTATTAGACGTAGGTATGCCGAGATTAAATGTTAGGAGCCCCAACCCACCAGTAACTAATTTATTTCTGCGATGACAAAATTGTTCAAAAACGCTAAAATAGAAAAGTGACGAATTAGAAACTTGAATGTCAGTGTAGTTGTTATTACGTGGGCAAGATTTGCTATGATTGTGCGAAGTGAAAAAATATCAGGGTTATTGCCGTGAATGAGGCCAGGGGTGTGCGGCTACTCCGGTTACTACAAATTCAATCACACGATATAAAAGCTCGACTTCATAATAAACCACCGACACTTTGAAGTTTCGTTTGCCACTCTTGAAAAAATTTCCTAGTTGAGAACGCAAGAATAATTTACTCTGCAATGATCAGGTTAGTCGACGAAAATCAAAAATGCGAGTTCATTAAATTTTTTCAAATATCCCTTCTTCCTACTACATAAAGTTTGCGCCCTATCTGAAATAAAATATGTATTCTCATAGCGGAAATTCATTTTGAGTATAGGCCATCATTGTGTGCAGTTTTGACGTTTTTGAGTCAATTGGAACGAATGCTACCAAAAATTGTAGCTTCTAGCGAAAATATCTTTTCCATATTCGGGGTTATTGAGTATAGGCCATGAATGTGTGCAGTTTTGACGTTTTTGAGTCAGTCGGAAGGAATGCTACATTTGGGCGTGTATGCGACGAAATATGGGTCCTCCAATCAAGATAATGACGCCGAGCAGGACTAAAATTTTGCAGGGCTTAAAAACCTCCTCCTACATACGACCTTAGAATATCACCACAGCCGTAAGAATTTTTACCTCACGAGTACTTCGGTACAGTGTGGTCTGAAAACAACGTAACATGAAGTCGATTTTTGAGAACGGTTGCTTATTCATTCATTTTATATAGCATCTTTAGCGATTTTTCTTACATACGGAGACAAGTACGCATTTTATCAGTCTACCTTGTTCGAAAAAGGGAATAAACTTGAACGAGTTTTAGAGAAAGGGGTGTGGAGAAATTTATCGCTGTATATTTTTGATATTTCTATCGAGGTGTTTCTCTTCAGGTGTATAGAAGTACAAATCTGAGATTAGAAGTCCGTCGGTCCGTAACGAGAGAAGGTTTCCTGCAATCTTTCCCATTCAATTCTGTCCCCAGCGATTTATTCATAGTTTTTGTTATCCATTCAAGAAATTTGTGATGTCCATTATTATTATAATTTTGATTGATCCGAGCATTATAAATTATTGGTTAAAAACTAATTTCAATACGTTTTAAGATGCTTCGAGCGCGGCATCAATATTTTACTATAATTTCTTGCCCCTTCAAAACCAATAACACAAGAATTCGGCGCAACAGTGAGAAACGATCAACGACATCTGTTGATGTAAATGCTTGAGCTGTACTCCTTTCGTGTACGCATCTCGTCCGAAGCGTTATGCGGAACCGTAGAATGAGAATTGTTGCGGTTGTTTGCATCGACTGACTACTACGTTATTGTTGTTTATATCGATGATATAACTCGAGTGATCACATCAACAGTTAAAGTTGCCCATGCTAAATACCTAAATCATTTCCAGTGGCCTTAAAAATGAAATATACATGTCACTAAAAGTTTGCCGGACTTTATGCCAAATCAAAACTATTCCCTTACGGAAATATGGATCCTCGGATTTATTCTTGTTACAAAAAAAAGTATGACTCGTGAATCTTGAAAAATTTTAGTAAAACTGCTCAAGGTTTTCTTCATGAATTGTTTTCATCACAGTCGACAATGATATCATTCTATTACAACCGAGTGACGCACCGCACCGGTCGTAAAATTATGAGAGGTCGGGACCAAGAGCTATAGCTAAGACAAAAATTAATGTATGACATTATCAATTTTAATTTTAAAAGAAGATTTTAATCGACCATACTGTTTGAAAACTCGTAAAAAGTTTCTAAAGCTTATTTTAGTATTTTTCCGCGCATATTCAGATAATCAAAAAGTTTTTCAGTTTGTAAACAAATGTACTCTAAAATAAAGTGTTCGAGTCATACAAGGTATTTTTAGAGAATTTTATAAAAGCAAAAAGAAATATAAGTATTTGAAAAAGAGCGGGAATCGAGTCTAATCGTAGGGCACGCGGGGGATAGGAATCGGTTTTTCTTTTTTTTTTTCAAAGATGATTCAGTAATTGAGCGTTAGAGTTGACTACTCCCATCGAGATTACTCAATTGCAAAATTTATACTCTGTAAGAAAGCAATTAGGCCTATTGGCGATCCTTAAATACGTTTACATTTTACTCTGATAAGTTAGAAAGGTTTACTCAGGTAATCAAATACAATACTCACGAGAGTCACGATTCCGGCGATTATGGCCCCGTTCCTCAAATTAGTCAATCCGAAACAGCAGTTCTGCACTTGTGGTAGATCCATTTTGATCGGGTATGAGTATTGATGACGATAAACCACTGAAATTTAAATAGGTAGGAAGAAAATTATGGCCGAGAATGCTAGTAAATACGAATACTTCCACACTGCACTGCACCCACACGAGGAACCCGATATAGATGACACTTCGAAGACCACCGCGCTACGCACTGCAATAAGACGTAAATTCACGCTCGATATACAACTAGAAAAGAAGGTGGCCAACTTCCAACTACCAACTGTTGTTAAAGTTGAACCTTAAACGGCGCGGCGGCTCTGAAGCGTAGGTCTCAACCGCTAACACGACGCTCCAAGTTCCGACACTCCTTCTTCTCTACGGCGCGGCGTTGCTCTCTCATTCTTTATCTTTCCTTCCTGTTGCACGTCTATTAATATAGGTGGTCGAATATTATTACGCAGTACAATAAATGAGTATCGCTATCGAATTCGACGTAATGACGATACCTACGATGCGATGTGAAGTGTGCCGTAAAAATACACATGTATATATGAACGTACGTGTTGAGGGAAATGAGTGGATTGTTTCTGTTCGACGCGACGGAGGGAATTATTTTTTCGAACGATTATGCCGTCAAAAATTGTGCTAGGACATGAATATTTGACAGAAACATCTCGATGAGTAATTTTCATAACTACGTAATAGGCCCAGGAAAACCAAACTGAGAAAGGAGAACAAGTAATTAGCATTTCAGCCTTTCATTATCATTATGATACCACAGTGAAACTTGGCATACGTGTTGTTGAAACCCGAATACCCTCCCCCCCCCTCCCACTTCAATGAATGGAATATCCGTCAAAAATTTTCAATCACCAAACATGAAAGAACTATTATTCACAGTTCACACTAAAGGATATGAAAATGAAATCATTCGTTAACAACGGCAAATGACATCGTTTTCCGATACAAGTTCATTTTCGAAACTTGCCTAGCATTATTTTATTCAATCTCGCATACTGTTGATACACAACTTACAACCCTCTCCCCTTCTCAGAAAGAAACACTTTTCGCGCACAAGTCGGTAACACTCTTCATTTTCCATAGCAACATTCATTCTTCTCAACGCACGATGGTTAACGAACTAACGCTCGACTTCTTCTAAATTAGAATGGAAAAATCTCAATAACTACGGATCCGATATTCAAAAAATGACCCTATTCCCTAGTGCAAATATAAAACTTCAATAATTCTCAATTTCATATAAGTCGACCCAATACCAACCAAGAACATTCGCCCACCAATAAAAGCACATACATACGTACGTACGTGCGTACGTATGTCGAAGAAATTGCATTTCAGCTTCCTGTGATTTCTCCTTTGGAAATTTCGACTTCAACTTATATCCTATTCATCACACATCTGGTTCATTCGATCATATCTGGAATTTGGATTGAAACCTAACTTCGTCAATTTTTGACTCCACTCTGATACTGAAACTACCCAGATGAAGCTCTCCAAATGGATCACACAAAAATGGTTGCGAGTTGAGCTTCGGCGTAGGTATGGGAGGAAGAAGGTCACCTCAAGGCTGGCCTATCTGACCCAGTCGAGACTGTCTTTGGAACTAAGCTATGATGAAATGGAATCGTTTTTCAGAGATCTACATAGTTCGTGCTCTACCCATTGCATACAGTTAAAGACCAAGAAAGCCAAGAAACTTGATCCTTTGAAGCAGAGGAATAACATCCCTATAGCAGGTGAAGAGACAACTTTTTTCCCGCGCGTAGTCAATTGCACCATTGTACCGTTTGACCAAGAGGAGAAAGACTTTCTAAGTAAAGGTTTAAAACATTCGATTCCGCCAACCAAATCTGAACGTGTCGTAGATAATTTAGTAGCTGATCAATCCATCAGTAGAGTCTGTACCAGTGATCGAGTGAGTCAGCTTGAAAACATTGTTCGTGATCTTCAGGTACCACGTGTAGATAAGAAATCTAAATTATTGATTAGTAGTATAAAAAGGAAAATTTCAGATCACGACCTTATAGTTACTAGAACCGACAAGGGCAGTTCTGTCACCGTAATGGCTAAAGAAGATTATAATACCAAAATGCTCGATTCATTAAGTAGCTCTAATGCAGTGCACGACAGTAAATTCAATTTTCACTCTTACAACCATAATGTTTGTGCAAGTATTAATAAGAGTGAGCACTTATTGAAGAAAGAACCTCTTAGGAAATCCCTCCTTATATTGAATCCTATCCCTCCTCGGTTGTATGGTTTAGTGAAACTTCACAAACACGGCTTCCCCCTTCGCCCGGTTGTATCCTTCATTTCGTCCCTCACTTATTGCCTTGCTAAATTTCTTGACAACTGGGCTAAGTCGTGTGCTAATTTTCAATCAAAGTTTTCCATCCAAAATTCTATCGAACTTTCCTCAAAAATTTCCAATGTAGTTCCTCCTCCTGGTTGTCTTGATCTCATTTGATGCTGTTGGATTGTTCCCCAACATCCTTATCCCCCCCCACCTTGGAGCATATTCAGGAAGTCTTGGAGAAGGCTGAAGTACCTGCTCATTTCATGTCTGATTTCCTTAGGCTTCTTCAGACGTGTCTTTCCCCTAACTTCTGTAAATTCGATAACAAGTACTTCGTTCTCCCCAAGGGTATTGGGATCCCCATCGGATCTCCCTTAGGTTCTTTCATCTCTGAGGTCTTCATGGAGCGCCTGGAAAGTGAAATATTCGACTCCAAACACAACTTGCTTCACCATATTGTATACTGGTATAGATATGTGGACGATATCCTATGTCACTGGAACGCCTCCCCGCCTCAGAACTCCCTAATCTATTGAACTTCTTGAATACTCGTCATCACTCGATAAAATTCACTATGGAAATAGGTGGTACTAAGATTAGTTTCCTTGATCTTAATATTTCCATAGAAAAAGGTTTCCATACGTTCGGGATATATAGGAAGCCTACTCACACTGGCTCTACTATTCAGAACTCATCTTAATGTCCCCCCGTCCACAAAAACGCCGCATACCATAGTATGATCCACCGCGTTAAGTCCTTCCCTCTCACTCCTAATACTTTCGGTGAAGAGGTCGATTTAATAAAGAACATTGCTCGTCTCAATGGTGTGGAGATGGATTTTGATAATATTATTCGGAGGAAGCGAGTTAAGACAGCTTCAGATTCTACCACCTCCCTCTCTCGCTCATCCCCCCCCCCCCCACACAAAAATGATTTCAAATGAGTCCGTTCGCCTTACCTCGGCCAAAAATTTTCGTCATCCATCTTCCAATGCCTTAAACCCCGCTTTCGGCCCTCGTTTTACTCGTGTTCCTCCATGAGTAACATCCTTTGTAAACTCAAGGACCCGATTCCAAAAAGTGAGAGGAGTGGAGTCTACAAATTGGAGTGTAAGGATTGCCTAGCTGTATACATTGATGAATCAGGTCGTCAAATTTCTATTAGAATCGACGAACACCTCCAGGCGCTTACTGACAACAAAAAGAACCCTGCCTTTGCAGCTCATCTTTTTGAGATGAACCACACGCTGGAGGAAGGCACTGAAGTTCTGCTTCATGAGGAAAATAGGAAACCGAAACGGAAACGATTGGCTCTCGAGGCCATTAAGATCACTCGTCATATTAGTGATCAAAATTCCATTGTCCTCGATGAATACATTCCCGATTACAGTTTAATAGACAAAATTTATTCATCTTCGTAATTCTTACTCATCTTCCGTTTCACCTTTTTTCTTGGTTTCGTAGTTATCTTCTCCTTGCTCATCGTTCCCCTCCCTTTCTCGCTGTCGAAATTTCCGGTCAGTTCGTATTTAATGTTACTTGATAATGGGTGTTTACCCGAAACTAGTTGTAATAATTCAATAATTTCTGCGGTGAATGTACGTTTGATTGATTTAATTAGTCGATTTATTTAATTAATAATAATTTCGCGACCTTCTATCGGTGTTATTGTTTTCGCCAATAAAAGCGGTAATTTGTAGTGAATGTACTTTATTTGTTTTATCGATTGGCTGGTTATCTTGAAGAAAAATTCCAGAATCAAGTTAAAAGAAATGGTGAGTTTTGTTTTAGGATTACAAAATCGCCAAGTTGAAGTTCTCAAGTTGGAGTTTTCCAATTACATTATACATTGTTGTCAAAGTATGTAAAGATGAATGCAAGACTACTGTTTTCAAAATGCTCGAGTTTTTTTTTTTTTTTTTTTTTTTTTTTTCTTCTAAAATGTTTTAGGCAATGGTCAGAGGATTGTCAATCAGAACAATCAGAAAGTGACTGGGATAAATTAATTTCAATAGAATCAGACAATTCTCTGAATAAGGGTAAAGAATTTACACATGATTCATCATTTACTAATTAAGTATCAGGGGGAGGACTTGAAAAAATTCTAACAACCAAGTTGTACATGTCGTTTATTGGTTCCCAGTTCATTAGAAAAGAGACCTACTTTATTAGAGATGGGACAACACAACCTTGTTCTTTGTTTTTTAGTAAGAATTTCGTTGGCTTCAGAAATACGCAATCTATCCGTCAAAAATTCTTGATAGCAGTGCACAATTTTCAAACATGGTTTTTGCAATCCCAACTCCTTTGACATTCAAAGCTCTCAGACTATACTATTAAGAGGTACCTACTTCTCCAGCTTCCTCAAAAGATTCTAAATTTTGCGCAAGTGATGTATACCCATCAAAAACTGCTTGTCAATCCTTATTATTTATCTCTGGATCCCACAACTTCTCTTTCCAAACCTTTTAACATAGGACACATTTTTGCCAATTAATGCGCGGTAATTTTCTTTTCCTACACCAAGTTGTACTGTTGAAAATTCACTCAGTGTGATTGTCCACTAAGAATTATGATTGAAAGTCTAAGCCCACTAAAATAATAAAATTACTTACGGCAATCTCTCATGTACGACAAGCATTTTTTCTTTTTTCATAGGCTGACTACGGGTAATTCTTTTTTTTTCTAATTCATTTATTCATCATTTCAAAGGGGGAATATATTCAAGGTAATGTTTCAACTAAGAGATGTGTCGATATTCATATTAAGAGATGAGCATTTATATGATAATACAATAATACCTGAAAACATCAAGTTGTAAGAGAATGTGAAACTTTTGAATCATATTTTCAGTCATTGTCACCTCTCTTTTGAAGTTAGGTGGACATATATATCCATCATTCAATCGATATGTTTCTGTAAGGTACGGTTATTTAGAATTGAAAGAAAGACTCAAACGAAAATTCTATAGAACATATTTTCCGCATTTTTCAATTAACTTTTATGAGCCCACAAATTTTCCACAGTTTTTAAGGTCAAAAAATTCCGGACGGTAGAGATTTTTCAGAAAAAATAACTCCCTGTTGTACAGAAACTTTTTGCAGAAGCATAACAAATAAAGTACATACATGTTTCTGGTCTCATAATTTTGGGGAATAGTGCCGATGGCTAAGTCATCCAGCTCACCCTTTTTCCAAGTTTAAGAGGTACCGTAAGCGGATGCGTTAGGCAACCAATTGTGATGAAGTGTACTTATTGTGTTGTATTTCAGTTAACCGCTCATTCGCTTTCTTTCAGAAAAATTAGTACAATTTTTTTGTTAACAAGAAATCGCATAAACATGTTGCTTTTCATTATAAACCAAATGGCACTTACTGCGTTTCGCAGAAAAACTACTGAGTTTTCAATATTTTGTGTACAATAGTGATATTGAGTTACAAGGTCATGAACCTCACACACCTGATAAAAAAATTACTTCGTTGCTCGCGGGTCCTGTGGACACATTTAAAGTTTTTAGGCGCATCATAGTGATGATCACAAACCATGGTTTTCATTTTGATTTTACAGTTGAGAAAATTTTAACCCTGATTTCCGAAATATCTAAAAAAACTTCTCTGCGTTCTAATCAACCGAACGAAGAATTTATAAAAAATGTAACATCAATTACACAGCAATTGCACGAATATTAATCATATTTTCTAATAACAGCGTAAGTCGGTGATAAGTTATCCATAATGTTTCATTATGATATAGGAGGTAAACTTTCTTTGAGCTAATGCTTGGACTCAGGCTAAGACTGGAAAAGTCTATCTTGTAAGAAATTTTAAGAGGAACATTTTTTGTATAGAAAATTTCTCTGTAGGCCTAACAGAACTCACGATATTGTCGAAAAATTGATTTTAGGAGGCGAGAACGTGTTACAGCTCCGTGAGCTATGCAAAATAATAACGTTTTCGACTTCTAGTATGTCTGTTCAGACACCAAACCTGAGACACAACCGTCAAATCTAGCTTCTCCCCCCCCCCCCTCCCAAGGAAAACAAATGCGTAGACGATATCATTATCAACTGTACTATACAGGGTACTATAAATAGTGTTTGTTCTGTTACTTGAATTTGTAAATATAGCAATTCCATTTATAAACATTTCTGTATGCGAGTTCTCGCAGGTTTTCATTCTATACTTGAGTCATCGCATTCAAACATTTTATAGCTTGAAAAAATTTCGGCAAATATTTCAATTTCTTTGTTTTATCTTTCTTTTTTTTTTTTCTTCAGTACAATGGAAAGAATAATTGGAATTTTGAAAAAAGTTCAGAATCTTATAAAGAAAGTTAATAGTCCAAAAACAGCGACACAAATAATTTTGATATTTTTCGTCGTAAGTATTAATTTTTCAATTCTATATAAATATTTTAATTGGACTTCATCAATGTTCAGTTCATAGACTCGATTTGTGCTAATATATATTATGAGTATCAAACCATCTCCTCATACTTTTGTAGCTTTGAACAGAGAATAGAGAATTGGTACTAGAATTTTGATTTTGAAAATGGTGGTGCATAACCTGCACAAAAACTGTTGAATAGTATCCCCCATAAATAATTTTAAACAGTCAGAATCTGAAAGCTCTGTCGTGCAAAGTTGGACCGAAGTACATTCAAATAGACGCTCTCTAGTTTTTCGATAGAAGCATTCTAATATTAACGTTTTGGATTGAAAAAAAATTAAATAACTTTTTAAGAGGACGCTTTTTATATATTAAAATTGATCAACTTCAAGGCACTGACGTCCAATTATTTTATTATACAAAATTACTTATATCACCGACGTTTCGACGACACCGTCGTCTTCATCGGGGTGAAACAATACTACAAAGAGTAAAGAACTACTTAATACTAAGTCAAATGCAGAGCAAGCGCCAGCAACGACGACACGAAAAAACAAAACAAAACTCATTCTTTCAGATGACGCATCCTTGAGGTAACAGGAGAAAAATTATCGAATACTTCTTGCGAATCTCTTTTATAATTTACAGATTTTGTGAATTTAATAATTTCAATGGCCTCCCTAATTCTCCTTTTCCGTTCTTTCTCCTCGAAACAAAGGATTGAAGGAGACTCAAAATCAAATCGTGACCCGTTAATGAAGTGTGTTCACATAAAGCAGTATTCTTACGATTATTTTTTACATCATTTTCGTGCTGACTGATCCTTTTAGCTAATAATTAGTTGTTTCGTTTCACCAATATAGCAGCCGTCACAATTGTTACAATTAATCGTGTACACAAGACCAGAACATTTTTTGGGGGAGAGGGGGTCTTTTACGTTACTGAAAAATCTCTTATTAAGGTTAGAACTACTGAAAGCGATACAAACATTAGGATTTAATTTTTTAAGATATTTTTAAATAATAATACTAGGGGCTCCTACAAAGAGAATAGAAAAAAACAAGCATCTATCTTGGTAGTTATTGATTACGTTAGTAGAGGAATTAGTTTTATCATTATCAATTTTCAAAATAGAATTAATAAAATTATTAGGATAATCATTACATTTAAGAAGATCAGAAAATTCTTTGTTTGGCTCTTCATGAAACGAAGTATCAGATACTGCGAGCCAATTTTTAAGAATACTCTTAGCAGTATTAATTTTAAAATGATAAGGTTGATTAGATCTGTAAATAATGATACGGCCTGTGTACGTGGATTTTTTATAATGCTTAAAGCTAAGAGTAACATTTTCATTCTTAATAATAGTAATATTTAGAAAGTTTATCTTATTATCTTCTTCTAATTCACAAGTAAAACTTAATCTGTGGTGGTAACTATTCAAAAAATTAAAAATATGTTCTATACATGGTCACGATTCACAACACATAAACTATCATCCACATATTTTACAAATAATTTCACATTAAAGTTATTTTTAATCGTAGTGAAAAGTTTATTTAATACAATTTCGGCTATTATGGGCGAGAGCGGACTTTCCATACCTATAGATATCTTCTACTTGTTCATAAGAATTATTATCGAAATTACAATACACATTCTTTAAACAAAATTCAAGAGCTTCAAGAAACATATCTCTATGAATAGAGGTATAATTCTTTATCTCATCCCACTTCTCTTCTATGGCTTCTTTAGCTAGTGAGAAAGCTACACGTATAAATAAGGACACAGCATCAAACGATACAAGAATATCATTTTCTTCCGACTGAATTTCTTTCAACATATTAATAAGGTGACGTGAGTTACAAATATTAAAAGTGTCATTTTTGATACTAGATAAAATACTAGCCAGAAATTTAGAAAGGTTATAAGTGGGCGCTTTTATAAAGGAGACGACCGGTCGAAGAGAAACATCAGCTTTATGAATCTTAGGGAGGCCATAAATGCCAGGGGGACACTGTTATAGCAAGTGAGGAATTTTTTCAAAGATAATTCTATACAGTTTTTATCATGTAAACGTTTCACCAACTCATTATTTTTCTTTTCTATGCTAGCAGTAGGGTTCTTGGATAATTTTTTGTAGGTGCTTTGGTCTTGGAGCATGATGTAAAGTTTCTGATTGTATTCCCTTTTTTTCATAAGGACTGTAGCGTTACCTTTATCGGCTCGTAGAACTAAGTTTTCAATCGAAAATCTGGTTACTTTCCGTAGCAGGCAGTCTTCCCGTCTGGTGCTATATTCTTTTTCCACCCATTCTTCATCATTCTTGTGAGGACGGTAGCAACTTTCTGTCGAACCTTAGTTTTAATCTCGTCAGTAGTCTTCGCATAATCTTATCGCATATTCAGCGTCGGAAATCAGTCTTTCAAAAGGAATCTTTTCTCTCGGTAGAGCAAATTTTGGTCCTAGTCTTGCAATATTTTCCCCCTCAGAAGGAATATGAATTTTTGTGAGATTAACGATCCATTTATTTTCCGATTCACTGCTGACTTTGGATTGGTCTCTAACCGCTGGTTTCTGTTCAAGTATAGTGAGTCAAACTTCTTGCAGAGACGTCGTTTTTTCTGAGATGATGACCACCCTCTTGTGAACTCATAGATAAGCCTAAATACCCAGTCTTCATCGATCTTGCTTGACAACTTATATTTCAATTTTTGTAATACTTCCTTCAGGTTTCGAAGAGTAGCAAAAAGTTAGCAAGAAAAGACGAGATCTACACAGCCAATTCTTCCATCTTTTTGAATTTGCAGCTTGCCCAGCAGTGTACTGGACCTGTTTAAAAGCGTTGATGATGTGATTTGGAAAAAAAAATCATATTTTTCTTACACCGTTTTAGGAAAACAATAGCTGCTCGCGCATTTATCATCTTTGATTCGCACTTCAAAACGTCACTAAAAAGGCTCTTTGTCTCTGCACCGTACTTAGAAATTAAAATAGAAAATACATTAGGTGATCCGATGTTGAAGTATTTGTAGTACATACAGCGCGTAATCATAGTAATCACAATTAACACTCATAAATCGTTCAAAAACTCCAATTGGCCTAATCATTGATATGGATGTACGACAGTTTAATTTACAACGGTGTTTTTTTTCTAACAAATTTTAAATCCACAAAGAACCTTACGACTCTCTCAACGTAATCTTGATATCTCCTATTCGATAGTGAATGAGGCCGATTTCAGGAGGTGGGCAGTCAAATGTAAGTGGATGATGAGGTTATCTCCTTGAGAATTGTTACATGCAAGCCAGTACTTTTTATAATCTACTCGTACATAGAGGCGACTAAACTCCTTCACAACTCTTTTTTCTGACCCACCGCCAACTTCCTCATCTAACTACAGATCAAGTTTTTCATGAACAAGGAAGGAAAGAAAACGAATTTAAGTCAACAAGATCACTTGGAATTAATGATGGTCTCCTGCAATAGAAGATGGAAATTGTACAGTTGTAAGGTATCTGCTGTTTAAGTTCATGCTTTGAGAGGAATCAGATTTCCATTTTGTTAATTATAAAAGGATGTCCTTTTGTAGTGGGAATGCATACAGAACTTGTCATTTAAAGCATCTTTGATCTTCTTTTTTGAAATATTCCATATCTTTCCTGAACCCTACCCCTAATTTCTGAACTTGCGTCTGAACGGCTGTACAGGCTAAGCCGAGCTTTATTAGCCTAGCTCCTTGGCTTAAAAATACTTCCAAATGAGGAAACAGGTGGGACGTTCTGGTAATGTTACGACTCTGACCCCGTTGACCGTGACTTTATAGGATGATAACATCATAAGGTGGACAGTTATAAGTATATTATGCTACCGTAAAAGATTAAGAGTGGGGATTAGTAGGAGGAGTCCAACCTACACTGTAGCCTTCTTATCCCCACACCGGTGAGCTCAGGTATTTCGACCCAACATCGCGTTTTTGAGACGGATTGATTTTGAACTATATTGGGAACACCCTAATGACGTCATAGGCAGAGAAGTTATCTAATATATAAAGCAGAAAGTTTGTCCGTCTGTCGTCCTGTCCGTTTATAACTCGAGAACTACTGGGCCGATCGCTTTCAAACTTTCAGGATATATTGTCCTCATCCCAGAGCAGCACATAGACTCATAAAAATAAAAATTTGACGGGGAGGTGCTGAGTAATTTCAAAAAAGGGCGAAAACAATGACTTTTTTCAATATAAAAAAACGTGGTCGTGTAGCTTGCCATGTACGTTAGACCTACGCGCGTTGAGTGGCGCAGTTTCGAGAATTGAATTATTGTGATAACTCGAGTATAACTCATTTTTATGAAAAATTGAAGAGAACGAAAATTGTAGCCCCTGTAATTTCCTTTCGAATGAGCCCGGTTCCAGATTTTTAGGAGGAAATTTTGTGACTACAGTATTCGCTGTACTTCCATACTAAGCAAGTTATTTTATTCACAGTTTTAAAAACACCTACATAAAGGATTTTACATCCGGTATCTCATACAAGAACCAATGTCTAGACACGGTGCGCACTGCGTATGGGCTAGCGGAAATTACCCTTTTTTTTTGTTGTCCGTGTGTTTTCTTAGGGACTGGCAAAATGTCAATGGATTTGTCTGTATTCTGCTGCGATGAATACAGGCTTCACGCGTCAAGTCAGCTCTCAAGTGAATTAGTGTGTAAAAAATTTAATTTGGTGATTTTATTTTTGTGCGACTCGGAACTTTGATATATTTTTATAAGTACAGTCGCAGTTTTTGGTGTCTATTTTCTTATTTTTGAACTGAATAGTTGTGAATTTTGCAAAACTCTTTCCACTGTTTCTTTTTTAAAAATTCATCTGAATTCCAAGATACCTACAAAACACACATACCTACAAGATACAGATACCTATAAAACACAGATATCTACTCAACACACAGCTAGCGGTCAGGCGCGCCGGAGGCGCGTCGCCAACCGCTAGTTAAAATATATTACCTTATGGGATCTGGAATGTGCACTGAGGAGCAGAGCAGAGTCTCATCTCTTCAGACTAGTTAGTCAATATACAATTCTCTGTAAACATGTTGGAGACCTTTTTTTGATGTTGGCGAGAGATTTTCTAGGAAGCCATAAACTTAAAGAGGAGGATGATGCGCGTGAACTTATTGAACTTATTTGGGAACATTGCCCTGAAACAATAATGACGTCACATTCAGTATAATCGTGAAACACAATTGTTGAAAGTTTTAATTTCATGTTGTTTCTTGAATATTAAAGAAGTGCCTAATTTTTAAAATATTTTTCGAGATCAGGATAGAAGTCAAAAAAAGATTATAAATATGTTATCGCTAAAATTTTTGTTGTTGTTGTTCATTGCTATTAAAAATTTTCTGAGTGATGCGTCTCAAAAATATGTTTATAAACAAAGAACAAGATTTACAAGTACAAACTGCGGGACTGACCAGAGAAAGAAGATAGAAAAAAAAGGAAAACGTGCGGAAATACATCTTGCAAAATCATAGTATCCTATTTCATTATTGTGTGGTGTATCTGTATAATATGTATTTTATTCGGATACGTCATATACAAATACGTATTTTAATCATAACTTCGTCGCTCGAACGAAACGCGGGTACGACGCGTATGTACAAACCGTCATCCTAATTAGACACCTACCCCTACTTCCAGTGAAGAGCTCGTGGCGCGATCCGCCTCGAAATTTCCTATAAGAGGGACTCGGAAAGGACCTTTTTAGGTTACTTGCCCAAAAAGCATCACATTTGTAAACACTTTTCAGTGCAAGAAGCGAAACATTCGAATCAAAAATCGAATGCACAAATTTCTATCCATTTATGCCGTTTACGGCTTTCTTTTTTGCTCTAGTGCAAAAATAATTCAATGTAAACGAGAAATATGACGTCAGTGCCGCGAAAATCGAGAAGCAAGTAACCTAAAAATATAGTTTGTAACTTTTGCAAGACGTTCGAGATTCGCTTGTGCGATTTTTTCGTCACTTGCTTCGCTTGTGCTGCAAAATTTCGCGCTCTCGAATCTCGCACTTCTTGCACTAGTTGTAAAAATAACTATTTCATCACTCTTCTTAGCTGTCGTAGTCTAGTTCAATCTTTGGTCTGCGCCGAAACAGCGGGACTACTTGAGTTTCTCATGGCTTCATATTCGCTTATCCCTTCCTTATTCGCTTTCCTGGTCGCTCATTCCGATCTCCGCGCTGAACCAGCGGGAGACCCTCTTCCGCTCCCTTCCTTCTCTTACTCCAGCTTATTCGATTTCGACGCTGAAACAGGGGGAGACACTCTTTTCCGCTTCTTCAATAACCCCCAACATACCCAATCGCCGCGTTGAATCAGTGGGAGACGCATCCTCTCGGTTTTCACCTCTTTCCGGTTTCTTCTCTTCTAACCACTTCCCCTCCGACTTGTCCTTGTCCTCACCGACAGTCATGCTCCGTCATATACGTTGCGCTACCCCTCCTCCTCCGGCCCTCGACAAGTGCGGGACTTTTCAATTAAATGTATTCCTATGACCCTCTTGAATTTTATTCAAAATAGTGGATAAGGAGAATGGGTATAGAAATTTTTTGAGTCCTAGTAGCTCATCATCCTCAATTCTACTACACAGGCAGGCAAAGGATCGGAGTGTAAACAGTGGTACGTTGAAGTAAAATTAGCCCATTTTGAACCGAACTTTAAACCTAGATGAAGTGTTCGAAGGATATCTTCATAAACAAGCCGGAGAGAAAATTGCTGATTTCCCATACCTTGCTTGATGAAGTGTGAACTTTTTGTCTAATAAACGTAAGTTATGTCACACGTCTCTTTGGCACGATGCCAGCATTAATACTGACTTCCCGAGCATTATGATATCTTGCCTAATGACACGGTGGACGATCTTCTGTCAAACTGATAGATTGCGCACATTATATTTCAATTTCGCAGGTGAAGTGCGCAACCAATCTTACGATGTTTGTGTACAGAAAATCACAAGATCCTGATTCTGGTTTGTTCACCAAAATTAATTGGTTCATAGGAGTTAAGAAATTCATTTTGATCGGTAATACAATTTTATTGCAGAAGGAAAACCGATCTTGAAATTTATCCAGGAATTTATTCAACAACTTCCGGCAGTTATAGGCTATCTTGGTTTTCATAAGGTGAGTAAGCTTACGTACGCATCCCATAAAGCTCGACGTTATGTTATAGAAATAAAATGATTGCATCATACTAACGAAGCTTTCACTCGTTTATCCGCAATTGAAAGCTAGTTTGACAACCAGACTTTACATGCATGAAACTCATTCAATCCCCCAGAATTTCAATTAGGAAACTCTACATACAGGCACTTGTTTTCATGCTCCTACTGAATTGTCAACTACAAATCGATCCGACGTCAATCGATTTCGCAGCCAGAAAAGACCGCTCCCTCTTATCACTTGACTTATCGTCGACTCCCGGTATCGCCTGTAAGGACTCTGTTAGAAGCGTCAGTTTCTACATCACACTCGAAGTTGATGGTTTGTAATAGTCCCATACAAATAACACAGGAATGATTTATGAAAGTTGCTCACTAAATAATTGAAATTGATCAATAAATTTTGAAAAATGAGATGGATAAAAGTTGGAGCCGAGTCTACTCTTACACTTCCACAACTCTTCTAGGTGGCTTTCCATTTGAATTTTACAAGAAAAATGAGCAAAAAGAAAATACATCGTTCAGTCATTATCACTCATCATCACCTTCGAGTGCAAGCTTTAGAGAAATTCCGCGTAGCAGTGCATACTCCGTCTTTATTGACGATCAACTGAAATGAAAATCGATGTCGGTTTGAGTCGATCGTAGATAACTCATCGGCAAAAGACTTTCATTGAAGGTCGAAATTCTGTGTAATATGACAGAGTTTGAGATCTAGATTAAAAGTGAATCGACACTTGGTGTTAGATTTCAATGTCGGCCGGAAATCGACGTCAATGTTGCATCGATTTGACCATTGCATTGCTGCACCGGTCAAGAGTAGGTACCGTAATTAGCATCAGTCAATTTCTGATCGATAGAGAAATTTTATAGAAATTGACTCAAAATCGACCTGAGTCGACTTGGTGAACAAGTCAATCTTGTTTGAATAGCCATTTTTCGATATGGAAGATAGTTGTGAAAGTGGGTGAATCATGGTAATATCGGTGGAAAGAGCTAGGGAATCCAGATCGTTGAACCTACTCCCAAATCGGCTTTTGACCCACCTGTAAAAATGAAGGTGTAATTAGGAAAATGACGCTCCGTGAAGACATGGAAGTGTGCTTGAAAATTAGTAAGAACATCGGAAGGTTTAGAGATGTGGTCGAAAGAACTGTACGTTTTGTATGATTTGTTCATACGTGAGACCGGCTGCACAGTAAGAGGGATTAGAGGGCATATAACGAAGAAATCGAAAAATAATCTCTCCTCTTCTGCTGTTATTGTATAGGGTAAATACGCCGACATTAAGTAATTTCTCGACTGCATTCGCTTCAAACTTTAACATTAACTAATTATTGTTACTCTACGTTCAAAAAAAATTGAAAAAAAGTGAAGGCTCTATAGGTGTTCTGGAAAGCGAGTACACGGGGGTCCTTCAAATTAACAATAGAAAGAATGAAGAAAGGAAGATTTTCGGTTAAACTTCACCCGGTTGTGTGCGACATTGCGAAAAAAAAGTGAAGGAGGGGGGGGCGGAGTGATGAAAATTTAGTGATTAAAAAGAGGGCGACTAAGTATAACTAATACGGAAGAGTGATATTTTCTTTCTTTTACTTCGAAGTATATTAGATTTTCAACTTCATTGTGATTGTAATTTTTCAACTTCTCATCTCTATGTTTATACAGGGAGTTCGTCAACTTTTGCTCCCGTTTCTCATAATCTATGCCATATTCATCCTAATAACCTTCATTGGTCTGCTGTTACACATCTTTATCCTTATTCAAGAAATGTTTGATTCTTCAGACGACGACGATTCGTCGGAAGAATCATTCTGGGATGCGGCAGACCATCCATCAATCAAAAAAATGACGTGGTCTTTGTGGATAGAGATTTTTATCTATTTTTGTAAGTATAAATTCATTCTTTTCTAATTAATCTAAGTGTTTTTGTAGGAAAAATCAAACTATTTTGAAGAGAAAAAAAAGAAAAAAAAAACAATTACATAAACGATAACACCGGAAACTCCTATCTAAATACATTGAGCGCTGTTGGTCACGCAACGCGGCGCTACGTAGCCTTGTGGGGTGATGATGTTACATCATAAGCCATGGTCGGGTTGTTGATAAAGCATCACTATACACAAACAATATACACAAATTATCCCTCGTCGCTAGTCGTTTGTGACCACAAAGTTGACGAGAGTTTATAGTATTTGAAAAAAAGTTTTTTGCTCCCTTTGAAGTACCTATTTACTTTATGGGTTAAACAAGAAACTTCTTGTGGTATACATGGGGGAAATCTATACAGATCATAACATAAATACCTTATTATTTCAGCACAGTTTGTACAAATGTAAAAGATCTTTCAACATGTTGAAAAAAGAAAACTTGATGCTGATAATTGATTAATGATCAAGAACATTGATACATAGAACCTAAGTTGAAGATAGATAGTGTACTAACACACTACATTGGAGTGTTAGACTATAACGAATACTGTAAAAGATAATTGGGACTGTGCAAGCAACAACAATAACAAAGATTTCTCAATTCCGCAAAATTTCTTAAAAATACAATCATGTATCCGAAAGAGAATAAATGCTCTTTAAACGTTGTTCTTTAACTTTTTTCTTTAAATTCAGTTTTATGGAGAAATTTAAGAAAAACTGAAAAACTGTATACTTGAAATGTATGTGATCACCTTTTCCTTATCAGTTCTTTTTCATATAAATTATATAGATATAATTTCACATGGGCGACACTGGCGCACCTACATCATGCGCGTCCCAAATATCGGAAACTTTTATATCTAATTCCTTGACTCTAGTAAAAGCAACCACTAAAATAGATTTGTACATTTGGAAAACCCTTTTCAATATTAGTGCTCTACTTACACCTAACTCACTCATTATAAGTTTCAATCTAGCGTTACGGCTTAACATTTAGTGTTACGCTTACGGCGTCGTGTACTTAATATAGCCGGCAAAAACCACATTTCGCGCAGTGTGTGACGTGTATATTTTAAATACGCAGAGTCTTGCTAACTATATTCATCACACCTTACCATATCTGTGGACGCTTTTTTCGATCGTTTTATACACACTAACGCAGTCCACGTAATATATGAATAGTCATCAAAGATCTAAATACTTGTACATTGAGCGCTTGCATGCAGCAATCCTCTGGAACATTGATGTCCAGCTTTCTTGTCCAAAGGCCTAATTTGTCTTGGAACCCCATTACTTGTCTAACGATATTGGTATTTGTAAATTTTCGTCGTAACCTTGCATTTTTGAATTTACAAAATTTAGAAGTTCAAAGAGGTCAGCCAAACAAACAATTTTGGTGCACCCTTCTTCGTCCTCTATAAAAAATGGAAAAACAAAACTCGTTCAGTTCTTTCTTCGTGGATTGAAAATGTTTGGACATCCTCTTGTAATATTCATAAAACTGCGATAATCCGGACGACATTTTTATAGAAGCAATTTTCAGCTAATCTGAACCAAAAGAAACCAATCTTTAAATAATCTTCGTGATAATGACATGTTTATAGGCCCATATAAACTTTTTTGGGTCGTGGTGCACCACCATAACTTCGTTCTATGAACTTATCTATCATGAATAAAAAATCAGTTGACGCAAAATCAACTTCGATCACATGATTCAGACAGCAAAATTCATGTAATTACTTATAATCAAGATAATTATGTACTCGTATTATAACTCGCGTCGTCTACCTCATCTATTGATTCACTGATTAAGCATTACTCTTCTCACTAATGCATCTTTTAGTCTTTTACCGATCGTCAGTTTTTCGATCAGAAGTGCGTAAAAATTTGAATTCTTCACGGCATACCATTTGGCCACAAAATCGCTTTTGAAATTTCTTTGAACAATATATTTTTTGCTGTTACAGGTTTATTTATATTTTTCTATCGTAAAGTGTATTTGTATTATCGAGGATGGAAAGAGTGGAGAAAATCAGATAAGGTTCAATCGCATAGAACTACAAATTCACCTACTACATCGCAATCGGATCTTGGAGAAACAGGAGGAATGATAGAATCAGCGCCTCAATTGCGAAGAACTTCAAGTTTATCGAGCACATCGCAGAATTCTGATGGGATATGGTTTTATATATGTGACTTGTCACATATATAGGCCTACACACGGTTCAAGTTGAGAGAGAGAGAGTACTTACCCATAGTATTTGTACCATATTGTATGGTACATGAAATCATGGGTGCGTAAAAGAGTTTAGGATCAATGAAATTGTGGAAATTACAGGTATTACGTGCATTGACAATTTTTTATCCATTCAAGATTTGATTTCAGTTTTTTTAAGGAAAAAGTCTGAAATCAGACCACCATTCTCGCCAAATCAGTGAACGAGAAAGAAATCAAACCATTTCGTTCAAGTTAGTCAAGAAATTCGAATTTATTATCATTGGACAATAAAATATGAACTTTTGAAATATCAACATGCTTGTTTTGAGCCACCGCACGGTGCGGTGCTAGGTACCTAAGTAATGTGTACGATAGTTTCTTTGCGACAGACATTTTCGTTCCAAGGAAGGACAAATTTCTGAATATGTGCGATGTATTTTAGGATATTTTCTCGAGGAAGGTTGTTGTCCATTACTGCTCCGGCCAATCGAATTCGGAAAGAACGAAGATACCTAACGTACTCACGAGATTTTTTTATAATTCTATATTTGGCGTTCGAATTCAAGATAAAACAAATTCGAACGACGAGTAAGAGTTGAAATTGAAAGCCTCAAGACAAACCTAAGCTTTTCAGATAATGGCCATCGTCCCAAATGAATTTTTTTCAAACTCGAAAATATATCGGTACGATGATAGTAGCGTATATACTTCAGGATGCAAAGATTAAAGAAATCTTTCGGAAATTTCGTACAGGGAATAGTAGAAGAAGAGGACGTTAAAATAGGTGAGTCCAATAATATTACCAAAATACACTACCTGTAGGCCTATATTTATTCATATTTCGGTTTCAGTCATTTAGAGAACATTTTTTTCATGTCGAATCAATAAGTGATGGTAGTCTGTAGTACCTATTTAGATCTGACGGACGAATGAAAAATATGTCAAATAGAGAATCGTTCGAGGTAAGGCGGCGTTATAAGAGATAGATTTATTGGAATCAACGAAATGTGAAAATGAAATTTTTTTTAAGAATATACGAGTATTGTTCTAATACAAGGTTTTCTAATTAAATTAAATTTACAAATTTGTGAAATTTTTGACCCAAGACCCGGCACCTAATGTATAGAAAGATTTCCTCTTTTTTCTTCAGCGTCAGTACCATCATCTAGTGCATACCACACTGGAAAGAGTTTGAAGAAGACGTAGAATCAGCTTCAGGGGTCATTTAACCTTATACTCGTAGTCTGCCATCTTCAGGCTATCACTTACTAGATATTCACATCAAAACTTATTCTAGGCTAGCTTTCGTATATTGGAGGAAAGAGCTTGACATTTTTTCAAGTGCTTAAAGTACGAGTAGGTCAGATCATGACGTTATCAGAATTTATAACCTGTGAATGTTTGCTACACTCAAAAAAATCTCCATAGTTTAAATGACTTGTAAATATAGTCTTGGCGCTCCGCTCGCAAAATATGGTCAATTTTACAATAAAAAATATCGAATATCACTATATTTTTTTTTTCGGTAAATTATACGATTTTTTACAGAGCAAAGCGCCGGGACTATAATCAGTAGTCATTTGAACTAGCTTTCTTTATTTCTTGATTGGTTGAAAACAAATTAAAATGAACATATCTGTGACAGAGGTAGAACGCACACCCAAAATCTCTATATAGCTGCGGTAGAATGTCGTCATTGCTCAATTGGTTCAAGTTTCGCTAGTGGATAGGGGGCATTCATCTGATGTTTTCTCCATTTACATACGGTACCAGTACCTACTTCGGAAGGGTTCATGGCGTAATTATCTTACCCATTCGGAGGAATACTCGCGTTATTTACTCGCTGTAGACATTGTCTCGACGTTAGGTTGTCTCATAATACCATTAACTTGATTACAGCATCGAGTGTTATGAAGTTCGAAAGCGCAAACAAGTAAGTACAAATTTATTAATTCCCTCAAAACTTCTTTCCTATTTCTAACTGTTGTGTAAGAATCAACAAATTGATTTGGTATACCCAGGCATATAATTGAAAAAAATTCAATAAGAAGATGAAACAGAAATTCGTGCGTGCATTCAAAATTGAATTCGTGGGCATCTCGAATCGGTGTGTTTGCAATCTATGCTATAAAGATATTCAAGTCACGTGCTGTTTTTTATATTGACTAAAGAGATGAGAAAACAAGCTTTTTTATTTTGATGAAGAAGAAGAAGAAGAAGAAGAAGAAGAAGAAGAAGAAGAAGAAAGAATTATTGGTACGTACTCGTTTTCATTTATTGAGGGCGGCTCGCAGATGAACTGATTATATCATGAAATTTACTATACACACAGAATCGTAAAAAATCTCAAAATTGTAACAAGTCATTTCAGATTTTTTTTTTTTAAATTTATTTTTATTAACGAGCTATACGACTACACAAAACGGGTCATCAGCTCCCGTTAAGTTGGTTTTACTATAATTTTAATTAATATTATTACATAAATTTCGTTTTCTAATGTTAGAGAAGTTGATAAAAATAGGTGGAACGAAGATAGTTGAAGGAATTAGAGATGATGCAGTGAGTTGTTGGGACAGTGCGGAGGTTATAGATGAGGGGACATTGTAGGCGGAACCACAGTTTTGGAGGACGGGACTTTCGAATAGGTACATAAATTCTAAATGTAAAAAATCAAGTTGTCAGTTGAAAGCTTCATTATCTCCTATTTCTGGTCAGACGCAAGAAAGTGTAGCTTCTGAATATCGATCATTGAAATATGATACGTAGGTACAGTATTTTTACAGAATGGAATAAAATTTTTTTGTGTTGGCAAAGAAAAATATATTAAATACAAAGAAGTATCGATACGGTTCTACGTAGGTTATCATACCGTAAATAAATAGGTACGTATATTAGAAGGAATGAGAAAAAAATTATGGGTTCACTGTATTGGTGTCTGCAGAATTATTTAATACCTACCTTTTAATGTGACCGACTGAATACAGACACGTTTCGCCGCTGGAGTAAATAAAGCTCCCGTGTTGACGCTTCTACCGTTAAGCTTTTACCGTTACGTATAGATATTTTTTATTCCGAAACTTTGAAAAAGGTCTACAGAGAAAAGAATTTTATTGAAGTTCATTGTGGAGAGCAGTTCAGGTCGAGATACTCGTAATTAATAAAAACAATATCTGAGAGACGATGTACATTGTTACCTGAAATATTCCTATATTCGTACGAGGATGTGCATTCGAACAAGAAATTTAAAAAAATCAACAGTATACACCACATTTTAAATAGACTATCACGCAGTTGGTAAGCTACAGATGTCAGAGATTATCAGCGCAGAGTAGGATTGGCTTTTAGATTTTCAAAGTACTACCTAAGACTAAATATAATGGTACATTATAATTCGACTGCAGCATTCGTTACCCAACCGAGCTCATTCTCCTCATCTTACGGTTCGAACAAGAACAGAGAAGATCAGAGTCAACTTCGGGTTCCTGTCCATCAAGACCAAACATCTCAACGATATACCTGGAAATACTCCGGAATATCAGCATCTGCCTCAACACGCTTCAAAATAGGATCCATTTCTGTTTTTCTCGTCGCCGAGAACACTCATATTTAATTCTAAATGACGTCTGAACAATAAACATTATCCAGATTTTCACATACCCGAGACTAATAATCCTCCAAGACATACACAAGATTTCCCATTCCAGAAACGACGCCTTAAAGAATGACGCCTTGCCCAATAAGAGCCAAATTATACGACATGCTTATATTTGTCATGGGTGGCGGAGTAAATTTTTTTTAGGAGGGATGGAATTTTTTTTTTTTTTGTCAACTTTCTATTCCATCCTCTTGCGAAATCAAACATCTGTTTATTTTTTCCATTCTATTTCGTCACCCATGGGGGTAGTGAGTAGAAAAGAAAGATTCCTGACGGACGGTAGCCGATAGACGGACGGTAGCCGATAGACGTTTAGGTTTCTATAAAGGAGAGCGAGCGGGAGGGTGGGAGATCTTTCCCCGAGAAACACGTTTATTTGATTCAGTAGCGTGAGCGACGCTTGTAAACCTATGGTCGAACCGTAGAGGGTTATTCGGGGTTTGGTCTATTTCGTTATACAATTTTTTTAATGAAGAATTTGGTTGTTGGAAACCGCGTGGATTAGTAAGACGGAAAAGTGGTTGCCAACACTAATTGTGTTTGACGTCTTGTTTAAATACTGCGAATATTCTGAGGTTCAACGAAACAATGGCGTACGGATAGATCGCAAAGCGATATAAGAAACCTAAAACAATACCACAATCAAAGGTTCAACGAGTAGGTCATACGAGAGTAGATTGAGAGAATATGTGTATATGTCGTTAGCGGAGTTGCGGTCGCTGGCCGTTGAAGGCGCATGCCGGAAAACGTTCGCACGCCTTTGAACGAAATTTGTACTCGGTCTCCCGTCCTTCTTCAAAACAGTAGTCGGTATGTGCGGTTACAAATGGACGCTCGCTGCATCTTTCTCCCGGTGCTCTTATGTTTCGTTACGTATTCTCCTAACACAGGTAAGAGTCATCATATAAGTACGTGATTAATTAGTTTTTTTGTAAAACCTTCACGCAACGATTTCAGTATTTTTTGTTGTTTCCTTTTCCATTACTCGTTTTCCTTGCCAGTGTGAAGCGCTGGTTAATCGATGCTAAAACAATCGAGAGAGTGTTTGTCTCAACGAAAAATTTTCTATAACATCAACAATTTCGGAAGCCAACATCTCGGGTTGATAATTTCTCTCGCGTTTGAATCACCGAGGGGACTGTCTAGAGTATTTTTCCACTCCAAAAAGTATCCATTACGTTGGTTGAACGAAAAACCTCATGTCGCCCCATAAGTTTGGCTGGGAGCCATGGAAATAACGGCTATTCATATTTTTTCCCCCGAAACGACAAGAACACTGTGGTATAACCAAATAATTTTTACATATGCAGTCACGAAGTCCTTTCTATCGATTGAAAAGGAAGAGAAAGGAATGAAAATTTGAAGTAATGTGTAATAGAAATTTCATTCTATCTCCTCCTGGCCTCAAGGTTAGGCTTAATTGTCCTTATTTTTCGGAAGTTGTGTTGTGCAAACTATGACACCCAGTGAACATCGTATCCTGACGACCTTTACTAAGTAATTCATTTTGAATTTACGAGTGCCTTGTTTAAATTTTATTCGATTACGGATACCGTAATGGGAAGTAAGGATACTTACAGCTGCTGATTCTTATATCTGTTCTTATTCGTTGAGTACGTAAAATTACGCGATTTCCTTCTGCGGTGGGAAGCGCGCATTCTCTTTCAAATCATATACAACCCTGATATTATTCGCGACCTTACGCGCATTCAGTTAAAGTTTATTACACACGAATAATCTACATAGCTTTTAGGTATATCGTGTCTTGAGATTTTCTTTATTCTTCGTGGTCCTTCTAAAACCTTCGCAAAGCGAGTACCGTACGCAGAAATGCTTTCGTGTATGAAAAGTAGAGGATGCGAATTGCAAATGTGAAGAGGGCGGAGAACGCGACAGCTTTCCCCAAAATGGGAAAAGAAGAAAGATTTACTTATTGACGCAAAGTTTGTTGAATAGAAAATAGCAAAGTAGCGAGATGATGAAAGGAATCGAGTACAGGAAAAAAAAGATAAAAGAGTATTAAGAGGAAAAACAAGGAGACTTGAAGTGTTAGCGTGCAACAGTTTTTATATTTTTTCGTCGACTTACAATTCAATGCTTACATTCGTATGCATGCAATAGGGTGGTATGTACGAGTAAGTGACTAAGTTCGTACACTTTATCGCTTTCAGTTTTTTACGAGTAATTGGATTACGTAGTTCGATATTTTTACTCGGGAAACTCTACACGAAGTTGAAGATGATCTGTGCAACAGTTTCAAGACATTTCATGCATGAGATGATATGAAGCTTATTTCAAAACGCCGGTAGTTTTTTTTCCTGGTGAAAGCCATTGACTGGCAAAACTTGAAAATCGTTGGATATTTTGTATGAAGAAGATGAAGAAAAAAATTCTCGGACGGGGAAAGGTATAGGCGACCACCTCATACGTGAAAGATCCGAAGTTTGAATCTCACTCGAAAGGAGTTCGTTACTACTAATTCGCTCCTGCCTTTCACTTCATTCAAGAGGTGGATAATCATGTTAGTAAATGATAGAATCATCTATGTTTAGATTGTTTGAAGATAAGAGGGAGAAAAAGGAGTCGAATGGTAAAGCGGACTTCAAACATGAAACTAGAGACGTAAGTTGAGAACGGGGAAGGTACGCTTATCTAAGTATGAATATAAAAGCAAAATCTCGAATAGACTGTTGTTTGGAATTAAAGAAAAAAGCCTGCCTATAGAAAATTCGAAAAAAATATGTCGGAAGTGGTTGTACTAGTTTTGTCAGATTTACCAGCTCCTTTCCTCGCTTTCTGTAAAATTGTATCGACATGTCGGTTCAAAAATTTTCATTTTCTCGAGTCACTCAATAATTTTTCAATATGAGTAGTTCCGATTTTCACGCGCTTATTTTCGCTCAACAATTTGAAGCTCATGCAAGGTGCAGCATTACGCAAGAGGACATTACCGAGAACAGTCCCTTACATAAAAATTACATTTACACGTCGAACTCTCCGTCATCGCTCACAACACGCGCATTCAAGTTTCACTTTGTTTGTTGCAAATGAGAGCACATTTCACCAACCACGCCAACAAACAACAAAATAATGGAATACATATTCAACGTTAATATCAAGCAAGAAGAAGAGTATCTCCTTGTCACCGATACAGCGGAGTATATTGGTTACTTTACCAGTCAAGGTGTACAAAAACTATTTGACTGGATTACCAATGCACGCACACATCTGTTGAATAAAATTTATTTTTCGCTGTCTAGCTATGTTGAAAATTAAACATTTGAATGCTATACTATCTGGTTATACTGAATTAAAATTGCGTAATTGTCATATCTTTGCAGAACCCCTGCCCAACATTTCCCAGAAAATGTGAGTGGAAGATTGAACTTGGATAATTTTGACATGTTTTATGTCTTAGCGCTGACCTGACCTCCCATCCTAATTCCAAAATTTGCGTCCGTACGCCCGTACAACAGTGACCTTGACATTTGGAAGAATTTCTGCTCTGACCCTCCCCCCTCTGACCTCCCACCCTATGTTACAAATATTACTGGCCACCAAGTAGATACAGTAGCTTAAGATGTAAAACATTACTGGCCACCAAATCAAAACTGGAGAGTTTAGCCTATAAAAGCAGGTGCCTGGCGTACTGAAACTCATTATTGTTACAAATCTCGTTGCCTTCGCACAAAAAAACATTTCGAGAATACTGCAGTGATCTTAGTACTTTATCTCGTCTTAAAATTTCGCGACCGTATTCGCAAGAAAAGTAGGTCGAATTTGAAATAGTCGGTTTTTCAGACGCTAGTAATCGCGCTTATGGTGCCGTCGTCTATTTACGAATAAAGAATCGTGCAACAATAACCTCTTCGTTGGTATGTGCAAAAACTCGTGTCGCGCCGATAAAAGTCCAAACAATCCCTCGTCTAGAACTACTAGGTGCCGTTCTTTTAACAAAATTAATTAGTCGCGTGTGTCGCTCGCGTTTTTAAATTTTCTATTCACAAAGTGAAAGTATATTGCGATTCGACTGTCGTATTAGCTTGGTTAAAAGGCAGTAATGCCAAAGACCAAATCTTCATAAAGAATCGAGTAGAATTTGTATCTACAATACTATCTCCCGATCAATGGAGTTACGTAAAGAGTGGCGACAACCCCGCTGACTTGCTCACAAGAGGCATTTCATCCAAACAACTTGTCCAAAGCGCCCTCTGGAAAAAGGGGCCTGAATGGCTCACCCAATCTTCGCTTGACCAACCTATCGTCTCTCCCATTGCAGTGTCAACTTTCGTTTGTAATAAATTAGTGGTACAAGAAAAGTTCGATGAATCGTTAATAAACCAATTTTCAAGCTTCGACAAGCTTATACGTGTTTTCTCTTACGTGGTCAAATTTCTTACGCCCTCGCGATCGCGGAACAGTGATTCGATAGATTTCTTTTCTCTCACTATTTCCTTTGTATGCCGAATTTCCCAAACTGCTTTCTTTCAGACGGAAAAAAAAATGTTGAAAGATGGCAATCCGGTTCAAAAAAAAAGTAATATTCTATCGCTCCACCCATTCTTAGATTCTCGAGGCGTTCTGAGAGTGGGTGGAAGGTTACGCAACGCGAACCTCTCCTACGACACAAAACATCCAATCATACTACATAGAAGATCGTTCCTTGCAACTCTGATTGTCACCCATGTTCATCTTTAGTACTTCCACGCCACGACAGCTTTCACGCGCTCTTACATGCAGTCTCGCTACTGGGTTGTCGGTGGTACCTCGCGTTTGGTGAAAAAGGTCATTCACAACTGCATCTGGTGCTGTAGAATGAAAGGAAATACTCAAACACAAATCATGGGAAATTGGCCAATGGAACGAACAAACATTTCTCGACCATTTTCCTATGTTGGCGTCGATTTTGCGGGACCATTTACCGTAAAGTGTGCCAATCATAGATCTATGAAGCATGGGAAATATTACGCTGCCTTCTTCGTCTGCCTATCAGTTCGAGCTGTCCACATTGAAACTGTCTCGGATCTCACCACTCTAGCTTTTCTAGCTGTTCTTCAAAGATTTGCAGCGAGACGCGGAATACCTAATACTATTTGGAGCGACAACGCTACAAACTTCACAGGAAGCTGGAATGTTATCATCAATCACTGTCGGGAAGCAGCCATTACATGGAAGTTCATCACACCCGGAACGCCTCATCGAGGGGGCATCTGGGAGGCGGCGGTTAAGGCGGGCAAAAAATATCTTGTAAATGCCACTCACGGGCATATCCTTAACGCAGAACAACTAGCAACATTATTTGCTCAAATAGAGTCCATATTAAACTCACGACCGTTGTATGCCAAACGTCAAACCGGAAATGCCGAATTGATAGATATTCTAACACCGGGCCCTTTTTTAGTTACTTCACATCTGTTAATATCGCCTCAGGCGGAAACACATAACATCTCGCTAATCGATAGACTTTCTTACCTACACGATGTTTTGAGACAATTCTGGCGAGAGTGGAGCCGAAATTACCTCACCATCCTCCAAACCCGCACTAAATGGAAAAATAAATTCCCTAACGTTAACATTGGCGACGTAGTCGTATTGAAAGACGAAAGCCCACCGATGGAATGGCCCTTAGGTGTAGTCACACAAGTTCTGCCGGGTAGCGACTCCAAAGTTCGGACCGTGACTGTCAGAACCGCGTCCAAAAAAGAATTCACTCGTAGTGTACAAAAAATAGTAAAATTACCGTGTACCTCTGAATAATTCTGTACCATTAATATTTTCGTCATTGTTTCTGTAAATATTTGTATCATATTCTTGCCTTTATATCAGTTGTACATATTTGTAATTTCGTCATGTCTATTTATTTTTTCATTCATTTATCTTTTTTATTTTTAATTTTTCCTTTCAATACTTGTAAATTATTTTTTTGTATGTCTTGAGAAAGACGTGTTCAAACAGATCCAGCAAAAATTTTGCAATGCAAAACTTGATAAGTGATAACGTTTTTGGGTAAACATATACGAGTACTAGATCTTTCAGACAGAACACGACCATTATATAACTGCTCACATCACAGAAGAATGAAATCATCTGGTCAAGTCATGAACAAAGATATTTTGATACTTTAAAAACATTAGTGTCGCAAGCACCTGTTCCACGATATTTTAATCCGGATAAGGAATGTACTCTTTTAGTAGATGCCAGCGGATATGGAATTGGGGCAGTTTTACTACAGGAAGACCATCCCATTGCCTATGCATCAGCATCTTTATCTACTACCCAACAAAGATACAGCTAAATTGAAAAAGAAGCCCTAGCTGTTATCGTTGAAATAAAAAAATTTCATTATTATCTTTATGGGACCCACTTTACTGTATAATACAGATCATCATCCATTGTTAACTATCTTCAAAAAGGATTTGGATGCGCATTATCGCCATACCTACTTTGTTTGGTTTTGAAATCATTGCCTTATACATTTACTTTGGTACATCAACCTGGAAAAGAACTCTAACGAAAGATGCGCGGGAAACGTTATGTTTCCTACACTGCTGTTGTAGGTAAGGAAAAATGCGCTTTAATGTTGGTACCAGTGTAAACTGAAAGACAGTAGGTAAAGACAGCTGGCGGTCGGTAAAAAAATTTTCCTCCCGCAAAAATAATATTACATACCGCGTATGCTCGTATTACTGAACAAACAAATTCCCCCACCTTTCATTAAAATACAGTACACGACAGTATTGGAAAGTAAAGTGATTCCTCTACTGTCGCGTAATATACTATTATGTAGCTGATGCCTTATTTCGAGCAACAATGAAGTCCATCCTTATACAAGCTGATTTCCTAGAAGAACATTGTCATCCAGTTCAAGTTTGTGGTCTAATGATAGCCGGAAAAAGCTGATCGATGCAACTAACTGAGATCTGTTGGTAAACAAACCTAAGACATTTGTGAATAATGGATTTCCTGAGCATAAGGAAAATTTACCAGAGGATTTACAAGGTGTTTGGTCTTACCACAGCAAAGGTGTTTCAATGCGTAGGAATCAAATTTTTGTACCTACATCGCTACGTCAGTTCTACATACAACAGAGCCATAGTACACATTTTAGAATAAATAGTACTATTTGACGAGCACAGGTATGCTTTTTCTAGCCTCAAATGGATACCGACATTGAGAAATATGTTCAAAGCTGTGATGCTTGTCAAGCTACAGCCCTAAGTAAAAATTTTCTGGCTTAGCCAAATAAATGAAGATCATGTTTCATGTCTCTTATATTTTATCAGTCATCTTAAAATATTTTAGTCTAGGCTTCTACTAGGTCAAGTGCTCGTGAGGTGCTCGTTTTCCCCCTTTCTTGGTGTCGTATAAATTTGGTATGAGAAACGTTTTGAGCTATCAGCTTTTGTAGGGCTCACTCGATCCGCTCGTTCGTCTCCTTTCGTGGTCCCTGTCTTGGTTTAGCATAAGTCTGATATGAAATATTTTGGGCTTCCGCCTTTCGCGGGCCTCACTCGCCCTGCTCGTTCGTCCTCTTTCTTGGCATCGTATAAGTCTGGTATAAGAAATATTTTGAGGTACCGCCTTTTGTGGGGCTCACTCGCTCCGCTCGTTTGCCCCCTTTCTTGGTCCTTATCTTAGTTTAGCATAACTAGTGTGATATAAATAAAATAGAATACTCGCTGGACGGGGTACACATTTGTATACGCACGCGCACATGCGGTGAATTTTGAATCACCCATAGGGTGGAGCTGTGCACGCGCACGCGGGGTGTACGTGCAAATTTCTGAATCACCCACGGGGTAGAGATGTGCACGCACATTCTCCATCTCGGCGGAAGGAGGGGGTGTACTCGCGAATTTTCAAATAGGGGTACGGTGAGACAAAAGACATGAAACATGTCAAAACACCTGCCAAATTTGAATGCCGAGAATTGCCAACAAGAACTTGGCAAGATGTTGCAACAGACCTCTTTGAATACAAACGTAGAAAATATATCATTGTTGTTGACTATTTCTCAAAGTTTATTGAACTCAAGACACTCAAAACTACTAATACTACAAAGGTAGTTAATGCTTTGAAATCCATATTTCAAACGCATGGAATCCCGTTATGCCTATTTAGTGACAACGGATCACCATTCAATGCAACAGATTTTGCGGAATTTGCAAAGTAATACATACTGATGAGGACGTGTCGTTCATTGTGCTTGAATAATATAATAACACACCCAGAAGTAATCTTCCTTCACCAGCACAAATGTTGATGGGGAGGCGTCTTCGCACTACTCTTCCAGTACATTCAGATAACCTACAACCAAATTTTCCAACAGATAATATGAACAATCAACTAAAAGCAATTAAACGTCAGGTTCAGGCTACCTACAACCCTAGTAACAATTGAACAGCAGATCTGACAGCGCAGCGTTCCGGCAGCATAGCGTGAAATTGCCACTTTTTTTTGGAGAAAAGGCTGTCGTTACGCGGCCAAAACGCTGTTAAAAACGACGGAATTTTCTTCAAAAAAAGGCAATTTCACGCCACGCGGCCAAAACGCTGTCAGATCAAATGTTTAATTGTTACTGGGAAATCAAAAACATTTTTGTATAGGGCAGTGATCCGCAACCTGTGCGCCGCGGCGCCCTTCACCAAAATGCAATATCATAAATAGAGCCACGATTTGACACTTTTTTTGGTACTAAACAAGCGCAGCCGTCTCATTAATTTTATTTCTATCTTTTCATTTTGCCCTCCTACCCAATTATACCTATATTTGTATTCATTATTAATTAATAAATTGAATTGTATCACAGATATTAATACTGTCGCGGCAATGAAAAAATTTGGAAAAATGTGTTCCTATCTGATATGTTTTAACGTTGAGCGCAAAGGGGCGCCACGAAAATCTCTCAGACTGTAAAAGGCTCCATGGACTATAAACGGTTGTGGACCACCGGTATAGAGGATGAATTCAGTAAAAATGAACCAGTTTGGTTTCAAAGAGATTTGCGCAATTGGGATCAAGGATGCATTACTGGAAAAGCTCCATAGGTGCTGTTTATCGACAAAATGCAACTCAAATTCGTCGCCGAACTTTTCTTCTTGAACCTAATAATTCCCTCGCAGATGTAAAGACAACAGAACTAATACAAGAAACTTGTCCAACAAGAACTATTAAACCTACCATCAGAAGACTCATTGAATAAATATAATGTTAATGAATTATTAAATTTGTCAGAAAAAAAAGAGCGTGGCAGGTGGCCACACCGCATTTGATCACTGCTGAGATGAGAAAGTTCTATTGTATGTATTCTGTAATATACGAAATATAATTGGTATTTTCTACGAATAAAAACATAACAGATCCAAATTGGATGTTAACGAATCCAATAAAATGTTATTTGATACATGAAAAAAGATTTTGCTTTTCCGACTATTGAAATGGCCTGTGTACGTAATATTTCATTCTTTATGAAATATAAAAAAATGATTTCAAAAAACGATGTTAGAGAGAAAAATAGAAAAATACTATATGAACGTATTTGTAGCGTGGAGTTACATATGTGAAACCTAAACGTTTTTTAGCCGTATGTGACTGAGTAAGCTGAATGTAGCTGGAAGATGATATTATGAAACGGAAAACTGACCATCGTCAGATAGACAACTTACGTGTACGTATTGTAACTGTAAGGATATCTACAATACTGTATAATGTGGAACAATACGTGTACAAGTAGATATAACTCGCGAGCACAAACAAATAATATTATTGTATAGCGCATAACGATCGAACTGACGGCTGGTCGCAGCGGTTTTCTACTTTTTGTGACGTGCTATCGAAAAGAGACCTTTTAAAATGATATAAGTGACGGATACGTTGATTTGAAAACAGAACATTGTTTACAGGCTTGCAGAGTGTGATTCACGTGGACATGTTTCGTGAAATTTAAAGCTACGACGATAGTACGATACTCGTTACTCGTACGTATTTATCTCTCGCCTAAACTGACGAAAAATTACATAATATATTTGATGTAGGTACGTAAAGTCAAAGAATTGAATTGCAATAAGAAAAGAGCTCCAAGTTGCTCCTCACTCGCAAGCAAACGAGCATGAGGCATTAGATCAAAGCGTTTTTCTATTTTCGGAAGGATTTATCAACGAACACTGCATAAGGACGGGCTAGTTGTACATGATTGGAGAAAGATCAATTTCGATTAGTACCTATCTCGTATAAGAGGATAAAATACAGACAGTACCGGTAATCTGATTCGAACCTGCGTTTAATAGGAGGGGCGTATATCGCCTAATTCAATAAGGGATCGTCCGAGAAGACAATCAAAAATTGAAATATGTGTGGACTTACCAGTTGTCAAAATTAAGAGGGTGAAATCTTAACCAAACGCTTTATCAAAAGTCATCCGCAACGAATGGCAGCAGTCAGATCGGTTATATCTGTAGTCCAAATTCACTAGCGCTAGCGTTGTATCGAAGAGATGAGCGTTACGCGATGAACATATGACTTTCGAAACCACAGCCTTACACTGCAATTTTTCTCGTAAAAAACAAAAATAATAAAGAATAAAATTCTTGAAATTTTCTTTCATATACATACTTCTTTCATCAGAATTGCAATGATTTTGTTTTTCCTTGGGAATAAGCCTTGTTTTGTATCAATAATCTATCAAATGACAAAATTTTGGACAAAAGCCCAAGGCTCAAACAGATTTGCTAGTTCAAATAATTCTTAAACTTCGACTCTTACCTACATGGAAATAATTAAGTAACTGCAGAAAAGTGTCAAGTTCTGTTCCTTGGAAAGAAATTTACCTCCATTCGACCATTACGAAGAAAAAGCTTCCAAAGCTAGCGGTTTTCAGTTCGTTAAGCTAAATATTCAATTTCGACAAAGATTCGTAGGTACTTTCCTCATTCTGCCACAAAACCGCGACAAACGGGTCTAAACAGGCTCTTCCATTAATCGTGGACCGTGGAATCTGCACCTTATGAATCGAAGTAGATACAAGCTGATGCTATTCTACTGATATGCAAGCACGTCAAAAGTTTCAGAGGGTTCGAGTTGTCGTCCAGTGTACAGCTGCGTAAAAATGATCAGAACTCTCTAATGAGTGCCTGACGAAATTTGATTATTTGGCAAGTTAAACAACGAGTTCACGTACATGATGGAAGTGCCGATGCGTGCTGACCCATTGCATTATTTGTGTACCTACGATGACAATGCTATGAAGTATGAAAGTTTCTCGTAATATGGCACGCCGTCAAATGACGTTTGTTCGAGATAACAAAAGAGAAGGCGATTCCATGGTTAAATATATGTAGGTATATGCGCCCTCGTATCAATGTGGACCACGTATTTGAAAGATAATATTAGCGTGAAATAGTACGTGAACTAATTGATTGGTGGTGCGACCTACGAATGCAAACAAAGCCTAACATGGTACAAGAACGTTACCGATTTTGTTCTTCCACATACAAAGAGAATGCTGCACTGTATTTAGGGAGGGTGGCGGAGCGTCTCGTTATTCAATAGACCGTATGTTTGATTAATACACATATTCACGAATATTGTGTAATTTGAACGACTATTATAATTATGAAGGATGAAGTCTACGCGGCAGTACCTTTTCTATTTTCAATTTGAGATGAACGACGAGGAACAGGATGAGGAAGAAAATGAGAAAGTAAAAAACAGGAGAACGATTCTTGGTTCATGAAAAAATATCAAATTCGAACAAAATTTCAATCATTCTTTAGGGAGAGTCAAATAGGTAGAATCCTAAAAACACACTTCTCAGAATTTTAAGGAATGAATTTATTTCTTAATTTACAGTTTATTGTGGAAATCTTGAAAGAAGGAAAACATATGAGATACGATGTAGAAAAATTATCTATGATACCGTGATAACAAAGAGTTTACAAAAATCCACATACCTGTCGATTTATGAACCAATCACTACCGGAATCGATTCTCGTACAAGGAATGGAGAATAAAGTTTCCTTAAACACTCGATATTATTCAAGTCCAAAAATAACGTCAAGCTTCGTATAAGGTTTCAGGGATTTGGACTTGTGAGACAAAGAAAGCAGGACGCGTAAATAGGTGTCAATATTCCTAAACGAACTACCTATAAGCCGCATCTACGTAAGTCGGAGATTAGGGCATAAAACAGAAGGGTTCATTCTCACTTAAGGTGTTCAACTGTTGTTCAATGGAGAGAACATAATTAGAAAAATGAGTTAAAAAGAAAGAAAAACACCGGTAAAATAAAAGATTCTAATCGTTAGTTCATATACCTGTTAACGAATATTGTTTTTCTACTTTGATGATAATGCGATTTCTCTTATTTGTTCGAAAGTTGTTGTAGGTTGGTAATGTCACTGTTATTATCGAAACTTTTCCTCTTCCAATCTCTTCACGTAATTAGAATCTAACCACTGAATCTTTCAACAAAAAGAAAATAATTGATACACCGACTTCAGAGGGAGTGTTGAAAAAAGTGTGTACGTCATCATCATTTATAGATTCGTATAGGTACTTGGAATGAGAATATAAAAGTGGCCTTTTTCCGGAATAACGACGTTCAAAAGCTACGGACGACGTTTTGTATCGCAAGTCCAATAAAATTACCAATTCTCAATGACAGTCAACATTAACGCATTTTGCACTTTCTCCACGTATTCCCTGATAATCGAACTCCTACACTTCATGAAGGTTTCTTCGAATTCTGTTAGCTTTTATTTTTTTTATCGAGAATTCCATTCCGTGCGGATTTTCGGTGCTGCTATAAAGCGTACGTGCTCTATGCTTGACAAAGCTTGATCTACCACTCTACGTACCGATGTTTCACCTCTAGCAAACGCGCCGTTCATCTTATAAATACCGGTTGCAAAGACTGCAGGATAGGGAGAGCTAAAACTACCAATGTTGGTTTGAGCTGCGTCGCACTGTTTGCTAGGACGTTCTGATAGTAGACTACGTTATAATGAAAGGCATTGACAAAAATCCAATTCAATAAGATTGAAGAAATTGAAGCAGAAGAGTGAATCATCAAGAACTAAGAATGAAGAAATAATTAACTAAGAAGAATAATTATTAATTTCTTCAACTGAATTCAAATTGACAAGGCCCGGTTTTCCGAACGTTCAATGTATAATCAAGGTCGTTTTCTGGAGGGTATTGTACCAGTTCCGGCCGAAGATTATGATGCTGACGTCCGCAATATGCGGACGCTATAATTCCGGAGGTACCTACATCCTGGTCTTTGGTCTCCGCCGGAGCACAAATTGCTGCTATGTTTAGGAATACGAAGAAGAGTTTCGTATTCATTCCGACGAGGTGCTATAGCATGCAGACGAAATTATCTGTAGGTAAATGGAAACCGCTCTACTTGTGGTGTCTTCCGGGTAAGCAAAACTCTGGGAGTGCGTAACACCGGATTTTCTTTTGTATAAAACGTACGAGATCTTAATTTTTCATCATTCAAGCAAACTTCAGCGCACTACTGTTTCGTTTCGTGCTTCAACTAATTGTCATGTCTTACAGAAGAGCAGATAAATAAATAAATAAATATAATAATAAAGTAAATAGAAACCAGACGTCGTCGTTCTCTTACCTATTTACATTTCTTCAGATAACATCATTGTAATTCATTGAAGGAAAAACCAATAGATCGAGAAAAGATTCATTCGACGATGCACTTCATGAAAATCTCCTTTTGCTTGATTTCATTTGTAACTGATTATATGAACTGTCAACCACCTTCACCAACACCAAACGATGAAAAAAGTAAGTTTATTTCGTCCCAGGATTAATAAAACAAAATATCGTATTGCATACATTACAACTTTCCGGTTGTTATTTTTTACATTTCTTGTGGCTGATCAATAAGTAGAATTTCTAAAATAATTTTTGCAAAACCAAATTATTAATCTCAAGAGCTTAGAAATATTTTCGTTATTGCTCGAGATTTCGATCATAAAACTAATGTTTCAGGTAGTTAATTTATTTCCGTCTGATGCTTATTGCTCACTCCTTTAAATTAATTTTAATCACGACATAAAGATACATAATAAGATATCTTGAAGGTTTTTACTGTTTGTTTAGGACTTTCACGATGTCCATTTCCTAAGGAATTACGCGAACACATGTGTCAGAGTGCAACAACCATTGCACCAGAAGCTTTCATTGGAGGAAAACCAAATCGTCCTCCAGCTTACGCAGATGGCGAGTTAATGTTTAGAATGTTGCGAGATTGTCAATGCCCAAATCTTAAGCCAGTACCCCACAGATATACCCCTTGAGAAAGATGGTACAAATGTGATAAGAAAATGATATGATTTTTTCTTTACTTTATATTTTCGTTCATATCACTTAATTGAAATCTTCTAAGACCATGAACCTCGCACGATACCAACCGATAGAAAATAATGGGGAAAAAATGTATCGCGTACATGCACAATATCTAATATATATCTTACAAAAAAATAGGAACTATGCATGATTCTTGGTAATTGTACACAATTCGCAGGATGTTTGGTAAAAATAATGAAATTTTACAATGTTTATCTAAGTCATTTTTCTCACATCATTTTCTCATCAAAACTTCCGTACTTGATATTCTGCGCTTGCAGTTTCAAATTCACTCAATTATTCATATGTTCTACTAATTTCTCTTGCACGAGTTACTAATCATTGTACCGTTCTGGAGCTTAAAGAAAAACTGTCATACCTTCTAGCACGATATGGCCATGAGGTTGGATACCTATTTATGACGGGTCAAGATCGTACAAAATTGTGTAATGTACGAAGAGATTGGCTAAGTTTGCTTTCTTATTTGAAGATACATCGTTTCTAAGCAAGCAATTCGTTAATTTAAGGACCGATCAAAAATCACCGTAGGATAAGTATCTTTGTATGTTTTTACTCCAGTTTGAGTAGTTCCTACAGCACAGTAAAAATATTCAATAAAGACGACCAAACAATGCGGCGAAGATACTGATGTTGATGTACATTGAGCAACAATCAGCCACAAATTAAGCGAAACCTATTTGCATACCTACTTTTTCCTCTTCTGCCAAAGCGGAGAAGCCTCGTTTCTTATGAGAAAACAATCCAACTTGAGCAAAAAAGCGACGGCGACGATGGAAATTAGTAGTAATTGCATATAATCTGTCGCAAGACTAGTGAAGTCTATTTCTACCGTATTAAATTGTTCGAAGATGATTGAGACGCAAATTTCTCAACAGCGAAGTGCAGCAAATCAAGTTATAGAAATTGATTAAAAATTCATTTAGCAAGTTTTAGAATTACAATAGCTTTTGCTACTAAATTTTCATTCAAGCCAAAATATAAATGGACTCTTTTTAAGAATGCGCAAAAAAAAAGGAAAATGATTTCATTTCAAAGTATAGACTGTACCTATTTAATTCTTTAGAATGATGAGACCAAGGCCCACTTCTTCTTGTTTGCCCAAATGTAATCAACGCGATGCATTACGACAACGAAACCCGTCCTTTTTAAATCTATACCCAGCATTCGAGGCTTTGAATATACAGTGATATGGAATGCTAGCGACTGGTAAGCGTAACGTAAAAATCGTGTCCGTAGGATACAGGGCTTCTGATAGGCAATGTGAGATACGTATATTGGGAAGCATACGTGTTTGGTGTGTTTGTGGTTCGTTTTTCGTTCGTTCGTGAGAGTACAAGTTACCTTTCCTAGCTCTCATAATGCTTCCAGATGGTGCGAATCACACTGCATTCAACTCCTGAATGTCTGACCACTTAGTCGGTCGCGCTGGCAGTCCGTATTACGCAGTAACATAATTATGGTCAAAGATTCGAGCAATCGAAATCTTCCATCATCCAATGATCCACTTCGCACAAGTACTTCCGGATCACTAACTCGTCTGAACTTTACCTAAGTTCTCTCTTTGCCGAGGACCTTTGTTATACTCATTATTCAGCTCTGAGAAATTCCAATATGGAAAGGAAATGTGTCTCACTTTCAAACTTCCGAGTGACGTTCATGTGATTCATAAGATTTACGAGACTTCACAAGACGAGTCATATCCCGTGGAGGTGTGAGCAGTTTTATTTTGTCATCAGTATTATTCTGAAAAACCTGGATGAGATCAAGATTTCTAATCTCGTTCGCAAAGAAACAACCAGGACAGATATCATGTGACTACCATATCAAAGGCTTTTTCGTTTCTTCATATCGTTGAACTAAAAAATAATTCCATTAGAGAAAAATATATTGATAATAAGATCAAAAGAGCTAGGTCTTCCTATTGGTTGAAAAATAGTGAAAACCTCTTCGAAGAATAAACTGAATTCTGCCATTGCGACTGGTTGAAGAATATGAATGAACGCAAGCAACAATCGCGCCTCCTGCAGTTGGACGCAGATGATAAATTTGAAGTTTTTCAGTGAATTCGAGGATATTTTTTCTCGGTAATACATGTAGGTACCTACTTTATGATACAAAGAACAGCGATTCTATAGTATAACTCAAAGTTATAATTTTCTGTTATTTTGTAGCAGTAATAACAACGAAGAACATACACGTTTCACAAAATTTTCGAAGTAAAATCAAGAATCCACGTAAAAATTACCTTCAGACTCAGTTTATTTTGGTCATTTGTCTTTCACTAATTAGATCCCATCAAATTTACAAAGATGCTCAAATATAAATAAAAGGGTAGCTTTGACGATAGAATCGAGAGGGGTATTTACCAGTACCAATGGGGGTACGTGAGTTGTACAATCAAAACACATTTTCGTAATTGAAAGACCTTCGAGTTTTCGGCGGAAATGTTCTCATTTGTGAGTATAACGCAAAAAGAGCGATGAACGGTGATAATCTTCTATAAAGTATCTCTCTTTGTGGACGAATTCGTCGGATTGGATGTTGACTGAGAATATACTGAAATATGCGCGCATTTCTTGCCTTCTCTTTTGTATATTAAACAATACCGGTACGCGCGGTTGCAGAATGAAAACTAATTAATCAGCCAGACGCGATTTCCGGTTTTCGTATCCTTCACAATAAATTTGTGGGTAACGACAAGAGACTTTGGTTGAAGCATTTATTCCAACAGATAATAGTCTACGATTTGTCTCGAAAAAGTATTTATATCGTGTTCATCCATTATTATTGACGAAAGAGTTTTCTGTACCCTTCTTTTCTCCGCGCGAATAAGGAATATTGGTATTGTACGTATGTGACTTCAACTTTCGTACTAGTCATAACAACCAACGGCAGACGAACAGGGTGCTCTTGGACACCTAGCGACGGGACGTGGACGTAACGTGACACGGCGATCCGATACGAACTTGCAGCGTGTACGTATAATTCGTCGAAGAAGCATTATTTGAAGTACATAATCATTTTCCTTCGTAAGTTGTGGTTGTATTCGAGACTACACAACATACGCATCTTTGCCAACGTGTAGGTACTCTGGTTTGAATGACAAGTATCTAACGAGTGAAGAGAGAGAGAGAGAAAGTAGACAGGTATACTCACCACAATTAGAAGATGAAGCGAGGCAGCGGGCGACGAAAGTTTATGTGGATACGCGCGAAAATTGAGAGCGCTTACTGATAAATTCTTCGCGCTTTCATCTCCTCCGAATTCGTTTCCACCCTATTTACCCAACTTTTGTTTCAACAACTTTAATTTTTGGGCTAGGTGAAAGCGTGTTTGTTAACTATAACATCGTATCGTGTTCTGAGCTTATATTCCGCCCAACATTCAGACTATTTAGAGAGTTATAACCCATTAATGCGCGGATCGAGATGAAAGTTCAGATGTTCCTAGAGGTGTTCTGAAGGTTTCGTCATAATGCTGCGCTGACTTTACACCACACTTCACTGTTTACTTAGAAGAGGTGTTTCATATATGAGTGCCGGTGTGTCTGTTGAAGCTTAACCAGTGCACTTAAATCGTCGTGTGAGCCAAAAGTTGCGGATATTTTTTACAGAAGAAAACACCCAAGAGCGAAAATGATGCGATTCTCATATTCCTTAATTTAGAGTTAATACACGCGCATTTTTTTGAATTTCATTAGGCATACTTAACCCGCAAATTCCGATAAAAAATAACATCCTATACTACTTAGTAACTCGATCTTACTTCTTTACCCTGTCTTTTTTTTTTTTTAAATAACTTTCGCAAAATTGGTTTACTTTCTTCGCTGGAAAATAAGAATAATGTACATCACTGCAACCCTTTGACTCTAATTTACATAAACTCTTTCGAAAGCCGATAAAATAATGCAAGAATGTCTTCGAAACATATCGTAGAACAGAATTACGTATTTAGGTAATAAAATTCACCTTCTTTTCTATCGTGTATCTCAACGATACGTTACATTAAGTTCAGTAATAATTTAAACAAAAGACGCGCACGTATTGTACGTAAATGCCGCATTTAACAAGATGTACCGCAGCATTTTATTTCTGAGCCTTTTTCGTACCTATATAATCATCGATCAAGATGACTTTACTATACTTTTTCAAGTCATGTAAAATGTAGACTCCCACAGTGTTAGTTCTTCATCGATACATCTGTATTATGTGTTTCAATCATATAATTTCTTTTCACACTAGAATTATCGAGATCCCTAAAAAAGATACAACCAAACTTCGACCCATAGCATCAGCCACATGTCTAGTGCACTAGTTTGAATCTAATTATATTCTACCCTCACTTCCGATCAGGCGCGCGGACGCCCGACGTGGAGCCATTGCAGTCAGTCATTTAACAACAGAAATTCGAAAACTTGCAGTACTTTTAGATATATTGGCTCCTTGGAGAACGTACCCAAACTACGTGACCCATTTTTACCAACTTTTTACTCCCCGCCGCCCCCACATACACACACATTTGAGGCGACTGCTGGTCATGTGATTAATGTCCATTGAAACTCGACATTGGTTGGGTCGATTATACGTCACTTAACGGCTGAAAGACTAACAATTGACGTCGAAATTTTGTGGATACCAAGTGCACAATTTGATAGGGTTCTAGAATCGAAGTCAAAAATAAGTTGATACTCGAAGTCAGATTTTAATGACGAATAAAAAATCGACGTCAACGTGCGTCAATTCGATCATTGTATTGCTGCTCTGGTCGAGAGTAATCAAGATTTTCAATGGTCCTCGTTATATACAACTATCCCTTCTTTCCGCGAGAAGCAAAGTTATCAAACACCCAGAGAGTGTCTATGAGATGATGAGATCAAGGAAGTTGATGGATGAGCCTCCTACTTCGAGAGTGAAGTTGATAGAAGAATGAAAGGAGTTGAGGAAGGTGTGCGAAGATTCAAGCCCAGGCACGGGACCATTCCAAATACAAAGAATATCGTCTATCTTAGAGATCCGATTCATCACGTTACGGCACACGTTGAATTAATGGAAACTTTACTGCCACATATCTGTACCAGGTGAGGATGTGAGGTTGAGGAAGAAAAGGGTTACAGAGTAGACTAGATTTGAGCTGACCCCATGAAAACGTCGGCAACTAGGGAGGAGAGGTGAGTGCCCACAGGTAGGCCATCAGGGAATTAATAAACAGAGCCCCGATAGAGACAGATATTGTGAGTCAAACATAAGGGAACGAGAACTTGAAATTCAGAAACAATATCAGGGTCGATGTCGCGGGAAGACCTCGCTCAAACATATAATTAATCGGTATGTAGGTGTACATGCTAGACACATCGAAAGAAGCTAGAAGAGAGTGAGGAGAAACTCAGAGTTTCCCCATTTTGAGGCGAGATCCGAGGAATTTGGGATCGTATGTTGCGGGGAGGAGTCGGTACTAAGGCGAAACCATTGGCCAAGAAAACGAGCTGAGCCACTCTTCTTATCTCCCTTCAGAGTCTGGTACGAGAGATTCTCCCTAGCCATTCTATTCATCGCCTCTGCATCCAAAAATTTCTCCAAATTAGGTCATAATGCCATCGAACATTTTCAACTTTTTCTTTTCTTGAGCATCTAAATCCATCTTTGGCTTTAAGATAGTCTTGCAGCCTGTACATAAAGGAAATACAGCATCCATAGTAAAGCAACTTTGATAGCGTTCTCTACAATAATACAGTACGTATACATAATTAGAATAATCATGAATTTCTCCGTATGAAAACGAATCGATGTAAACATGCACCATGGTGTGGCGACATAAATTCAACTATTGTCTTAAGAATAGTATAAGATGGTATGCAAGCACATTATTTTAATGAGAGAAACATGGGTTTTACTGGTAGGACAGTAATCAACATTGTTTACTGTTCGATATTTTGGCTTTTCCGGCCAGCTTATACAAAGTGTTATGTACGCGTTTACAGAAGATGCTGCAATGTGAGCAGGGTGGAAGAGAAGCATCCAATAAGTGAAGTCTGGTCAATTTTTTGCTAGTGGGGCAGGTAACAGGATATGTTGACGTCGTTGCTGCTAATTAAGGTTTGGGGTAAGGTAACTCGTATACACGACGTACAAGTAGAAGTATTACGCTCTTCGTAAGTATAAAGTACACAACACACATACGATGAAGAGGTCGGCGGTGGTGGCGCGCCGACTATACAAGATTCATCACGTTCTACGCGCTGCGCCCCGTCGTGCCCCCTTCACGTAGATATCATCGGCTTTTCGCGCGTTTTCCCCATTATTAAGCGAAATTATCGGATACGGGTGGCATTTAAGCCTATCTATTCAGTAGACGGGCGCAAAAAGATAGATTACATTGAGGAAAACAAACACACACTTCGTATTCTACCAGGTGGTGGGTATACAATATACTGAACTCGTATACTTGTACAGTTCATACGTCAGGCATAATATAATACACTATATACACGGTATAATAAATAGGCTTGCGATACTCGCGACTCTTCACTCGAACACGCGATCTCCGACAAAAATTTGAGTTTATCGTGCGAGAAATATAAGTATAGCGCACAGGTACGGGATGGATAGTAAGTGTGAAAATGATAAAGAAATCAAAATAAGTAATACAGTATACACGACCGTGCAGTTACACGTATAATATAATACACTGCTCACGGCGTCGTGGAATAAGATACGATACTAAATTCACGATTCAGGAAAAAGTCTTCACATAAGGTAGAACGATGACTTATTAAACGCGGAAAACGGAAGAGCGATGTACGAGTGTAAGTTGAATTTCTTAGGTTTCGCTCGTTTTCAAATGAATGAAAAATATTAATTCGGCTTTTGCGGCAATAATAAATAATAGTACGCACGTTCCCTTTTGTAATGACTGCCCTGTAGCGTGGAAGTATTTCTTGGGATTGCGACCCACTATTTGTGCTGATGTAAACGTATTATTATATTCGTGGGAAAATTACTTCGAAGATTGATAAAAGGGGTTTTTGTGAGTCAAACGAAGGGCTAAAGAAAAAGTGTTCCGCGTCGATAAATAGCAGCCTCTCATCTCGTACGTATGGGTATATTTGTTCTCTATAGAATAATTTCATGTCTAAAACCTAATTTCGATGCCAAATTTTTGTACTGAGGAAAAAGAAACCTTTTTGTACGTGCACGTTGATTTTGATCACAATATAGCAATGGTGGAATTTTTACGAGTGGCATGCAATATCGTAATGATCCCACTAATCGCAATACGAGTACGACTATAATTACCTAAAGTAAAGTACATATTATTTTAGAAAACGAGAAATCGGGGTTATTTTTCCTTTGCACTGTAGCAAATGCGCGGATGAGACGGATAGGCGGCCGTAACAGTCTGCTAGTGCAGTGGAGTAGCCGCTTCTGTGACAGTCGGCGGATTCTGATTAATGTAGCCATTTTATCCTACTCAAGTTTGTCAAAACATACGCAAGGCGCGACGAGATAGAGAAGAAAGAGAAAAATAAAGAATTGTGAAGTTCGTAAAAAACTTGACTTACGTACAACATCGAATAAAATGAGCTTCGAAAATTAGCATGTGCAGTGTCATTTTGTATTTACAGGCTTTCAACTTTTCCCTTTTAGGAAAAACATTATAACTTGAAGATGTCTATCTTTTCTTCAAATAATTGAAGCCATCTATAGTTATAAATTAGGATTGCGATGGAACCAAACGAGCCTCAGATTTTATCGATCAAGATAACATCGATTACATCAATGTACCGACTTCTACATACATCAAAATACTGGACAGGTACAGTTTAGATTTACTAGTTAGACGAAGTTTGAAATTTTTCCAAGTCCTGAAAGTAGGTCAAGATTATTCATGACGTCATCAGCTCGTGACATCAATGTTGTCTTGCGAATTTTTCAACAGGGAACCTCTTCTATGGGGCTTATTTCGAAAGATTTGCCGTGCGCCGTATGGTATCCAACCAAAAAAAAAAAAAAAAAATGGTGCTAGTCCAACATTCTTGGCAAAAATGGTACACATCCCTGTCTTATCATATTATATAGCTCAGATTGGATCTCGAACCATAATATACGATAGGAGAGGGACTTGGAATAATTTCTCACTCTAAGCCGTATAAGATGGGAGGGAGGCCTATAAAAATTTCTACCTTCGGGTTATATAATGTTAAGCCTAAATCGCGTATTTGCGTATTACGTGAAATAAACAGAAACAAGCTACGTAGCGAGCTACGTAGTAATAGGGTCGGCGTGAACCTATTTCCTACATTTTTATTTTTAATTATTCATTTCATATCCCCATCGCGTTGTAAGACATTCCCTTTCAATTGTATTCAATTTCATTCATATCATTTGAACCAATTTCAAGAATTCACATATATCACATCGTCTTGATTCTATACTTCTATTTGAGAAAGCTAACACTCAACAATTAACAAGCAATAACCTGAAGTAACCCAACACTAATATTACACCCTTCCAACAATTGTCATTTTCGTCATGAGACAAGGATAATAATAAGACGAATTGTAAAATCGCATAATTGAAATCCTTCATTAATTAATACTATCACAAACTTCATTATTTTGTCTACTCAAAACCCAACAATGTAATTATCATACTACCTTTGTAGTCAACTTCAAAGTACTTAGAACTAAGTAGGTATAAATTGAAATTCAAAATTGAGTCGCGGATCCCAAAGCTGGGATACCGCATTTGCGATTCATGATCAACTTTCAAGTCGTTGTGGTTCCCTACGTTTTTATTCGCGCAATTATTCATTTCAGTTTCCCGTGGGTCCGTAAAAAAGTTTGTGCTCCTCAGTTCACATTTAATTAAATCATATTTTATTGAATACATTACCTAACCAACCTCCACTTGAGTACAAACTCATTTTGTGAAAGAAACAAACGCCCAACAACTATAGGTAATTGATAGAAGAAGCTTTGTGAATTACGTTCAGCTTTTGTCTATTTATCTGTATAGGTATCTGTCATATTAGCGTATACAGTGTATCAAACCAAGTCATAGAAGTATTTCTGGCAAGCTCCTCCTTTTCGCTAATAATAACAAGATTCACATTTCATCAAAACAAAATAATTCGATTCCACATTGCAAAATATTGATTTAAGATGAAATTTGGCTTCTAACATCTTGCGTAAGAACCGGCACTAGAAACTAAATGTACCTTATACTGCAAGTTGAAATAATAAAATTTCGATAATTATTCAACCAAACTGTTCATACCTCATACTTTCCACTTAGATATTCACGTTCTATCCAATAGAACTACAAACTCAGATTAGAGACTAAAATCATTGTAATTAGATACCGATTTTTTTATCACGATACTCAACGATCATTCATTCTATATTTTGCTCTACCTACCGCTTCACCATTCACATTGTTTAGACCAATTTCAAGGATTCATACTTCATCACTCTCATTCTTTTCCATCGCAATTAAGACGTTTAGTTCCATTTGTAGTCATCTGATAGTCATTAAAATGAAATAAACTTGCAATTTGAACATATCAAATTTATTGTAACACCAACCTTTTCAATTTGCAAACGTTTGATAGTAAAGACGTTAGGTATTATTTTTATATGGTTCTTACATTAACGACGGTCGGTCAAACACAATCAAAATGCAAATTAATTGCAATGATAACACGCAAAGAGCCAAAGACTCGAGACTATACAGCATACAGCACACTTGACTGTGACGTCAGCATCTCAACTGAGACGAAAGAAGAAGAAGAAAAAAGGATTACAACATGGTCGGCTAGCGCCTGCGCCGGCGCCGACCCTAAAAATGAGTAATACGTGAAATCAACAACCCATCTGCTCAATATGGATGATTTTGTGCCAATTTCACGAATTCAATAACTGTTTACGCGTAATCCTGAACAGTGGTAACGACGCTTGCTCAAATTGGGTAATTTTAAAGAAATGGATACACTTTATGAGTTAAAAAATATTTCAAATGAAATTGCGGT